>CM053584.1:165374478-165395449 GCA_028627135.1 Pseudochirops cupreus
AGATACTATCAAACAGATCCAAACCAATGAAAAAATAGAGGGCAATGTGAAATATCTCCTTGAAAAAACCACTGACCTGGAAAACAGATCCAGGAGACACAACTTAAAAATTATTGGACTACCAGAAAGCCATGATCAAAAACAGAACTTAGAAAGCATCTTCCAAGAAATTCTTAGGGAGAAGTGCCCGGATTTGTTTTTCACTATGTGAGTAGTTAACCTGAACTTTTTTGGGGGGTGGGAAGGAGTGATTGTGGGTCTCATTTAGGAAGCTCTACAATGTTTGTGGACTTGAAGCAATCACTACAATATCATCTGGAAACTAAAGCTTCTGGAGGACCCTACTATCCATAGAGAATTCCTCTCCTATTTAGACTATATTGGCTATCTGTCAGGGGGGCAAAATATTTTGGTGACATGTCTTGTATTAGAACTCGCTTGATAATAATACCAAGAATATGACTTGCTCAATAAAGTTGGTTCTGCTATTTCATCTTTCAAAACATCTTTTCAATTTTTTTTCTTGACATTCACTGACGACACCAAATTGGCAACAGTCTTGGAAAGATGTTGTCTCACTCTTGAGGAAAAAAATGCTTTTAAAAAAATATTAAACAAAAAGTAAGTATAACAGTGTCTTTCCTGTTCCTTTCAGGAACTCCTGAAATCATACTATATCTATTCATAATTCTAACCTTGAAAGTACTCCTGCAGGCAGAAGAAGTCTCCAAAGGTCACTAAAGAGCTTGCCATTTGTAGCTATGACCTTCCTGGGAAACATTGGAGAGTGATCACAGATTGTTGCACAGGCAGAGGTGGTTTATTATTATTTTTTACACCATAGTGGGAGGTTTTACAGTGTTGTAAAAGAGAAGAGGGAGTCAGAGAAAAACTAAGATGGAGCTTACAGGTTGAGCAATAGAAATGACAGTAGCAGCATCTGCCATCCAGGGTCTTAAGTGAGTTGCAGCAACAGTGAAAGAAGTAGCATCTCCTACTGCTAGCCTAGCAGCGGGAGAGGATAATAACCTAACCTAACTGCAAGGATACTATAAACACTTGCTGACTCTGCTGATACAGACAATTGTGATGTTTTACTCCTCATCTTCCCTCTCTGTCTGTCTGTCTCTCTCTCTCTCTCTCTTTGTCTGTCTGTCTGTCTCTCTCTTTCTCTCTGCCTCTCTTTCTGTCTCTGTCTCTATCACTCTCTGTCTTTAATTCTCTCTGAGTAGTACATCCATTTTTTGTTCTTTTAAGTTGTATTTACACTTTCTGTTTTCATTAGTTCCAAAGCTGACTTTCTGGTGGATAAATATAAAGTGATTTTCATTGTTTTGTGATTGTATATCTTTCTGAATAGAATGTAGATGGGGAGAAGTCAGTGACCATTTGAATACATAGTATTTAACAAGTTGGAGATCTTCATCTGTGGCCTCATAACTACAGATATCTATGATTTAAGCATTTTAAACTTTTATGATTTTTGCTAATAATCTCTATTTTTAAACTTTCCAACTTTGTAGCGAACAAAATCCACATGGATTTTGGCAAATTCACCTCTATACTAAAACTGAGCTTCTTGTCTACCATGAGTTGACTTATCTGAATTCAGGTTAGGCAAACTCTACTGCCTCCCTTCCATCCTCCAACATGCAAAAAGGGAAGGGAGAAGAAGGTGAGGAAAGGTTCATGGCCAAAAGCAAGACCCTTTCCATAGCCTGCCCAAGGTGATGAGATATCCAAGGGCTACAAATAATTGGGTTCTTTTACTCTTAGAAGGAGGGGGCAAATATCCTTCTCAGTCAAGTTCTAATGCAGAGTGACACCTGCTGGTTATATAACTGGAATCTTCATTCTTGACATGGTTCAGTCAATTATGTCACTGTATAGAAAAGATATCCTGTTGAATATCATTTTGGAAAATCTGTGTCATTCCAATACTTTTGTCAAAGATGGATTCAGTGTATACAGAGATTAATCTAATAAAGATTTTGTACAGGTGGGAAAGAAGGCATATGACTCAGTTCATACTGTTATTTTCATTTGTCATTTTTGGTCATGATAAAGTTTAATTTATTTTCAGGTATAGGAAAGCTGTTTATTTTTTTTTAGTGAAATTGATTTATTTACTTTCAGTTTACAACTTTCAGTTCCACAGTCCCTTTAGTTTCAGATTTTTTCCCCCTTCCCTCTCCTCCCCCCATCATGGCAGCATGCACTCTGATATAGGATCTACAAATGTCTTCCCACTAATCATTAGTCAGGTTGTAAAGAAGGATTGTAACTGATGGAATGATCAGTGGGAAAGAGAAGCAAAACAAAACAAGAAAAAAAAGCAGAGCAAGTAGTTTGTTTCAATCTACATTCAGACTCTGCATCTCTTTCTCTGAATATGGATATCTCCTTCAATCATGAATCTTTTGGAGTTGTCTTATAACCTTATATTGCTGAGAGGAGCCCAGTCTATTGAGGTTAGTCGTCACACATATGTTGTGTCTGTGATTGTGTACAAATTTCTCCTGGTTCTCCTGTTCTCGCTCAGCATCAGTTTATATAAGTCTCTCCAGGTTATTATGAAGTCCGTTTGCTCCTCATTTCTTATATAGGACAGCTATTTATTAAGACCTGTGATTTTCCCCGCAAATATCTCATAAAAATCTTTTCTGTCAGATTCTTTGGGAGTTGATCCACCAATATCTTCAAAATTATGTCTCCTTTAACCTTGACTTGCTCTATATATTTTTGTCTAGTACATATCTTCATATCTTTTTCCTTTCCATTACTTCTATTTCACAATACAAATGGCTGTCCAAAACTGACTTCTCTCTGTATTTCACACATGACATTCTATTTCTTATCTCCGTGTCTTTGCTTTGGTTAGCCCACTCCAATATTCAATAGCGTCTGCAGTATACTCCCTAACATTTGCCTCAGGGAATACATCTTTTCCTTCAAAACTCTTCAGGCACCACCATCCGCATGAAGATTTTTTTGATCTCCTCAATTGTTTATTCTTTCTCTCCAATTTACCTTATATTTGTGTTGTCTCCTCAAAGAAAATATAACCTCTTTGTATCACCATTTCTTACCACAAGAATGGGTAAGTCGTAGATACTTAATAAATGTTGATTAATTGATATAGCACATGAGAATGCGTGCTGGTAAAGTCCAAATGTAATAACTCCACTGTCACTGGAGGAGAAAGTTAATTTTAGAAATCTTGACATATTTATTCTATTTCTCATTTCCCCTTGCTCTTCCTGGTCCATCTGCAAAAGCCTTCAAAATGATTTGCTTTAAATGGATCTCTTGCCACATTTTCTGAAAAGGTATTTATCCTGTTAGTGCTTTTCATTGCTTTTTGAGGTGATGCTGCTCACAATCTTCTACCTTGCTCTTCTGCAACAGTTGACAAACGAATTTATATTCTGAATTGTTGTTGCCCTTGGCTATTATATCCCTTTGCTTGTCAAACTGATCAAACATTGTTGAACTTGATTTACGTCTCTTTTGATCTTCCCATTGTAGTAAGTTATGAATACTGCTTAAATTTCCTTTGGACATGGTAACAATCTGTATTAATGTCAATTTAAAAAATCTGTTTCTGATTTTTTAGCACAAACAACTTGTTGAAATAATCAGTTTGAAGTTACCTTTATTGTGGGACACATGTCCTTTTTTTCTGATTCTTGCAATTTGTCAATGACTTTGATCTATGCTCTGCTGAATTCATCACCCAACTTTACACAGATAGCTGATTTGGAAATGACTGCCATATTGATAACTGGTTATTTTCTATCCATTAGAATACAACCAATTTCACTTGTGGGAGGGCACTTTGTCACTCTCTATGTCCATCTAGTTCTTTCAAATTCTCTCAAAAACAAAAGAAAGTCAGGGTGTATAGCATGCCCCCAAAAGCCTCAGTGCAATTTTAAGCTATTAAATCTGAAAATTATTAATATTTTAAAGCTTAATCCTGAATTAAAACTTTTGAGACATCTTGTATAGGAGTAAAGCTCCTGTATGATTACAAACCTTCTCAAGGTCCTAATCTGATACCTCAGTATGATGTAGAGCTAACCCATAGTTCTTTATGGCCATGTCAGTGGAGTATAAACTTGAATAGTGTCTTCTTATTTTTTTAAATTAAACTATTTTTATTTTCAGCATTCACTTCCATAAGTTTTCAATTTTCTCCCCCCCTCTGCATTCCCTCCCCAAGATGACTTGCAATCTTATATGGGCTGTACACACACATTCCTTTAAACACATTTTCACATTAGTCATGTTGCATAGAAGAATTATAATGAATGAGAAAAACCATGAGAAAGAAAACAAAACAAAACAAAACAAAACAAAAACAGAAAATACTCTGCTTTGTTCTGCATTGCAGCTCCATAGTTCTTTCTCTGGATGTGGTTGGCATTTTCCATCATATGTCCTTTGGAATTGTTTTAGGTCCTTGCATAGCTGAGAAGAGCTAAGTCTATCAAAGTCAGTCCTTGTACACTGTGGCTGTTAACTGTGTAAAATATTCTCTTGGTTCTGCTCCCTTCACTCATCATAAGTTCATGTAAGTTTCCCTGAAGTCTACCTGTTCATCATCTCTTGTAGCACAATAGTATTCCATTACATTCATATACCACAACTTGCTTAGCCATTCTGCAATTGATTAAACAGTATCTTCTAAGCTAGTTTTTCAAGCATCGATCCATGTCTGTTTTCTAAGAAACAGCCTAGCTAAATACTGAGGTTCTCATGCCCATTAGGCTGACTATTTGGTAGTGGGATTTTTAGTTATACAATCTCATGGAATATAAACAAATACAAAATGACCTTCAAATCTTAGTGAGTTCCCTTTGCTTCTGCATAAATAGTGGCAGAAAATGGGGAGTGAATGCTAAGAATCATACAATTTCTAAACCATCTAAAAATGTTAACTCTTGCCATTCTGAACGTGGTCTACATGTTCTCCTTGGTGTGACAACAAAATCCTTTGGCAGAGTAGGTTTTCTTAAATGTCCAAAGACAGTAAGGAACACCTTTTCAGGGTATATTTTGTGTTCTCTTTTTTGAAGTACTCATGGTAAGCATTCACAAATTTAAATTCCCATGAAGATAATTGTGTTTCATGCAATAATATATGTTGGCAAGATGAAAAGATAAACATTATTTATAAATAACTGCATAAGAATCTGCAAGTTAAGTCAATATAATATTGGTGAGTTAAAATCAAAGGTGAGTATAGGAGAAAATGAGGGGAAAACACTATTAGAAATCATTGTTTAGGTGTAAGAAATGACAGAGGGCAAAGGCAAACTTTGAAGCACTGTATGTCATTATTCCCACATAATCTTATTAGTTTGGGTGTTAAGTGCTGTGCTGACTTTGAATTGAAGTTTCTCTAAGGTAAATCTGTACAATATGGATGTTCCGAAGAAGCATTAATCTCTAATATCTCATCAATTATCAAACAATAGCAATTTGTTTGGCCATACCAAAAGAAATAATAAAATAACCTATGGTTAACACTACGGAAGATCTGTGTTAGCTAGTGGGTTAGAATGTGATGTTTATTAGTCAAGGTCATAGACTTCATTTCCCACATGAGTCAGTTGGTTTTTACCATATTTCATTTGCACAGGCTGTATTCTCACTCTAGCCATCAAGACTGAAAATTAGTATTGTTGGTCATGCAGCAATAGAAATAAGCAGATGTAGATGAGTCAGCACAACTCTTCAAATATCTCCTGTGCCTGCTTTCTGATAGATTATGATAGGTATGTTGTTGTGAAGTCATTTTAGCTCTGTCTGACTCTTCATGATGATGTTTGTGATTTTCTTGGCAAAGATACTGGAGTGGTTTGTCATTTGCTTTTCCAACTCACTTTACAGGTGAGGAAACTGAAACAAATGGGATTAAGTAACTTCCTCAGGGTCACACAGTTAGTAAATGTCTGAGGCCAGATTTGCACTCAGGAAGACGAATTTTCTTTATTCCAGTCCTGGCACTGTACTAGCTAGCTGCCCATGATGTGTATATAGGTTGTTAGATAGATAGATAGATAGATGAATATTACAGCATTTATTAAGTGGTAATACATGTCAGACATTGTGCTGTATGTTGGTGATGAGAAGCAGTCAAAACAGCTCCTGTCCCTGAGAAGCCTACATTCAAATAAGAGAAGACAATTTATAAAGGGGAATTGTGCAGAAGAAAGGTTTATAGTGGCACAATGTGGAGATGGTTAGGAAGCAGAATAGAGGCCTAATAACTAACAAGATAAGGTGAAGACTCATCTATCAGAACCTGGGGAAGAGTCAAAGGCTTAGAATACGAAAACCATCTGGATAGAACAAGGAAACCATTACTCCCATCATCTTGTTCTCCAGTTGTTTCAGTCATGTCTGATTCTTTGTGACCCCATTTGGGGTTTTCCTTGGCAAAGATATTAGAGTGGTTTGCAATTTCCTTCTCCAGCTCATTTTGCAGATGAAGAACTAAGACAAACAGGGTTAAATGACTTACCCAGGGTCATGCAGCTAGTAAGTTGTGAGGTTGGATTTGAGCTCAAGAAGAGGAGTCTTCTTGATTCTAAGTTTGGTGTCTCTATCCATTGTGCCAGTTAACTGCTCCTGTCATCATTCCATTCAGATATTTATATGGTGTGAACAAAAAGTTTGTGTCATGGTATCAAATAGTCTTGGGGGAGAAGTTAGAGGACAAAAATCATTTAAAAAAAAAAACTTGTTCCAATCGAGGATGCTATCGATGGACTCTCAAGCTGGCGGCCTTTTTTCAATGTGAATGTGGAGTTGTTTCCATGATAGAAGCAGGGAGGATTTATCTGAGTCAGGAAGAAGAGTTAGGGGGAGGGTGGCAGTGAGGATTTAGTGCTGGGGGACTGGAGAGATCAGCATCTTAGTCATCTCCCTTGTTAATGTTCTCATCAAATGTGCTAGTTTTGAAACACCAAATGAACTAAGCAGAGTTTTCATTCTAACATCCCACTCCATTAATCAGAATATGGAAAATGCTATATTAAAATAAATAATGCATCTGGGGATGGGCTTATGATCACTCAAATATTTTTTAACCAAAGAAATTATAGAGGCAAATCATTCCACCAGAGAGGATAAGTTAGTGGTCTAAGACTCAAGTTAGAGTTGCCCTCACTGCAACCAGAATTTGAGATTCCAGCTATGTTGACTCACCCTTTTGTCCTTCTGAAGTGGATAAATTGGGTTCCATTTGTTTTATGGTAGGCAGGACTTTCAGATGAGACCTTTAAACGCCTAAGCCCTGTCTACTCTGCTTAGGCTATTACAGACCTGAGAATGAATCTGTATGTGTATTTAATATACATATACTTGTGCATGTGTCTAAGAAAAGGAGGTTACTCTAATGTACTTGGCCCCAAAGACTGGTACTCAAATGAAAATGTTGGGAAAACAGAGAACCAGCTTCTCCCTACAGTGTATTAGTCACTCAATAAAATTCAGATGATTATGTGACCCTTTGCTGTTTTCCAGCTGATGGCTTCAATTCCAGATGAAAACCTTGGGCTGGATGGGGAACACATGGAAAAGGAATGGAGTGAAAAACCTGAAGGATAGTGATGCCTGGAAAACAGGACTTTGTGTCAGGATTTATTTTTTTATTTGTTGGAAAATCCACCCTCTGAAACTTCTTGATAGCAAGTGCCGACACATAGAAACTTGAGGGCATTTATCTTCATTGAGATTATAGAAAAAGGAGAGGGTTTTTTTGGATGCTTTCCTTTCTCTCTGTCTCTGGGATCAATAAAGAACCAGTTCTAAATCCAGTCAAAGGAAAGGGAATGGGACTGGACCTTTAATTTAAATGGTACAGGGAATTCCCATGTCAGGAAATTCTTGATTGCAATGCAATTCGGCGCCTTCTTTGCAATTTAGTCATAGAGAACTGCCTAGAGCAGGATGTGTGAGAGGCAGGGTGCTTATATCCACCCCACCCCCCCCCAACAAAAAGAATAATCTAATGAATAAGACAGTTGCAGTCTTTAGTTCACAGGCAGTTTTGACGGAGAATTTTTGAGTAGGAGCAAGAGAAATAGAAAGTGAAGTTCACCTATTGAGAAAGTCAGACACATTTTCGATAATGTAGGAAAACAGATTGATAGTTAGAAGGGATTCCTTGACTTTCTGAAATTTCATCAGTTAATTGTGTGAAAGGAAATCATCCATTACCTTCTTATCCAAGGTGCTTAAAGTAGAAGGTCCCATTATGGAAGAGAATCTTCCTTCTAATAAGTTATACGTGAGATCATTTCTTCTCTAGGTGATTTATGTGAATTATAAATTTAAACTCTCATAAATCAAGCTTTAATAATCAGCTGTGTCACTGGCCCATTCATGCCTCATTTTTTGAACTTGAACATGATTCTATCCATGTATAAAGGTGTGATAGTTTTGTAGATGGTATTCCTTGGATTATAAAATGCTAGTGCCAACCCCCCCCCCCCCCGGGGGGCCATCTGGTTTATCATCTTGCCTCTAATCAGGCTTCATCTAACCCAACCCAAATGGTTTTCTGGCTCTTAAAACATCTCCAGAAACAGTGATTCAACATTCTTCCTTAATGATTTGTTTCGCTATTTGCATTACCTCAAAGTCGTCAAGCTCTGGCTTTAAAGGATACCAAGAGCATAGAGCTAGACACATAAAGAAAACTTGAAGGTTTCCCTAGAGGTCATCCTTTTACAGATGAGGAAACCAAGACCCTTAAAAAGAATACCTAGCAAATTAGTAACAGAGTTGGGATTAGCAATCATCTCTGCTGACTCCTAGTTCAATGCTCATTCTATCTAGTGTTCCTTTTTTGAATGGACCCCTGATAAATGCTGTTGCAAGGGTACTTTTGAATAGCTTTATTACCCATACTTACGTAGCATCCTCTCTGGCCTCACTCTCCCCACTTACATGACACTGACTTGCTAGGTTCCCACAAGAAAGAATACTACTTCTACCCTTAGGATTCCAGAGATAATCTTGAGGGATTGTGACTTTTAGTGTTGTCACTTATGAACCATCATCCAGCACCAAGATTACTCAACCAATTACTATCATTAACTTTTACAAAAGTGATATTTAATAAAATGTTTTGGCAAGGATGTAGGTTAACAAAACATCCCCTAAACTGGAATTGACTCTTATTTACACACACAAAGTCTCTGGGGAGAGTGAGTTTGAATTTGTTGCAAAATGTTTTTCGTACAGTGGGGACATTTGGTTGGTGCAGTGGATAGAGCATCAGGCCTAGAGTCAGGAAGACCTGAGTTCAGATCTGGTCTCAGATACTAGCTATGTGACTGTGAGCAAATCACTTAACCCTGCTTGCCTCAGTTTTCTCATCTGTAAAATGAGCTGGAGAAGGAAATGGGCTCATGAAGAGTTGGACACGACTGAAATGATTAACAACAGCAGCAACAACAACAATAATGATGACAAAAACAACAATTGTAGTTATCTCGGTAAGTGGTGGTATTACCGGAGATACAGGTTGGTATAAGGTAGGGTCCTGACCAGGAAGTTAGGAAGACTGGGATATAGATCACACATGCAACTGCTTCACCTCCCCCTTCATCGGTTTATTTCCCATTGCTCATTACTCCAGCGAGGAGTTTGCAAAGAGTAATAAAACACAATTCTCATCCTCAAAGAGTTTATAATCTAGTATTATCATAATCTGACAAGCAGTCCATGTCATCATCAAAGTATTTCAGAGCTTCAAAAGACCCCAAATGTCACTCAGTACAATGTCTCTCTGACCAGCATCCTTTTAGCAAAACCACAAGAGGTCATCTCTCTTCTGCTTTTAAATCTCCTGCCTTGGGGACCCCACAATTTGAATTTGATCCATATCATTTATTGGATTGTACTCTCCTTGTACAAGTATAGTGCCTATGTTGGTAAAGATAGGGAAGTTTCATGATGAAAGAGGACGAAGAGGTTGTCAAAGCCACCATCCTGAAGCGTAAGTTCTCGGTAAACAGCCTTTTCTTCCTCCAAGGGTATAGTTTTTATTTGAGTATAATCTAGAGATGCAACGGCAGAAACAGAACCCCAACACAAAGGGCAATATTAGCATATGATTAGGCCCATAGGTTTTTGGTTTTTGGTTCATGGGGTTTAAAGCTGGAAGAACTTAGTACACTACATCAGTCCAATGGTCATCTGGTTGATTACAGTGCTTTAGTGTATAATTGTAACCCAACGGTAGTCTGGAAGAAAGTTGAAGGAAAAAAATGGCTAACAGGGGAATATTTATCAAATTAATGAATGCTTAATGTTGTGTAGATATAAACATTTGGCTATTTCTCTGAATTGTTTAATTTTCACAAGAGTTTTTATGTAGATTTTTTCCCCCAAGTTGAAAATAAGTCCTTAAAAATTATTAGCCTGTTAAAATGAATCACTCTCCTGTATTTTCCCTAGGAAAAACACAAATCTTTAAATAATTTTAATAATCAGAATTTTTTCTTAACCAAAAAAAATTCTGAATTCTAGAGAAATGGGGTAGAAGTTGTATAAACCATACCACTACCATATTGTTTCCTCCTAAATAAAATGACAGTTTCAGTAAAATAGAATTTGAATAGCCAATGAGGTGATTCATTGCACTCTGTTTGATGGGAATCCATTGGTCTACAAATATAGTATTTGGAGAACTGCTTACATTTGACAAAAAATGTCATAGAATCAAATTTGTGTGCATTTATCTAAACATATATGCATATATAAATGTGTATGTACACAAAATATATACAGAAATACTCCAATATAATTTAATACCTACATGCATTTATATGTATAACCTAATCTATATATTATACATGTGCATTATATGTACATATACACTAATGCATATATGTTATCTATGTATGTACATGTGTATATATAATATATGTGAATGTATATATGTATATTTGTGTGTATATATGTGTATACACAACACACTCACACATATCTTTACCTGAACACATATAGTCCACTCTTATTATTCATGGATTCCAAATGTGAAAATTCACCTACTCAAAATTTCTTTTTGACACCAACATTGAGGTGCTTTCTACATCATTCATGGACATGCGCAGAGTGGTGAAAAATTTGACTCATGGTGAATTCTGAACTGAGGTTGACCAACACGATATTCTGCCTTCTTGTTTCATCTCTCGTGCTGTGAACAAGTTTCCCCCCCCCCCAAGGTCTATTTAGTGCCATGTCATTTACATGTTTTGTGTGGTTTTGGTTGGTAATTTCAGTATTTAAAATGGTCCCCAAGTGTAGTTCTGTCTAGTTCCTAAGGAAGGCTGAGCTGTGCCTTATAGAAAAAAACACTTAAGTTAGATCAGCTTCATTCAGGCCACAGTTTATAGTACTGTTGGTTGTGAGTTCAGTGTTAATGAGTCAATTATAGTACATCCAGAAAAAGTGAGAGAAAATTTGTCAATCTGTATGTGAGGCTGCTCTCGAAGTTGCTAAAGTGAATGTTATGACCAGAGGCTCATGGGAATGTAGCCTTGTATTTACCCAAGGAAAGAGGGTTCAATATTTCCAATTCAGTGTTTATGTTGACTGTATAGAACATAACTACGAAGACAGGCAAGAATCAATTATGTCTATATGCATGTATGCATGTATAAATTTATGCATATACAGTATATGCATGTATACACACATGCATATCTGCATATACACATACATATACTTATATGTATATATGTTTATATACATGTACATATACATATTTCTCTCTCTCTCTCCTTATGTTACTTTTGTTGTTGTTCAGTAGTTTCCAATTCTTCATAACCCTGTTTGGGGTTTCATGGTAAAGATACTGGAGTGGTTTGCCATTTCCTTCTCCAGTTCATTGTACAAATGATGAAACTGAGGCAAACAGGGTTAAGTGACTTGCCCAGGGTCAAACAGCTAGTAAGTGTCTGAGGCCAGAATCTTCCTGACTCTTGGCCTGGTGCCATATATTCACTGTGCTTCCAGTAACCCTACCTATGCCAATGCCTATACCTATACTTATACTTATACCTATACCTATACATACACGTAAATGCACATATCTGGAATAGGACCAAGAAGAGATCTTAGAAATTATTGGGGTCAAACCTCTCATTTTACAAATATGGAAATTGAAGCATCAAAAGGTTAAATAATTTGCCCAGGTTCCCCAAAATAGTAAGGAATAGTATTGAGAATTGAACTCAAATCTTCTGATTCCAAGTATAGTGTTCCTTCCATTGTGCCAAAATCATACTTGGATCTCATGTCTGCTACTTTCTATTTGTGTAATTTGGGAAAATTATCCAACCTCTTTAAGGCTCTTTTTCCTTATCTCTAAACTATAAAAATATAACATATAAGAATAAACTCTTAGAACCAAGAAAATTTAATTTCTCCTCTAGTTCTGAATTTAGGATTCTAAATAAAGGCAAACATATTTGTAGGCCCTTTCTAGCTAAGTGACCTTGGACAAGTCACTTGACTTCTGTGTACTTCAAACAACTCCAAAGGAATCAAAATCATGGAGTGAGAGAGGAGGAAAGTGTCCCAGACATAGCAAGGCAGCAAGCATTTATTCAGTACATCGGGCTAAACACTGAGAATACAGGCACAAAGAAAGTTAATACATGACTTCAAGAAGCTTACATTCTAATGAGGGAAGAGAACACACAAAAGCCAATGGAAAAGTTGGGGAAAAAAAATAAAGGGAATAATGATTGTGGACCTTGTGGTTCAGTCCTTTCTGATTCTTTGTGACACCATTTGGGGTCTTCTTGGCAAAGATATTAGTCTGCTATTTCCTTCTCAAGTGTATTTTACAGATGAAGAAGATAAGGCAAACAAGGTCAAGTGACTTACCCAGGGTCACACAGCTAGTAAGTGTTTGAAGCCGAATTTGAACTCAGGAAGAGGAATCTTTCTGACTTCAGAGAAGCTATGTGGCATTCTATCCACTGTACCACATGGTTGCCTTGGGTTGGCTTTGATCCCTCTTCAAAATGGAGACCCCAGGAGGAACTTACCAATAGGAATCAAATGATGAATGTTCCAGGGCAACTATGTCCTAATAACTGAGGTAGGTTCCAGGGTGAGATGCAGCACAGGTGTAGTGTTGAAGATGGGAAAATCAGAAGCCCAGCTCACAAGCCATCTAGTCCAACTGGTGTGTTCCAACTTAACTTACATTCTGAAAAAGAATCCCTTTGTCTCATATGCTACTAAATCAACAATGAATTGGGTAATCTATATTTTTCCCTAATTGACCAGAGAGAAATATTTGTCAATTATCTATTTATGCTAAAGTATACAAACATTCTTCTCATCTTTATATCTTTTATCACCCCTATCTAACAAGTTTAGTTAAGCCATCTTCCAAAAACATATGCTTATGAGATGCATCTTATTTTTTTGCCTTTTCCTGTATGTACATCTATTGCTCCTTTTCAAGTTCAAGCTGTTTGAGGGAAGGAAAAATGACTTACTTGTCTTAGTATCGACTCCAGCACTTATCACAGTACACCATTTGTCAAGTGAATAACTTTGAATTTCAATCTTGATTGCAGAGCTGCTAGTAGTGTGGGAAATTCCAAAGACACCAGCTTTCAGAAACTTTGGTGTGATGCTACTATTAGCAAATTGCCCATCACATAATTATTCCTCATTAAATAAATGAAAAGAACATTTTCTTATTTTTCCAAGCGATTTGGTTTTAAAAAACTACAATAAATATTCTCCATTAAGAAAACTTCAGATGACAATAAAAAGTAATAAGAGGTGGGAAAAAAGAGAAAGAAAGAAGAAATTTGAAAGTTTTGCTGTTCTCTCTGCCAACATATACAGAATATCTTCAAATAGCACCTCATTTACATGCCTGAATTTTTTTTTTTCTGGCTGTCTAGAGATTGGGCCCATTCTTACCCCTCCCGCATTCTAACTCAAAGTAAGAGAGATAAAGAAAAATCTGACCATGCTTAACTGTTTTAATCCCTATCATCAAGCCCATACCCATCTTTATTAAAATTGATTCACTCACCACTGAAACACTTATATGTGAATCACTCAGAGAAAAGGATGCTCTTAGACTCTATACACTAAAATGTATGCACTTTCTCTTAACAGTAATGTGGGGTTTTTTTTTCCTTAAGTGCATTTGATTTAGGAGTTCAAATTCCTTATATATTGGTTTTGCAGAATTTTAAACAACTTAAACAGAACTTCTAATTTGGACTTGACCTCTAGAGTCAGCTAATCTAATGCATACCTCTCGAAAATCCCCATTTCATCATTAGATTAGATAAAACATTTATTAAGTGCTTACAATATTCCAGGTGCTGTGCTAAGTGTTAGGAACAGCAATACAACCAAAAAACCCTCTAGGAGTTTTCCTTCTAATGGAAGAAGACAACATAAAGAGGAGGCTGAAAAGTGGAAGGGTGAGGGACCCACACAAGAGGGCAAAGTAGTCTAGAAAGTTAGGTGCTGAGCCAAGTTGGAGATGAGCACAGATGTGTGAGGGCTTGCTCAAATGGAGGTTCCAAAGAGGAGCTCTTCAGTCGTTCCCCACAGGAATCCCTGAAGATCTCCATTGAAGATGGGACATGCTTTCTTCAGAGGCACTCCAGCCTACCTCTAGGCAGCTCTAATTACTAGGAAATTTTTCCTGACATCAAACTTAATCGACCTCATTGCTACTGGTTCTGCCTTCTGAGGCCAGAAAAAACAAAGTTAATCAATTCCTCTTCTATATAATAGACAATCAAAACCATGAATATTACTATTCCACCCCCCACCCACATCCTCCTTCTCTCTCCTCAGGGCTAAACATTCCCAGCTTCATCAGCTGGTACTTATATGTCATGGACTCAAGCGCCTTGACTTTTTTGGTTACCGTTCCATAGATGTTTTCCAGCCTATTAATATCCTTCCTAAAATATGAAGCTCATAACTGAATACAATATTCTAGACATGCTCTAATCAGAGAAGACTGTTGTTGTTTAGACATTTTAATTGTATCTGATGCTTTGTCACCTCATTTGGAGTTTTCTTGGCAAAGAAATGGTAGTTGACAATTTCTTTCTCCAGTGCATTTTACAGATGAGGCAACTGAGGCAAACAGGGTTAAATGACTTCTCCAGGTTCACAGAGCTAATAAGTGAATGAGGTCAGATTTGAATTCAGGCCTTCCTGACTTCAGGCCCAGTGCTTTTTCCACTGTGACACCTAGCAGGCCAGCACAGAGTGGTTGTTATTCTTCTTTCCTGCAGTGAACAAAAATGATATCACTATGTTGTGGTCAAGGTACGGTGTGTCTGAGCAGACAAATACAGGCTCAGAAGGCAGAAATAATCCATATGAATATTTGGTGTAGAGGTGTCTCTAAATCTGTGCATCTCACATTTTTTGAGACTGATTGACCCATGTAATTTGCCATTTTCCCCTGAATTTTATTGTTTTTGGGGTCACTTTCTGTTTTTATTAGATTTTTGTAGCTAAGTATATTGGTAAGTCCAAGTTTTTCTAAGAGCATTCCATATCCTTGGGTCCTCTCATCTTGCATAGTGTGAGATGGTTTTTGTCTTGTGACTGGCCTCCATTGACTCTAGAAGAGAGAGTGAGATTTCTACAACTCTGCCTCAGTTAAGTTCAATTCACATACAAGTCAAGACATCGTCCTAGTGATGCCATTGCTACTCTTCAAGAAAGAAGGATTAACAGTAACAAAAACAACAAGAATCTATGATGGCCCTATATAAGAGATGTCTAGTCTATCAACCTCTATTGGTAAAGAATGGTATGATACTCAGATCCAGGAGGAAAAAAGAGATTGCCTATATGAAAATAGAAGTAGAATAGGGAAGATGGGAGAGTATAAAAATAATTCCTGGGTTTTGAGGATGGGCTTGAGGGCTGAGAAGACAGAGAAGTTGACTATTTTGTAATGGACATTCAGGAATCAGAAATGTCATGGCATTCTGAAAAAGCATTCCTAAAACCACAACATTCCTTTCTCACAGAAAGTTTTTGACTCAGAAGGACTTTCCCAGTTTCATAATGGAAGTCCAAGGGAATATTGGATTCATTTGACATAACTTTACAGTTAACTAGATTGTACTGTATTCATTTGGCAAAAAGAGATGATGGGGAAATAGAAATAAAAGTCTTTAAAAATTACAAAATGTTAAATTCATGGTCATAGAATGTCAGATATGAAAAGACCTTTAATATCCAAATCCATCATTTTGCAGAGGAGGAAACTGAGTCCCAGAAAGGAAATATGTTCTGATCAATGTCAATGTGACAGAACTGGAACTATAAGCTAAGTCTTATTAGTCATCAAATCCATTAAAAAAAAATCACTACTACATAGTGGTTTCAGTCTTAATAGTTGGGTTTTTTTTTCATGTTTAATTATGGATAGATTTTAATAGGGATACAACTTCAGTCCCTTAAAATTACTTTGATTTACTCAAATTACTCAATCAAGTAGCATTTAATAATTTCCTACTATGTCTTAAGCACTGTGTGATACAAAGACAAAGATGAAACAATTCTTTCTTTAAAAAGGAGTTTATATTCTAGTCAAGAGAGAACATATTTGCATATATGAGTATATACAAAACAGATATGAAAAATACAAAGAAATTTGAGGAGCAACTAGATAGTGCAGTAGGAGCAGTGATGTGGTACAGTGGATAGAGTACTAGCCCTGGTGTCAAGAGGACCTGAGTTCAAATCTAGCCTCAGGCTCTTACCAGCTGTGTGACATTGGGCAAGTCACTTAATCCTAATTGCCTCCTTCCCCCAAAAAAACAAACAAAAACAGCAACAACAGCAAAAATTGGGGTGGAGGAGGAAGGTACTAGGACTTGGAGTAGAAGGAATGGAAGAAAATGGAAAGACTTTGTATAGAAGATAGAACTTAATTTTCAATGAATTCGAGGAATAGAAATCAGTCAATGCAAAGGTATGGCAATAGTACACAGTGCATTATGTATGAGAAATAGCCAAAAAGCTAGTTTGGGGAGATCATAGAACTGAAGAGTATAGGAAGGGTAGTGATGGAAATTAGGACTCGGTTGTGAAAGGTTTAAATGTCGAGCAGCGAAGTTGATATCTGCCTTAATAGGCAGTAGGGAGCTGCTGGAGCTCATTGGGTAGAGGAATAACTTGATCAGAAATGCCCTTAAGGAAAATCACTTTGGTACATCTGTAGACCAATTTACAAGTTATTGCAATGATCCACGTTAGAAGTGATGAAGACCAGAACAAGAGTGGTGGCTTTAGGAATAGAGAAGAGGGGGGCACATGGGAGAGAAGTTGTAGAGCTAGAAATGATGAGATTTGGCAGTTGATTGACTGGACATGTGGCATGAGGGAGTTCGAGGAATTGATAAATCAAGATGAATAGAACGTCAAACCTCTGACAGAAGTAAGGAATTTTCCAAGTGTTGGATTTTGGGGGAAAATAATGACTGTTTTGAATATGCTATGATTGAGAAGCCTATAGAACACTCATTTCAAAATATCTAGTAAATAATTGGTGCTCTGCAATAGAACTAATGAGAGAAATTAAGATTAGACATATAGATCTGGTAGTGTTCTTAACCCATGGGAGCTGATAAAATCACAAGATGAGAGAGTGGGAGATAGAAAGAAAAGGGGAATAAAGCTTTGTGATATTCCCACAGTTGGGAACATGCTTTGTATGAAGAAGCTGGAAAGGATACTAAGGAATGGTCAGGCAAAAGTAAGAGAGAAAAATCAAAATAACCTGGAGAGAAGAAATTATTCAAGAGGAAAGGGCAATGAACAATGTTAAATGTAGCAGAGAAGATGAAAAGAAGGAATAGTGTGAAAAAGGACATCAGTTTTGGCAATTATGAGTTCACTGGTGTGTATGAGATCACCTTTGGAGTTGTTCATTTTGAATAGTATGGGTTTTTTAGGAGAGTATGAAAGGAATGGAAGTGAGGGCACTGAACAGAGGCAAATTTTTCAAGGAGTTGGTCTGAGAAAGAGAATAGCAGTACAATGCATTAGCTAGCAGTGATGGCTTAGTTTTGTTTGTAGGCATCAGGAAAAGGAACCAAAAGATGCAGAGGCAGATTAGAGAGAGAGAGGAGGAAATACACTGGAGGAAATGGGAGGTAATGAGATCAAGGTACATGTAGAGGGTTGGCCTTGTTGAAGAAAGAGCTCTCTTCATCAAAGATTGGGGTGGGGTGTGGAAATGAGACATTATATCAAGGAGTTTTGAGATAGAAGGAGGGGGAGAAGAGGGTGTTCATGATTCATGCCCCTGATTTTCTCTTTATATTGGGAGGTGATATCCTCAATTCTGAGAAAGTTGGGAGAACTTGGAGGTTGGGGAGAGGAGAATTATAAAAGTTCCTTTGTGGCAAGTAGGATAAAGAATCAATCGAGTGGGAGAGCTTGCCACAGTGAGGGCTCAATTGATATTAGATAGTATAAATTAGCATGTGGAGGAGGTGGATAGTGTAGTTAATGTAGAGTTAGTGTATAGCAAGGCATGAAAGACTATGAGACAAGGGAGCTGAAAGTGGAGGAAAGGATAGAATTGAGCTGGTTAATTACAGAATTGAGTTTGAGAAGGGAGTAGAGTGAAACCAGATTAGGGTAGAATGGTCCAGGGAGGCATTGGAGGACTTAGAAGTAATAGTGAGGGGAAGCTTTAAAAAGGAGTAAACATATGGAGAGTTGGAGTATTAGGAGGTTATGATCGGATAGTGGGACTTGAATTCTTGATTATGGAAAAGAAACATTTGTAAGTGATGGTGGCATCAATGGCATATCCCTGTATTTTACTGATTTGAGGTGGAGGAGTAGTTGGTAGCAATTCAGGTTGTTGAGGAACTAAAAGGGTACAACATTTGAAAGAACATCAATATCTATGTCAAATTCCCCTAAAGTACAAAATTTGGGGTATAAAATTATGTGAACATGAAGTCAAACTCCTTAGAAAGGAGGTAGAACAACTTAGTGGTCAATAGATAATTACCATTAGAATATGGATTGGTGGGTAAATTGCATGGATCAAACCTCAAAATATGAGAAGTTACTGAGGGATAACTATATAGAGAGAAACCTGTAGTGGTGATGAGGAGGAAGTATTCCAACTTTCTCTGTAGGATCAGTCTGTTAGAGGGTATGAGAGAAGGTATAACTGGTATTGGAAAAGACAGGGATGCAGTATCATCTGGGATGATCCAGGTTTTGTGAGTACCAGAAGATAGAAGACCATGAGAGAAAGATATAAAATTAACATGTTTATTCATTATAGAATTGGAATTCCAGAAAGAAAAATGGGACAGCAAAGCCAGAGTGGAACATAAGAGGGGAAGAGTTGAGGTAGTTGGGGGTGAAAGAATTTGAAGTGAGTTTGAGGAGTGGAGGAGGTGGTTACTCTTAGATAACAAGGGATTCCCTATAACTGTGATTAGGACAGCAAGAGGGGGTGAAAGTTAGAAAGCCATTATGCTAAATCTGGATTTAAATAGCAGTAGACAGGAGTAGTTCTATTTATGAGGTCAGATGATTAGAACATTCCTTGGGATGAACATAGCAAAGGGATACTTTCAAGCTAGGCAATATAATTGCATAATTCATTGGGAGGAACAAAAGTTCTAAATTCAAAAGAAAAAAATGACAAAAAATAAGAACGCTGGAGGGAGCAGTATTTACACACTATATTGTGGCATATCCCTGTATTTTACTAAGTTGAGGTGGAGGAGCAGGTAGTGGCAATTCAGGCAAATAGTTTCTTTGCCAGAACTATTTGTACTAGTCAAAAATTAGAAAAATTGATCAGAAGAACAGAGTACAGTAAGAAAAAATATTTAAAAAAGGGAACTCAAGAATATAGTGCTCAATAAACATAAACCAAATAATCTAGCTGTAAACTTTCTCCTTTTACAAGAATTTCTAGGAAAATTGGAAAACATTGTGGCAGAAATGGGGTTTAGATCAATATCTTACACTACCCTTCAGCCAGCAAGCAGCCCACAAAACTCAGTGCAGCCCAAAACAGATTAATATGTAATTGGGAAATGTTTTACAAAATAAGTAAAAATGCAATACAACATGGATTATGTTAATTTATGGTTTTCCAAGTCAACATGCTGCCTGCAAGGATTCAATTTGAGTCTGATACCACTGTACAACAAACACAAAAAAGACATGGGATTATTAAAGATCATGCAATATATGCATACATATTACATGATCTTTAATAAATGCATATATATATATATACATATACACACACACACATACACATGCTTATATACACATAAACCCATTTGTTGTTGTTACAGTTGTTTCAATCGTGTCTGAGTCTTTGTTACCTCGTTTGGGATTTTCTTGGTGAAGATACTGAAGTGATTTGCCATTTCCTTCACATACATACCTACATACACATATACACACATACATATTTAAATTATAACTCTCTTGCATAACTTACACAGCTATGGCTGATAAGTGAATTTTTTTTTTTTTTTGGTGGTGGTGGAAAGGCAAGGCACTCGTGGTTAAGTGACTTGACCAAGGTCGTACAGCTAGCAAGTGGTAGGTGAATTCTTAAGCAAGCAAGCGAGAGATAGCTATGATTATTCCTGACCTTTCTCTCATCAGCCACCATGTTCCTTGGACCAGAGACCATGGCATGTGGGACTTCACTCTTTTTTTTTTTTAAATTTATTTTATTAAATTTTTTTTGAGTTACATATTTTCTCCCCGTCTTTCCCCTGCCCACCACCCCAAAACAGCCATCCCAGTGTGTCCCCCCTCCCCCAGTCTATTCTCTCCTATGTCACTTTTTGGTAGGGCAGGATGGATCTCCCAACTGCAGTGCTTGTGCATCTCAAGTTCCAGTTGGATGTAGTCAATAATA
>CM053584.1:165395949-165420170 GCA_028627135.1 Pseudochirops cupreus
AGGCCTGTTGATAGACTACCTGACATTTAATTGTCTTTTTTTTCTTGTACTGGAACAGATGTTTCTTATAATTAGGACTTGAGTGAAAATAGATGGCATGAGGTTTAGGAGGCAGCACATGAGATGGTACGTCAATAATAATTTTCATAATTCCTGATACTTTTATCATTCTTTAAGGACTGCAGGGTAAGCATATCATCTCATCTGACTCACAATGCTTTTGTGAGATGGGCACAATAACACCCCCATTCTAGAGGTTTGGAAATTAAGTCTCAGGAAAGTTAAGTGCTTTTCCTGTTTCACACAGTCAACAAGTAGCTTGGATCTTTCTGTCTTAACATGTAACTGTAAATCCATTATCCTGTGAAGAATATAATGACAGACCCCGTTATAAGTCAAAGTTCTCCTATATGTGTGTGTGACTTCAAGCAATGTCAATCAACTTCTCTAGACCTGTTTTCCTATCTGTAAAGTGACGGCTTTGGGTGAAATGACTTCTAAGACTCCTTTCTTCTCTAAATATATTATCATGAATTCTTCTAAGTATGAGTCTGTTTTTACTTATAGTATAACCTCTGATAAGCTTTGGTAAACCTGAATCTCTGTGCTGTCCTTCCAAGAACATTGGAGACACTGATATGTTTGAAGTAAATTGGCTTTAGTTTGATGAAAATGTGATTGACCCATCAATCCACAAGAAAGAATTAAGAAGGGGCAGCTAGGCAGTGCAGTAAATAGAACACCTGCCTTGTAGTCAGGAGGACCTGAGTTCAACTCCAACCTCAGACACTTGATACTTACTAACTGTGTAACCTTGGGCAAGTCACTTAACCCCAATTCCCTTTCCAAAAAAAGAAAAAGAAAAAGAATGAATTAAGGGCCTGCTATGGGCCCTACACTGTGCTAGGTGCTGGGAATATAAAAACAAATAAAAAAGACTTTACTTCCTTCAAGAAACTTAAATTCAATTGAGTAAGACTTGTAATTACATTGTTGTTCGGTCATTTCAGTCATGTCTGACTCTTCCTGACCCCATTTGGGATTTTCTTAGCAGAGATACTGAAGTAGTTTGCTGTTTCCTTTTTCCAGCTCATTTTACAGATGAGTGAACTGAGGCAAACAGGGTTAAGTAACATGTCCAGGGTCACACAGCCATCGAGTATCTGAGCCCAGATTTGAGCTCAGGAAGATGAGTCCAGCACTCTGTCCTTGGAGCCACCTAGCTGCCCTTTAATTACATAAATATGAAATGGATATGAGGTAATGGGTGCCTGAGCTGAGTCTTGACCAAAGTTGAGAAATCTAAAAGGTGGAAGTCAGGTGTGAAGGGACACAATGGAGATGAGAGATGCTGTCTCATGTACAAGGAACAATAAGCTGTTCATGCTGCAGAGTGCCTGAAATCAGTCAACAAGCAATTATAGAAGAGAAAGCTAGGTTACAGCTGTGTTGCGAATGATTTTCAATGCCAAACAGAAGCATTCATATTTTGTTTCTAGGGATAATAGGGAGTCAGTGAAGTTTATTGAGGAAGAGAGGGATTTAGTTAGATCCACATGTGATCAGACTAGAAGACAGGAGAGTCCTAGGCCTGGGTATGCTGCTCACTTGCTATGTGCACTTAGAGAAGTCATTCTATTTCCCTTGGCCTGGTATGTAAAATAATGAGACTTGGCTAAATGATTATAAAGTTTCTTTTCAGTTCTGACAGTTTAGGATTATGAGGAAATTGCTTTACCTGACCTGCAATTCTTCCTTCTGGTAGGTTACATACAGATTCATTATCACAACTGATTTGTAATAGAAGAACAATGCTTATTCTTCATATATATGCATCTCTAGGTGGGAGTTCTTTAAATAAACTGACCTATTAATAAATGAGGATTATCCCACTTTTAGCTGCTTTTGAATGCTGCCTCATTTTATAGATGAAAAAACTGAGGGTCAGAGAGAGCCAAAGACCTACTCAGGGCTGGAGAGATTGTGGTAGTGCGAAGATTAGGTCCTAGATCTACTAAGTTACAGTCCTAGAAAATAGTTAGCATTTAAACTGCAGTTTAAGGTTTGCAAAGCACTTTATTACTTTATATTATTACATGTAATCCTCACAATAGGAGGGGAGGTGGTACAGTGGATAGAGTTCCAGGCCTGGATTCAGGAAGACTCATCTTCCCGAGTTCAAATTCAGATTCAAACACTTACTAGCTGGGTTACTTTGGAGAAGTCACTTAACTTCATTTGCCTTAGTTTCTAGTCTATAAAAAGAGCTGGAGAAGGAAATGACAAACCTCTCGGTATCTTTGCCAAGAAAACCCCAAATGAGGTCACAAAGAGTCAGACATGACTAAAAAACAAAAAAAGAAAAGAAAAAGTGATTGATCTAACCTAACTAATCCTCATAACAACCTTAGGTGCTATTATCACCACCACTTTACAGATGAGAAGAATGAGGCTCATTGAGTCATTCAGTATCACACAATTAGTAAGTATCTGTGACTGAATTTGAATTCAGGACTTTCTGACTCCAGGTTCAACATGTTATCCATTGCACCACCCAGCTACCCAAGTAGACATGGCAAGTGTCCTGCACTCTTCCTCTCAGATATCTCAATCAGTGAGTTTGAATGGAAAAATATCTATTTATTTAGATGGAAGTGATGGTTAGGAATAACCCAGGGTGTTGGCTGAAAGACTTGGAAGGAAACTGATACTGCATACATACTTAGTGGCTCAAGTTTCTTTAAAAATCATTTTCCCCCCACAAATCCAGAAGTTACATCACTGATTTTTGGTTTTCCATCTACCCACCATTCCCAAACAGAAAGCTCTGAAAATTTGTAGACTGGCCTTTTATTGCTCGGATAGAAAAGATAATTTGTTCTTGGATAAAACCAGCTTAAATAAAAACAAGGAACCCATTTCCAAAACATTCAGTTCATTTTATTTTCTTTTTCCACAATTCAGGCAAGGTATTAAACACTGTCAGATAATAGCAAAATCCCCCAATCCAAGAGAAGTATATGACTCATGATAGAAGAACAATGTTGGTTTTTTTTTTTAACATAATGGATAATTTTTGTCAGATCTTTTTAGTAACTAATAAGATTTGGAATTAAACATTAGAAAGTTTGGATGGGATAACCTCTAAGGTCTTTTCCAACTCTGAGGAAGATCAAAAGAAACTTCCTTGAAAGGATGACTGGTCTTCCATTGTCCTGGATGGAGAGACAGAGTAAACATGAAATTATTCTCATGCAAACCATCTGTAATTTTTTTATTCCTCTGTCAAAAAAATCCTTTTGACCTATCTTTCTATTCAGTTCATTCATTCACTAAACAATTAGCAAGTGTTTATTAGGCATCTTCTATGTGCCCTGCTGGCAGAAAGGATGCAAATACGAAGAATGAAACAAAACTAATGTGCAATGAGCTTGCGTTCTAATGGAGAAACGACGAGTGTGTGTGAAATATTTATACCATGTATACAATTAGATTCTGAGTCGTTGAATAAAAGATAATTTGGGATGGAAGGAAATAGCAGTTTATGGGATAAGGAAAGGTTTTATATAGAACAGTGGTTCTCAACCTTTCTAATGCCGCGGCCCTTTAATACAGTTCCTCATGTTGTGGTGACCCCCAACCATAAAATCATTTTCGTTGCTACTTCATAACTGTAATCTTGCTACAGTTATGAATTGTAATGTAAATGTCTGATATGCAGGATGTATTTTCATTGTTACAAATTGAACATAACCCACACGTTGAGAACCACTGATTTATATGGTGCTTGAATTGCATCTAAAAGGAAGAGAGCGGATATGGTGGGGGGACAGGGGGAAGACGAAGTATATTCAAATAGTTGTCGTTGCTGTTCTTGTTTAGTTGTGTCTGACTCTTTGTGTGATCCCATTTGGGGTTTTCTTGGTAAAGATACTAGAGTGGTTTGTCATTTCCTTCTTCAGCTCATTTTACAGATGAGAAAACTGAGGGAAACAGGATTGTGACTTGCCCAGGGTCACACAGTTACTGTCTGAGGCCAGATTTGAACTCAGAAAGATAAGTCTTCCTGACTCTAGGCCTGGCACTCTCTCCCCTGAGCCACCCAGGGAATGGCTAATTGCAAAGACATAGAGAGGGCGAATGGGCAAAGCCTTGAGGGAGAAATAGCTAGATGAAACAGTGGAACATTAAACCTATTGTCAGTAATATTTGAGTTCAAATCTAGCCTTAGACATGTGTGACCCTGAGCAAAGCACTTAACCTTTCTGACTCAGTTTCTCATCTGTAAAAAACAGAAATAACAATAAGAAAGCTAGTTCCTACTGCCCAGTGTCATTGCGAGTCTAAAATAATGTGCTATGTATACAGTGTTTTGCAAACCTTAAGGTGCTATGTAAATGTTAGCAATTAGAATTCTCTTGAGACTTCTCATGGAATGTTGCATCAACCCCAGAACTAGACCATAAAACAGTCACTTTTTGACTCCTAAGACCTCCCAGGGAACCCTGTGTTAGTCCAGGATCCAGCCTTCAGACCTCAGTCTCTCTTTGCCCCAGGGCCTCTTTTAGTGTTTTGGAAAACCTTTCCAGTATCAGACACACCTCAAATGTCCAAATCTTGCTTCCTGTTTCCACTCTCCTATACTGAATCTTCAGTTGCCTCCTGCCTGCTGTGAGTCAAGCCTTTTAGACCTTATAGGACACACTATCACCACTTGCTACTAGGTTGAACATAAAGGATTGACTTGCGTTGTCTAATTGCCTCCCTACCTCAATGGCCTTCAATTCAACCACTGGAAAATTTTGCGGTCCCATTTCTTAATGGGTTCATATTCTCAAAGCATCTTACTCTCCTGAGCACAGTGATTTTGAACCTTGATAATCACTGTAGAAACGCCCATTTCTACCCTTGGCTCCCCTACTCTCATTCCTCTTCCAACCCTACCCTCACCAATTGCAGTCCAGGTCCATCCACTTCTTTCATTGCACTCTTTGAAATGTTTGTTCCATAGTAAAACAAAACAAAAGCAAAAACTCATTTTCATCTTAAACCCTTTTCTTTCCCACTCCAATTTCTGTCTGTCACTGAGACCTAGCTCCTTGATGACAGAGAATTTCTGATCACACTTTCTTGTACTTGCTACATTTTCATTCATATTAACTGACTCAAAGATTAGGGTAGGGGAGTCAGAAAACTCCTTGTTTCCTATTGTCACTTCCAAACTTTACATTTACCCCTGTCATTCAGTAACTTTTCCTTCTTTCAAGTTCATTCAATCCATGTTCAAAACCTCATCAAGATTCTGGTAGAGATTGTGCATACCCAGGACATTCTCTTTTCCTCAGTGAGATCAGTGCCTGACTAACAGTATTTCTCTCTGCCTTTACTCCTGCCCTCACAAGAGGAGGCTTCAATCTGATACTCCCACATAGCTTTACTTCCCAATTCCTCAGATAAGTTACTTTTCACGATCCACCCTACTCCATCTCATATATACATAGATATCATGATACCCTTGATCCTGCCATCACTCAGAAGTATCCCACTTCTATGTTCATGTACTCTGAAATTCTTTATCTTATGTTTTATCGCTCCATCATTCCCTTTGTCTTCCACTCTCTACTCACGTTCTTCAGCTTCATTGTGACCCCTAATCATTCCTCACTGTCTTGCTTCTTTCCCAAGTCATCACTCCACATTCTCTTTCCTTCCCTATCTTGATTACTTCATGGACCACTTCAGCTCTCCATACTCTCTAAGCTTGGGTCCCTTGTTCCTCTAGCATATCACTGATCATGACTTATCACAACCTCGGATGACTTTTGCCATCTGTATTCTCTACTATTCATGTGCAGCTAAACACAGTTAGAGAAAATGACAAAGCTATGCTGACTGGTTTGGTACAAATTTAGATTTTTATAATCTCGAGTGGGCTCTCTCCAAATCAAGGGGATTCTTTTATACATCTCTCCAACCAATTCACTATCCCATTTATCTCAGTGGCAAACATTCTGTCTCCTCAAGCCTTCTATTGCACTCCTAACTTCTGCCGTCTAAGCTGAGAAATTCGTCTTATTTATTGTTGTTGTTCAGTCATTTTTCAGTCATGTCTAACTCTCTGTGACCCCTTTTGGGGTTTTCTTGCCAAAGGTACTGGAGTGGTTTGCCATTTCCTTCTTCAGCTTTTTTTAGAGATAAGGAATTAAAGCAAACAGGGTTAAATGACTTGCCCAGGGTCACCCATTTAGTAAGTGTCTGAGGCTAGATTTGAACTCAGGAAGATGAGTCTTCCTGACTTCAGTGCCACCTAGCTGCCCATGCAAAAAAAAAAAAAGCCTGAAGCCATTCACTGAATATTCTCTACTCTCCTCTCTTCATCTAGCCTCTCAAATGTCTTTCCCCAATATCTTCTTCTTTACCTCTATTTCATGTGAAGAGGTGGCCCTTCTTGACAAAGCGAACCCCATCCACATTCACAAATGATCCCATTCAATCCTATTTTAGCAGATGGCCCCCTCTCTCACTCTTACTGTCTCACTAATTTTCAATTTCTCCCTGTCTTCTAATAGGTTTGTTGCTGCCTACAATAGTCCTTATCTCCCCCATTCTTTGAAAAATAACCAAAATGAAACGAACAAACAAAAAGACAATCTAGCCCTTGATCATGCCCACTAACTGTTGTCCTATATCTCTATATTTTTTCATGGCTAAACTTCTTTAAAAAGTTGTCTATGACTATTGTCTCCAATTCCCTTCTGACTCACTTCTATACTCTCTTCAGTCTAGTTTTCAACCTTACCATTTAACTAAAATAACTCTCTCCAAATAAACTCCCCCGCCCCAAATCTTAATTGTCAAACCTAACAGTCTTTTCTCAGTCCTCATATTGCTTGACTTCTTTTCAGCTTTTGATGTTATTGATCATACTCTTCTCCTAGATACTCTCCTCTCTGGGTTTTCATGACACTGTTTCCCTTAGTTCTCCTTCTGCATATCTGAGTGTTCCCTCTCAGTCTTCTGGATCTTCATCCAAGTTATGCCTAGTAACTATGGGTGTCTCTTTGGGGTCTATCTTTGATTTTCTTATCATCTCCCTCTATACTATCTCATCTGGTGATCTTGTAAGTTCCCATGAATACCATCTCTATGTAGATGATTCTCAGATCTATATATCTAGCCCAACTTTTCTCCTGAGCTACAATTTCTCACAACTACTTCCCTATTGAACATCTTAAACTAGGTGTTCCCTAGATAACTTTAATTCAACCAGTCCAAAGTAAAACTCATTATTCTCCCCCCCCCAAAAAAAAAATCTTACTGTCTTTCAAATTTTCCCACTGTAGTTGAGGGCACCATCACCCTCTCAGTCACATAGGTTCACAAACTAGGAACCCTTGACTCTTCATTCCTACTCACCCCACTTATCCAAAATGATGCCAAGTCCTTTCATTTCTACCTTCACACTGTCTGTCTCCTATGCCTGGAATGCTTTCTGTCCTAGCCTCTTCATCCTGACTTCCCTAATTTTCTTCAAGAATCAAGTCAAATCCTCAAATCCCCCCCCCCTTTTTTTCCTACAAAAAGCCTTTCTCAGTCTCTGTATCTTCCCCGCCCCCAACAACTAATGTCTTCCCTCTGAGATTATATCTCATTTACATTTACATGGACATAGTCATTTGCAAATGTTCTCCCCAATTAGAATTTAAACTCCCAGAAAGTTAGATTGTGTGTGTGAGTGTGTGTGTATGTGTGTGTGTGTATTCTAACCAAAGTGCCTTTAATAGGTGTGCAATAATTTGCTTGCTTGATGAACACAGAAGACTAGTTAGGCTGTATGGCAGAACATAGAGGACATTGCAATATCCAGTGAGACTTAAAAAAAGGTTGGGACCAAGAATGAGGGACTCTAAAAATTAAATAGAGGAGTACAGTACAACCTTCCTCATGCCGCGACCCTTTAATATAGTTCCTCATGTTGTGGTGACCCCCAACCATAAAATTATTTTCGTTGCTACTTCATAACAGTAATTTTGCTTCTGTTATGAATCTCCCTGACATGCAGGATGTATTTTCATTGTTACAAATTGAACATAACAGGTTGAGGTTGAGAACCACTGCACTAGAGAGACAATGGATTTTTTGAGTATGGGAGAGGTCCCACTTTGAAAAAATTATTTTGGTGGAACTATGTAGCATACATAGACAGGAATGATGAGAGGATTGATGTGGGGAGATCAGTTAGGAGACTCTTGAAATAACCTGAATTAAAGTGTCAACTGTGTTTTGGAGGAAGACATGGCAATATTTGTCAACTAATTAGATATGTTGGTGAGATTAGACTAATGTAACAATATTGAACCCTTGATGTTAGAAAGATAGTTGTGATTTCAATATAAATGGAGAAATTTGGAAAAGAGTAGCATTTAGTGGAAAGATAATAAATTTTAGATATATTGATTTTAAAATTTCTCAAACATTCAGTTTGAAATATCCAATAGGCAATTGGGGATACTGGACTGAATTTCATTAGAAAGATTGGGAGTAGGTATATAGCCTGGGAATCATCTTTATAGAAATGACAGTTTAACCCATGAGAACTGACAAGGTCACAAAAAAAGAACATTTATTAAGAATGTACTCTATGTACAGCACTGGCTTAAGGACCATGGGGAAAAAAGCAAAACAAAGATTAAATACGGCCTTTCTCTGCATGTTCCAATTATTTTGCAGCATGCACAAGAATATATTTACAACACCATTAAAAGTTTGTCGCTTTGAATTGTTCATTAGAAGAGGTTGGGACCCCTTATTATTCCATCAGTATTGTAGCATTTTTAGATTCTGCTGGGGGAAAAAATATATGACCCTGATCCTCCAAAGCATTAAGTTAAGATAACTTAGCCTTCTTCATTATCTATCTTCCAGAGAACTTCACGCAGTTCCACGGTGAATGTGTTATTCATCCATTTATCATTTTGAAGTGTCTAGGGGGAAGGGAATATTATTTCTATGTTGCAGATGAGGAAAACAAGGCTGAGAGAATTTTTGTGAATTTTTCAAGATCATAGTGATAATTGAAATTGATTTTAGATTCTCATACCCAGTGCTCTGTTATGAAATCAACACAGTTCTTAAAAGCAAATTCTTAAAAACAACAAAAAAGATGGGTAAAATATTTAGTATTATAAAGATGCAACTAAATATATATATTTTTTACCTGAGAAATGTATCTGAAATAACTCTGAAATGTTTTAAACTTCATCTAAACCTGAGACTTTGTTAAAATAAATTAGGAGACAAATCACTGGATAGTTTGTCCAATCAGAAGCCAGAAAAACACTTTTTTTTCTTGTTTGAGTTTGTTGTAATGGGCATGAAAATCACAACAGGGATGTACTTGTACATTTACACATTTCCAGTACATGAATCAAGACACTGGTAAGTTTCTGATTCATTACATACCATGGAGTGAACCAGGGGCCTTACAGCAATCCATGAGGTCTCCAGCTTGCTTGAATTGGCTTTACTAAGGAAACCACAGCTCCCTGCTTTGGTCAACACACTCAGCAGGAAGACCAAAGGAGCATGGGTGAAAAAATTCCCCCAAGAACCAAAGCTTTCATTAGAGATCCCTGTGACAAAGCTGCCTCTAATAGTAGGAGAACGTGTCTTGGCTTCTGACATTATTAAATAGCCCCATTTTCCTTTACCCACCCTTCCTCACACTCCTAAAGTAGGAGTATGGTGTGGTAGGAAAGGAGACAACTTGGCAAAGACACTACTGTGGAGAAGGGAGAATTTATTGAAAGAAATACTCCTAAATTCAGTAGGTTATAGACTCTCCTTACACTAGTCTTTCATAGCTGTTTAACTCTTTGATAACTTGAACTTTTCATTATATTGAAAAAGATTTCTCCAGAGCTTGGAGTCAGAGCGGGTAGTAGGTCCAATAATAACCTGCTTGAGAGAAACAAAATCAGATTTAGAGCTGAAAAGATAGCATAACAGAGTTTAATGTAGAGTGAATCTCAGAGGCCAGCTAATCTAACTCTCTCATTTTATAGATGAGGAAAGAAAGGAAAGGCTCAAGGAGGTTGTGACTTACCCAATGTCACACACATAGAGTTAGAGGCAGAATTTGAACTCAAAGTCCACTGACTGTAAATCAAGTGCTTCCTTATTGCACCTCAATAAGAACATAGAAGAAGAGTGTAGAGATCATCTCACTGAACTCTATCATTTTAGAATTGAAGGCACTGAGTCTCAGAAAGACTAAATAACAGCATCTCAGGAAAGGAAGAGGGAGGGAGGGAGAGAATTTGAGACTCAAAACTTTAAAAACAACCAAATGTTTTAAAATGTTTTAACATGTAATTGGGAAAAATAAAATAGTATTTTTTAAAAAAGAATACAATTAAAAAAAAAAAAGAAAGACTAAATAATTCAGTCCAGGTCACATTGTAACCAGGGTTCCCTGAATTTAAATCCATGGCTTTTTTCACCATATAAGCTACAAAAATTGACTCAAGGAGACTGGTTATACTAAGAGGATGAAGGAGAAAAAGAAAGGCAGATAATAATTAAATCAGCATACAAGGGTATAAACATGGAGAGTGTAAATCATAATAGCTAAATTTATATAAAATATTAAGGGTGGCAAAGAACTTTATATACAGTATCTTATTTTATGCACAGGTACAAAGGTGCTATTATTACATCCATGTTACAAAAAAAGAAACTGAGGCTGAGCAAGTTTAAGTGACTTGCTCAGGGTCACAGAGACTGTGTGTGTATGTGTGGGTGTGTGTTTGAACCTGATGTAAGATTCAAATTCAAGTCTTCCTGATTCCAAGTCCCACTTTCATGTATTGTGTCACCTACTTGCCTCTTTCAAGGATGTTGACTACTAATGGTTGATGAATTTCAGCTATCCTTTCAACCCTTAGAGCATCTAAGCCCAAAATGACATCTAACATTGTCTATATAACATTTTCTATAGTAAATCCATTTGGGTCCATGAATGCCTATGACCTAGAAATCCTTGGGCATCTCCCTTTTTCTCCTTAGTCAGGACACAAAAAGCACAAAGAGGAACGAAGATCAAGTGAACTAAAGTAAATATTGCTCTCTGGTGAGAGTTATAGGGTTGAAGTTCATCTTAATTTCATCAGAACTAGCTACATGAAGATGAGGAAGAAATAGGATGAGGATGATAGGGTAGGATGTGGTAAGATTATTTCAGGCAATGGGCCTGTTTCTGAATATCCAATCTAATACAATAAACATTTATTAAGTGCCAACTATGTACCAGGTATGGTGCTGTGTTGCAGATAAAATTGCTAAAAATTGTTACATTTTTACTAAATACTGAAATTACTTTAAAAAAAAAAGCTTCAACCTTCAATGAGCTTATGGTGTAATGGGAGGAGAAGACACCTAAAAGGAGGTGGGAAATTGCAGGGGTGGGGTGGGGGTGGGTGGGAGGGAAGGCCATGGGGCACAATGCAGGGGCATCTTGTTATGAGACATTGAAATCAGGCAGAAGAGCAGATGCAGAGTAGGAAGGCATTGGGGGGAGTTTTATACTCCATTCTCTAGCCTTCCAATCAGAGGGAAGAGGAGACTAAGGGAGATGGTGTCAGTCAAGCCTTAAGTTAGCTATAGGGTATTGAGGTCAGAAGTAGTGAGTTTAACCTAGAAGAGGCAAATGCAAAGAAGAATAGGAATTAGTCTTATAGACAGCCACTGTTGGAAGTGTCAGGGTGCTTGTGTGTGAGTTCTGGTAGCTGTACATTTGACAGGCTAGGATGGGACTGAGCAGCCCATTGCTGTCTTGGTAGAGAAGTCCTGGGAAGCATCTTTACTGCAGCTTATTCTCAGTCATACACCTCTTGTTTACTCAATCTGAAAAACAAATGACTCTAAGGCAGACAAGCTCCTATTTGCCAAGGGTAAATAGCTCATGATATCACCAACACTAAACATAATTTATCATAAAGGAATTCACAGCATGGTATAAGGTTTATTTATATATTGTATGGCATTGCTTCAAAGAGGGAAAAAAAAACCACTTTCTTGTTGGCATTTGAGGGTCTCTTCTTGTTTGGAGTTAGAATTCTTTAGATGGGTCATAGAGGTAAAAATTTTACTACATGACTCCTCCCTAAGCAGCAGGGGTTTGCTGAAATAGACATATATAGAGAGAGAGAGGTGAAGAAGAGTAGAATTGGGAGGTATGAGAAGTCATGTGGGTTAAGAGTTATAGAAAGAGACATACAGAAGTGGGAGAAATGAAAAGCTTAAATTATTAAAATATAAATAAATTCGGAAAACCACCTGTGTGTCCTGAATGTACTGAGGAAAATGGAAACAAAAAGCAAGCAGCCATCATATTCAAGGGATACTCAGAGAATTGGGTAGAGACTCAGCTTCCCATTTTAATGTTCTATATTCCAACTGTCATGGAGGTAAATCAGATTCTGAAAAGGTCTTTGTATTTGTATGCTTTATAGGTGTTACGGCAAATGCCCTTGGGCACGACCTCTCCTGAAATATAAAATAAACACTTCTAAGACCCAGTTTTTCCCATAGACAGAAGTGAGAAAAGTATGGAACTGCTGTCTCTTTCCTTTGAGTCATTGGTTAGAGAACTATCAATGCCAAACAATCCCTATGACTCACTCTCCATGACTCATTCCTCAGAGGGACATTAAGGCGAGGGTCTATTTACACAAAAGAGAAGATTTCCATCTTTGACATGAATCGAATCACAGCTATGATTCTCACTCCTCAGTTGGTCTGCAAATGTCCAATACACTTCTTCACTACTATTAACAAAGTACAGGTAAGTGCTTGGATATTTGGGGAAAATTGAGAATAAATTTCATTTCCTGAGATCCTATTGGGAAAAACAACAAATAGGCATAACTTTTGTGATGGGAAAGGGATTGTCTTCATAATGGGGCAGAGTCTATAACTTAGCAGTCAATGACTTCTAACTGTCAGGACCAGGGACAGTGTGTTATATGAAGAAACTGGGTTTGAGGGCAGGCTCTACCACTCAATAGCCTTGTGACCTTGAGCATACCACTTCATCTCTATAAAAAGATAAGTTTTCTATTTTATATGTAGCTTTTGTTATCAAGAAGATATATATGCTCTGGGAATAAATATCTGCCATCAGAGATAGAAATTCTTCAATCTGTTTTGATCTACTGACTAAAAAGAGCTTGTATTTTAAAGGCATTGCATTGTTTTTTCTGGAGGAAATCTTGTGACTGTATGTGCACAGAGGGATGAGGCTGAATGTAGAAACTAGAGGTGATGTGGAAACATAAAGGAAGGAATTCTGGGAATCAGTACAGCTGCTGCTGTCATTACTGTCCCCCCTGACATAATGTGTATGAGTCTCCTAAGCCTTACAGATGCCCCCAGAACCGAGATATGGGGGTGGCAGGAAGGAAAGATAAAGAAGAAGAGGAGAGAGAGAGAGGGAGAGAAAGAGAGAGAGAGAGAGAAACAGAGAGAGAGACAGAGACAGAGACAGAGCGATAGAGAGAGACAGAGAGAGAAACTGTAGCTATCTGTGTTTGCTGATAATGATGCACCTTTCCCTTTCCCCTTTTATCTCTTCTCTCTTTCCCAGGGTGAGTTACCTATTCCAAAGCTTATCTCTGTGCTTTAAAGTTTGTTTATAGTTACATTGTGTTAGTATTGACTTCTACCTTAAGATAAAGTGTGATTGATTACAACAGTTTCTGATTTTCTTTTGAGAATGGGAAGTCAAAGAGAAAGTAATTACATACATGGCATGGAAAGAGGAAAAAAGAGGGGAAAATGACTGTTGAAAATTTTAGGGTCTTTCCCCTTGTTTGGAGCTCCGGAGCTACACGATAACCTTATTGATTAAAACAAATTTACTGATCTATCAAGTGTGATAACAAAGCAGTGAATATGGATCATTAAACATAGGTGATACTTTTGCCATGAGTCAACAGTGACATTAGAGTTAGATTGAATATTCCTATTGTTCTTCAGACATGATATAGGAGTTCCTACTCTGTGGAGGTGGAACCAGGTGTGGTATCTAGAGAGTAGGTCTACTCTGGTGGGAAAAGATGAGAGGGGGGGAGGGTCTGGAAAAGATCAGCAATGACCACATTCTAAGAGTAGGGGCCAACCATGAAGGCTAGCTTTCCAGTTAATATCTTAACACTGTCCAATTCCTTTTCTCCATTCTTGCCTAATAAAATGACTTAAACTTTATCAAAATATCTTGAGAGGCCACATGGTAGATTTGGTAAAGAGCTGATTTTGAAGCCAGGAACACCTAAGTTTAAATCTGATCTCTGTTACCTTCTGGTAGGGTGACTCTGGGAAAAATCATTTTACTTCTCAATGCTCTTGACAACTTTACAAAATTCCAAGTTATGGAAGTGTCAGCTTGCATAACAGATAGAGTTTCCTCACATGGGAGAAGTTATAGATTCAATCCCTATTGGTACCTCACAGAGCTATTAGGAGGATCAAAATAAAGAACAAGTGTGAAAAATAATTTGTAAAATATAAAGTCCTTTACAAAAATAAGATCTTCCTTTTCCTCTTCTTTTTTTTTCTTCTTTTTCTTCTTTGTTTTTCTCCTAGACCTTAACCTGAGCAACTTCCTACGATAGCGCTTCTAAGTATTACTATTTAAACAATTGAGTCAAATTTATAAGAATATAAATCATTCCTCAGTTGATAAATGGTCAAAGAATATGAACAGGCGGGTTTCAGACAAAGAAGTTAAAACTATCTATAGGCGTATTTTTTAAAAAATACTCTAAATTACTATTGATTAGAGAAAGGTAAATTAAAACAACTCTAAGTTATTGCCTCATGCCTACTAGATTAACTAATATGGCAGAAAAAGAAAATGACAAATATTGGAGAGGATATGGGAAAATTGGGACACTAATGCACTATTGGTGGAGTTGTGAATTAATCCAATCATTCCACAAAGCAATTTTGAACTATGCACAAAGGACTATAATGTGCATATTCTTTGATTATCCAGCAATACCATTACTAGGTCTATATCCCAAAGAGATCAAAGAAAAGAGGGAAAGGACCTATTTGTACAAAAATATTTATAGCAGTTCTTTTTGTGGTGGCAAAGAATTGAAAATTGAGGGGATGCACATCAATTAAGGAATAGCTGAAGAAGTGATATGTGAGTGTGATGGAATACTGTTGTGCTATAAGAAATGAGGAGAAGGATGCTTTCAGAAAAAAACCTGGAAAGACTTACATGAATTGATGCAACGTGAAGTGAGCAGAACAAGAACAGTATATACTAACAACAATATTGCATGAAGGTCAGCTTTGAATGACGGCCATTCTTAGCAATGCAATGATCCAAGATAATTTTAAAGTTTTGACGAAAAATGCTATTCATCTCCAGAGAAAGAACTAATGGAGTCTGAATGTAGATTGAAGCATACTTTTTAAAAACTTTATTTTTTCTCTATATTTTCATTTGTAGTATGACTAATATGCAAATATATTTTCCTTGACTGTACATGTATAACCTATATTAAATTGCTGGCTTTCTTGGTGAGGGAGGAGGGAGAGAATTTGGAACTCAAAAAAATTTTTTTTAAGTGTTAAAATTGTTTTTACATATAATTGGAAAAATAAAATATTTAAAACAACAGTAATTATTACTATTCTATAGATGAACGCGTTGCGGCTCAGGATTTCTCTAGAGTGATATTTCAAATTTGTTCTAGAGTGATAGCTCAATGGCATTCTCAAATCTGGGTGACTTGTATAATAGTTTCAGGATAACATACCTGTAGGCATAAATTTCTTGAAAGGTGCCTAAAGTATTATGAAGTGTGTGTTCAGGGCAATTTATATGTATAAATATAACTGATTCAATAGTGGTCAGGTAAGATATTTACTACTAAAGTCATAACTCATGTTAACAAAAGATATCTGTCCTTTAAAGGATTTGCATACCTGTGAATTTTGAACTCTCTATAAACAGAGAGGCAATTTGGCATGTCTCTAGAAGACTGACTTCAGAATCAGGAAAACCTAGGTTCAGTTCCTACTAGCTATGTGCACATTACTAAACATTTGAGAAGCAGGTAAATGGAAATATAGATACAAAATTGGGTGAAGAATGATAAAGACTCCAGTTTAAATCTGGTTTCAGACACTTAACTAGTTAAATGACCCTAGGCAAGTCTCTCTTTTTTCCCCCCCAACTTATTTATTTATTTTCAGTTTTCAGCATTCATTTCCACAAGATTTTGAGTTAAACATTTTTCTCCTGGCTTTCCCCTACTCTCCACTGCAAAACAGCGAGCCTACTAAATACCCCTTCCCCCAATCTGTTCTCTCTTATATCCTCCCCCATCCTCCCTCCACCTAACTTTCTAGTAGGGCAAGAGGGACTTCTATACCCCAGTGCCTGTATATCTTATTTTCCAGTTGTATGTAACAACACACACACACACACACACACACACACACACACACACACACACACACTATTTTGTTTTTAATCTTGAAATACCTAAAAAGTTTTAAAAATTTTTTTGTCTTTATTAGTTTATTTGTTTACTTTTAGTTTACAAGATTCAATTCCACACCTGGGCAAGTCTCTTAATCTCTTTCTGCCTCAGTTGCCTTATCTCTAAAAATGGGAAAAATAATAGAACTATTTTTCAGGGTTGTTGTGAGGAGAAAATGAGATATTTTAAAAGTGAATTACAACCCTTAAAGAATATATTTATTTTTAAGAGTATACATTTTTCTTATTTAAAATAATGTTAAAATATCTTATTTAAGAGTATATATGTATATTTAAGAAGACATATTATTTTAATTACTAGTACTTTAAGTAACATTTATGTAAGATTAATATTTTATAGAGTTGCCAGACTACATGGGTAAAGAGATTTCCACACCAGCAGTTCATTACATTAACAAAATCACAAATCCAGCTCCCCCAAGTGATAAGCTTCATCTCAATTAAAACATATTTTGGGAATTTGAAAAAGGACTCTTTAAACCTTTTTTTTTTAACTCTACTTTCTTCAAAAACATTGTATCCTATGTTTTGTAATCTCTTCTTCTCCCCTTGACTATAATTCCGATTTTCTATAACCTTTTTTTATCTTATAACCTTTAAAAATGTCTTTGAGAGAATTTATTATATATTATACACAAACTTAAAAATGTAAAATGTATATGGCTGCATATACATATATATTACGGGTATTTGTATATGTGTACCTATAAAATGCATATGTCCATAAACACAAATACATAAATACATATATGAATCTATAAATATGTCTATATATGAAAGAGAGTGGAACATTATACCACAGAACTACCTTAAATTCCAAGGAAATCAGAAAGTAACCCTTTTCCATTTGAAAACCTGAGTATGAGCCATAATTACCCTGCAGATCTGTATGTCATTAGCTGGACCACAATATTTTTCTTTCTCACTATGCTCCCTTACTCAAAGACAAATTTGTTCTCTTAATGAAGACATGAGTTATCCCTTCAAAACCTCTCCATTTTTTTTTAATTTAAAGGATTTGGGAAAAAACTAGGTGAAGCCAATATAGCATATCCATTTTTTCCCCTTCAGCATTAAGATGGTATTCTTGTCCATGAGTGACAGACATTTAGCCCTGCTAAAACTAGGAAACCAGACAAAACACAGTGAGAAATGGTAAAGGTCCTCATGTAGAATGAGAGATAATTTGAAATATTAATTATCCACCTGACATTATTCAAATTGAATTCCTTATTCACTGTAGCTTCCCTTTGGCAAAAAAAAAAAATCATCATCTGTCCTAAAACACCTCAGCTTACAGTTTAACACTAAAATGATTGGTGTGATCTTTTTTTTTCCCCCTCTGGATGATGTTCCTCGGGAGATGTGTTTGGGTTATATCCTCTTGCGTGCATGACTACAGGTCTTCCAGAGTTGCTAGAAATTTCTTTTGCTTATATCTATACTATCAGTTACACTTATTGAAAGATTTTAAAATGTCAGTATGGAAGTGACAAGAGTAATGTCTGCCAGTGTTTCCCTGTCACAGCTTTCTTCTCCTCATTCTCAAAGCAGGGCAGGGGCAGGTACTCCTCTGCAAGGGATTAGCCTTCCCTAAAGAAGACAAAGCTGTCCAGGGCCTGATTGGCTCTGGCTTTTCTGATTCAGTCCCCTGGTCATCACATAGTATAAAAAGACCCAGGCACAAGGAATCTAGGCCTCTCAGACTTGTTGGGTGACTGACACAAACAAGTCACCACATTTTTCACCATATCCTGCCCTGCTGACCAGATGAATTTCTCTATGGTGTTGAGGGAGGCCACATCCAGGGAAGGCAAGTATCTTTGTATCCTTGTTGCATATTCTTGCTGAGTTTGGGCAAAGTAAACTTCCTTTTAACTATTTGAAGACTTGTGAGCATTGCTAGTTTTATTCCAATATTAAACCTGTCATTAGACCATCGCCAACAATGAGTCATTAAAACCAATGCTTTCCTTTTCATTTGTCCCTCTAAGGGGAAGTCTATAAATCCGAAAGAAGCAAAGTTTCTTATTTCAATGAGAAGGGAAAAGTTCATGATGCCAGGAGGATGAATTTTAACTAAGCTTATTGTCTGTGACCAAGAGGAAAGAAAGAAACAAAACACAAATATATCCTGAAAATGATATCGATAAACCAGAAGTAAGGGAAAACAGAATAATTTAGCATAACCTGCATTGGAAGTCTTCTGGAGAGTTAATTGGGAGTCTCAGTTTAGCAGGATTAATACCACAGAATGAGCTTAGAGGAAGTTGTTTACTGCTTTCCCCAGCCTACTAGCTATAATCCTAGAAAATTAGAGGTACACCTGAGCTAAAGATGTGTTAATGTGCTGAGTAAGTGCAATGATGTATCTTCGTCTTTATCTCTTTATGTGCGAAAACATTTCCTCAGGAATGAATGCGTTTTTGATTTGAGAAACAGTTTCAGAAAACTGTTATAGTGTGTACTATTTGAGAAAGTAGGTCCCCTCTGGAAGTTCTGCTCCTCCTGTACCTTTCAGAGAACATAGCAAATCTTGCAGACACAGTTCAAGCTGATACTTTAAAGGAACAGCCTGTTGCAAGAACATGTGGAAAGCTTTTCCTTCTGAGATGGAGAACAGAATGTTCCCAGAATTGTGCCTGTATGTTGACAGCGTGGTTCACATCACCTAGGCTGAAATTGATCATAAAATCAGAGCTGGAAGAGATATTGAAGATCATCCAGTCATAGGGTCTTAGAGTAGATAGGAAATTTTGAGACCACCCAATTCAATCCACTTATTGTAGAGATAAGGAAATTAAAGTCAGAAGAGATGAATTCATTTGCTCAAAATCACACAACTCTTTAGTGGTTCATATTAGAATTCAGGTCTTTTGACTTTTGCTTTAGTATTTTTCCCAAGTTAGTCTGGAGCAGCCTTGATACAACAAATTTGATGTGTCTTAATACAGCAGAATTAAGTGGGCTTTGGTTAATGGGACCCATATCACATCCTTCTTAATTTACAACATATATTGCATGATATCTGGACAAGTCATAAGCTTTCAATGCTCCAGGCAAATTTCTAAGACTGTAAGTTGTAGAGAAGGTATTGACTTGCTTTGGTAATAGAAATTTCCCCCTCTGAAAGTTTCACATACCAATTAAATTGTAGGTCCAGTCATTATCCCTGTTTCACACTGTGTGATGCTCAGGGTGACTAATTTCACTTTCCCTCAGTCCTCATTTACAATAATTTCTGCCTAACATTTACAACCCTTCACAGTCATCTCTAATTTGATGATTCCTACCTCTCTGCTGACGGTCCAGTCTTGCATTTCCAACTATCTTTTGAATATCTCAAACAGGATGTCTTGTAGACATCTTAACCTCAACATATCTAAAATTGAACTTACTATTTTTTCTTCAAAACCTTTAACTTCTCATGACTTTTTAAATACACCTCTAATATTGTTAAGTACAGCAAGGTCTTCCTAGTCAATTGTAATAGTAATGTAATTTGATCCCTTTGTATTGGCAAAACTAACAGGTACTTAGCAGTTAGTAATTAATCAAGCCTCTGTTAAAGAAACAGAACGTATGAACCCCTGCTGCTAATGTAACAGGAAGAGGTTGAAACAGGAAATGGCTGAAACAGGAAGGAGCTAATGCCATGTGTATGTGTGTGTGTGTGTGTGTGTGTGTGTGTGTGTGTGTGTGTGGTCAGACAGATCTTCTTAGAGTCAGGTTCTGGAGGCTGAGGAAGGGAGGCCCAGGCTGGAGAAAATGATTTTTATTTTGAGAACCTGGATGAAGTGATTTCAATTCTGGGAACCAGCTGAAACTTCACCTGAGTCTGAGGGCCAACTAAGCTGCTGAGGATTTCAGAGGACCAGTAGGAGCTGCAGAAGACTGAGGAAGCATGACTGTGATGTCAGTATTTTGTCTGTTTGTGGCTTTGTTAAGCCTTGACTTCCCGATCACAGAGACTGTGGAGAATTTAAGGTGGACTGGACACTGTGAGCTTTAGTGTGGAACAGGAACTGCATGAAAAGCTAGACAAGGAACCGGGAGCTGTCTGCCTTTGAACCCAGGTGACAGTTTGGTGAATCTAGATAGGATCTGGGACCATGGAAGGGGATCCAGGGAATCTGAGAACCTACCTCAAGTCAAGTTGAAAGAAGACTTTACTTGGATACTGTGTACTGACTGAGAAGATTATGATTTACTGAGATGGAGGGGTGGATGGCCTGTGTATTTTCTGATGATTGAATAGTGAATGATGACTGAACAGTGACTGATTTGTAACTTAGTGTGTCCCATGAGTGGAGAATTTTGACTATTGTATTTTGTGACCCTTAAGCCTCCTTAAGGATGATTGAATGATTGAGTTGATTGAATGATTGAGTTACTAAATGATTAAGTGACTAAATGACTGTACTTTGTTCAAAACTATGTGACCACTGTGGTGAAAACTATGTGGCCATTTTAGTGATAAGTTGTTGTGAATGCTGTATTTTTATTTTCTTTGATAAATTGTAATATTGTCAATGCTGTATTTTGATTTCTGTGAATGTTTTGCTCTGATTTGTTATTGAATAAATAGAGTGTTTACTATACTTTGTAATCAGAACCTTGAAAGCTGTTCACATCAGCCATCCTCTGGAAAGCTGCTCATACATGGCTTTACATCGAATGAAATGGTTGGTGGTTCAGTGGTTAGAACACTGGGCCTAGAGTCAGGAAGACCTGAGTACAAATCCTTCCAGTACAAACTCAGACATAGTTATGTGACTCTGTACAAATCACTTAACCTCTGTTTTCTCAACTGCAAAATGGGGATAATAATGCTATGTTTCTCATAGGGTTGTTATAAGTCAAATGAATTAATTTTTATAAAAAGCACTTAGCACAATGTCTGACACATGGCAGACTCTATAAAAATACTTATTCCCTTTCTCCTTTCCTTCTTGACATCCAGGCTCTAGACCTAAGTATTATCTTTTATCCCTCATTCTCTCTTCCTCCATTCCCATCAATCTGTTGCCAAGGCCTGTCAATTTTACCTTTGCAATACCTCTTGAATTCTCCTCCTTTGTTTATTAAACAAAGTCAAAAACGCTGGTGAAAAAAAGAGCAGAATATATAAGGTATCTACTGTTAAAAAGTAATTGAACTGGAAGACAGATTTTTGTTGTTGTTGTTCAGTCATTTTTCAATTGTGTCTGACTCTGTGGTCCCATTTGGGGTTTTCTTGGCAAAGATACTTTATTGGCTTGCCATTTTCTTCTTCAGTTCATTTTACAGAGGGGGAAACTGAGGCAAAAGGGGTTAAGTGCCATGCCCAGGGTCTCACAATTAGTAAGTGTGCAAGGCTCGATTTGAATTCATGTCTTTCTGACTCCAGACATGGTGTCATATGCGCTTTGCCACCTAGCTGCTTCTGGAAGAGAAATTAGGCAGACTTAATTTAAGAATCTCACTGAACTTGAAAACTGTGACCAAACAAAAAAAGCTTGGTATCATATTTCAAGAAATCATCAAAATAAAATTACCCAGATAACAATAATTAAGTCAAGTCAACAAGCATTTTAAGTACTTATTATGTGTCAAATATTATGGTAAATGCTCTAGACATAAATCAAAGCAAAAGGAAATGCAATATCGGCCCTCAGAGAGCTTATATTCTAATTGGGGAGGATAATAGATAAAGGAAATTTTAAACTGATGAGAAGGATGAACAAGAGAGTATTAGTGCAAAAAGAAAATAGAAATAGCCTTCTAATCATCTCCTGAAAGAAAGAAAAAAGAAGAGTTATGTCAAAATTTGTAACTTCCAGGTCAAAGAAAATAAAAATACTACAACTGGTCAGAAAGAAAGCATTCAAATAATAAGGAACCACAGTCAGAATCACACAAGATCATGATGGAACTATTCAAATGAGGAGAAAAATCTTCTAATATAATATTTCAAAAGCAAAAACAACAGCTATAAAAGTATGTAACCAAGCACAGCTTACCTTTCAAGACTGAGTATTATTCTACAGGGAAACAAATATGCCTTGAATAGAATAGGACTTTCAAGCATTCCCACAGAACACATGAGGAAGAATCTTTTAAATACAAACACAAGAATCAAGATAAACCTAGAAAAGTTAAATAAAAATAACAAAAGCAACTATTGAATACTTGGAAAGGTGAAGAAGTACTTCCATTCTAATAGAGGGAGAAATGATATGTCCCTTCATAATCTCACTTTCTTCTAAAGAACAGAGGGAGGAAAGAAAAGCAAACACAAAGTTTGCAGGAAATTTTGTTCCGTAGTATATATTTTTTATAAATTTTTTTAAATTTTTAGTTTGCAACATTGAGTTCCAAATTTTCTCCCGTTTCCTCTCTTCCCGCTCCCTCCCAAGATGGTATGCAATCCAATATAGCTTCTACATGTACCTTCACATTAAACATATTTTCACTTTAGACATGTTGTAAAGAAAAATTCCATGGTCTAATAACTTTTAAGAAGGGAAAAAAGGTAGGGGAAGAGGCATATAATATGGCATAAATGAAGAAGATAAAAACAAAATCTTCTCTATATATAAATACTGAGGTTTGTGAAAACAACAGTTTGTAAAAATGAAGGAAGAGGTTGGGGAATTCTGGTAGTTACCAACAGATAAAGTACAGTGTCTATTATTGATAATTTACAATCTTTATTCAATCGATCCTTTATATCAAAGGTGTCAAACCCACAGTTCAGAAGCCGCATCCAGCCCATAACATTTCCTAGTGTGGCTAGAACCCAATTAAAATGTAATTGGGAAATGCTTAACAAAATAAAGAAAAACACAATGGAACATAGATAATATTACCATGTGGTCTAATGAATTAATAAGTTCCCATGGAGATCTTTATACATAACTTAGTAGTCCTTGTTTCTATTTCAGTTTGATACTACTGTTCTACATGACAGCACCTAAACTATTTCACAATTGGTCTCGTATTACATTTTCTGTCATCCATATCAAGGCTAAATGATCAGTTCAGGTTAATTCAACACACTTCTGGCTGAAAATGTGAAGTATGACATAGATCAAGCAATTGTAGAATATTAAAAAGACGCTATAAATTAAGTGTTGGCAGATACTGAGAGCAGTACAGTAAAGTGAAAAGATCCCTAAATTTAGTTACAGAAGCTTCATTTCAATTGTGGGTATGTAATACTCCTGAAATCTCAGGTTTTGTTTTGTTTTTTTATAATCTGTAAAATAAAGGAACGGGGGGAAATGGCTTGTAAAATCTCTTTCAGCATGGAAACTATGATTCAACTGGATTTGCAGATGCAGTGATTGGAGTTCATCCTTCAGAGGGGCTGTATTGCAAACCCATTTCCCTTGATAGTAAATTAACAATGCATTTCCTATTAAAAAACAAACTCCACAGTTGTATGCTATTGAACTAGAAATTATTAGAAATTGATAAATTGCTATAAAGTGGTGGTGACCAGTAGCACAAGCATCTTGCCCAGGATGGTGCTGAGAGAACTGGCAGACATGATTAATGAGCATATGAACAATCATGACAAATGGGAAAGGCGCTAGAAGATTCAGAAGGTTGTCCTCATCGTCAGCAAAGAGAAGAGAATCGAATCTGCAAACTA
>CM053584.1:165420670-165444483 GCA_028627135.1 Pseudochirops cupreus
CCTCTCTCTCCCATGATCTTTCTTTTCCCCAAAGAAGGAATCAAGGGTTTGGGAGCTGTTCTTACTTTGCTTCTTATGCTTATTCTTACTCATGGTTGTTCAAACCGTGATTTTTTTTTTAAATCTCTGTGGGGCTCTTCTTCCAGAAGGGAAAGCTCTGTCCCAAATCGCTGGGGTCCTCCCGGCTGCCGTAGCTCTTAGGAAGAGGCTGGGAACTCTTCCTATTTACTTCTGGCTGACTGGATAATAAAGACTCCAGGACTGAGGCCCAAGACGGCGATCCGGATCCAGGACGCTCAACGCGAGAGCACTGGGCTGAGAACAATTGCTCAGTCCCCCTGCTGCCTGCAGGCAGTGGGTGGGAAGCTGCAACGCGGAGGCGGGTACAAAACCTCTGCCTTTCGCCACTCTGGAGGCCTTTCAGCCGAACTGCTTATCTCCCCCTTTCACAAATCCCACTCACAGCTGCTGCTAATCCGCTCACCTGAGAGGCTCCTCCACTCCTCCCGTCCAGCCGCCCCCCGGGGCACAGCCGCGGCTTCAGGCCAGGCTGGTTTCGGTTCGCAGTGCTGATGTGGTTCCTCGTATCTGAGCTAACTTTAGTGGGAAGTATCTTTGGGTGTGTTTTGGAGTTCTAGGATTGGTTTAGAGTCCTATTTTATGGGTATTTTGGGGTGGCTATGTGAGAGCTGCGATATGTTGCTGCTGCTACGCCGCCATCTTGGCTCTGCCCCCCAGTCACATTGTCTTAATCTTGTCAGTCAACACATAGTATCCAAGTAAAGTTCCTTTCATCTTGACTTGAGGCTGACTTCCAAACTCCATGCCTCCTTTTCCATGCTCCCAGATCTTCCCTGAATTCACCCAACTGTTACCTGGATTCAGAGGTAGGCAGCTCTCAGCTCCTGTTCCAGCTACTGTTCCATAGTGAAGCTCATAGTGACTAATCCACTCCAAGTCCTTTGAAGATTCTGTTTCTGGGAAGGCAAAGTTTAACAGAGACATGACAATATTTACACACATTAAGCTTAGCAGAGTTACAACAATATTCACACACATTGCCAGCACTATCATCTCAATTTGCTTTCTGCCTGTGAAATCAACACAAGTCAACAAACAGAGTGCTTCTGTCTGACAAAGTAATACAATTCAACAGATAGAATGCTGCTGCTGCTATCTGACAAAGTAACAATCAACAGACAGAATCTTTCTATCTGACAAAGTAACGCAACAAAAATATGGAATGCTTCTGTCTGACAAAATAACACAACTACAAATCAACACAGACAGAACAGAGAGCCAACACTGCAAGTGTTCTCCCTCTCAGTTCTGCTGGTTCCAGCTCCTGCTCATGCTTTTATATTCTCTTTTGGCAAATTCCTCTCACTGTGGGATTCATGTGAAGATGTTAGTTTCCAACAAAGACTTGACACAATCGAAGGCAGGATCAAAGGCACTTGAATAGCCAAAACAAGGAGCTAAATACTTGAATAACTGAAACAAAGAGCAAAGTACTCCTTTGCTTGCCATTACAGGTGGGAACATGTCTCATCCAAACCTTGTTGGTTCTGCCATGGCAGAGGCATTATTTTAAAGTCATTTAAAGAAGAATATTGGGGGAACATGGTTTTAGTGCTTCCTCTACTCCACCATCTTGAGGCCCTGAACATATTATTTGAATGAAGCAGGAGAAAAACCACAAAATCATGATGACTGGTTCCAATAAAACTTTATGTTGCATAATTTCAAGTGGATCATCACTGCTACAAGGCACTTCCCTCATTAATTTAGTATCAAATATACTAGTACAACTGTTTCAAGCCTTTCTTATCCATCCTTAAACTTTCCATGGATCCACTGCTAACACATTCTTATCTGAGAATTTATATTCAACAAATTATAATTTGTTGAAAAAAAATTAACCCATTCATTTAAAGTTCCCTCTTCTCTGCTCCTCCTCATCTCGCATCATCCAGATACCTTCCTCCCTTATCTCCTCCTTCTTCCTTGTCTGTGACAAAGCAAATCCCTTTTCATGGACAAGTATCTACTGCCTATAAACATGCCTATGACTCTCTCATCCTGAAGAAAAAAAAACACTTCATTTGTTCCATTCATCCCTACTTCCCCTAACTTATCATCTCATGTCTCTTCTTCTTTTAGAGGCTAAATTCCTTGAAAATGCTGTCTACAATGGTTCCTTTCCTCTCATACTCTTCTATGTCATACTCCTTTCAGACCCTCATACTTCTTAATTCTTTACAGTCTGGCTTCCAACCTCAAGTCAAACAGCTCTCTCCAAAATTATCAATGATCTCTTAATTTCCAAATCTATTAACCTTTTCACAATCCCAAGTCTCTCTGTTCACCACTACTCTCATATCTCTAAGTGCTTATGGGACATCTCAAACTGGATGTCCTATAGACATCTTAAACTCACATGATTCCAACTGAATTTATTATATTTACCCCAAACCCTCACCTCTTCCTAACTTTCCTAGTACCACTGAAGGAACCACCATTCTCCCAGTCACTCAGACTCCCAACCTCAGTATCACCATTGATTGCTCACTCTCTCTTACCCCCATATCCAATCTTTTGCTAAGATCTCATCTCACATCATCCAGATACCTTCCTCCCTTATCTCCTCCTTCTTCCTTGTCTGTGCCAAAGCAAATCCCTTTTCATGGACAAGTATCTACTGCCTATAAACATGCCTATGACTCTCTCATCCTGAAGAAAAAAAAAACACTTCATTTGTTCCATTCATCCCTCCTTCCCCTTTTACCTTTGTAAGATCTTTCACATACATTTTAATCTTTCCTATGACACTGACATTACCTTCATGAAGGCGCTCATTACATCATATATGGATTATTACAATAGTAGTGGTTTCAATAGTCCTCTTGTCACTAGTATCACCCCACTCTAGTCCTTCCTCAACTAAGTTTTCAGATAGATATTCCTAAAGTGCAGGTCTAACTTGGTCACTCTCCCTAGTCAATAAACTATGTTGGCTCCCTATCACCTCCAACATCAAATATAAACCTGTAAGGACTATTACAGCTAAATACCAGGACCCCCAGGTCAAAGAAAAATAGCAGCCAGAAAGAAACCATTCAAATACCATAGAGCCACAGTGAGGATCACACAGGATTAGCAGCTACCATGTTAAAGTAGCAGAGGGACTGGAATATAATTTTCCAGAAGGCAAAGTAGCTAGGATTGCAACCAAGAATAACCTACTTAGCCAAACTGAGTATAATCCTTCAGAGGAAAAAATGAATATTTAATAAAATAGAAGATGTTCAAGTATTCCCGATAAAAAGATCTGGAATGAATAGAAAACTTGACTTTCAAATATAAGACTTATGAGAAACATAAAAATGAAGACTTGAATGAGAAATCATAAGGGACACAAAGTTAAAGTGTTACATTCCTATATGGGAAAATGATATATGTAATTCCTAAGAGACTTATTGTTATTAGGGCAGTTAAAAGGAGTCTACATAGACAGAGGCCATGGGTATGAGTCAATTATTTTGAGATGATAAAAAAAATAAGAGTTGAGAAAGATGGATGAACTGGGATAAGAGGGAAGGGAAAGGAAAACTGGGAAAAAATATCTCACTTAAAAAAGGTACATTAGGAAGAACTTGTATAATAAAGTGAAAATTTATATGGAGTGGTGCACTGCTTGAACCTCACTTTCATTTCAGTTGGTTTAAAGAGGGAAGAACATATACACACACATATATAAATATACGTATACATGCACACATACATATACATATATATACACATGTACGTATACATGTGTACATACATATACACATTCAATTGACTATAGAAATCTATCTTATCCAAAAGGGAAGTAGTAGTAGGAAAACAGAGAAAGGAGGTAGGCATGATAAAAGGGAAAAATAAAAAAAGGCAACAGTTCAAAGCAAAACAGACTTTTGTGGAGGGACAGGATAAAAAGAGAGAGACAGAGAGACAGAGAGAGAGAGAAAGAGAGAGAGAGAGAGAGAGAGAGAGAGAGAGAGAGAGAGATAAACAAAAGAAAATAGGATAGAAGAAAATGCAGTTAGCAACCATAACAATGAATGTGAATGGGATGAATTCAACCATAAACCAGAAAGAATAGATTAGAAATCAGACTCCAACAATATTTTGTTTACAAGAAACAAGCTTAAAACAAACAAAAAACACACAGAGTTAAAATATGAGACTGGAGATGAATCTATTATGTGTCCGCTAAATTTTTTTTTTCTTAAGGCAAGGGTAGGAAACATGTTCTCACATAAAACGACAGTAAAAATATTCAGATGTTTTGTTGTTTCTTCAATTTTATCTGACTGTGACGCTATTTGGAATTTTCTTGGAAAAGATACTGGAATGGTTTGCCACTTCCTTGTCCAGCTTGTTTTATAGATGCAGAAACTGAGGCAAATGAGGTTAAGTGACTTACCCAGGGTTCCATAGCTAGTAAGTGTCTGAAACCAGATTTGAACTCACGAAGATAAATCTTCCTGATTCCAGGCCTAGTTCTCTATCAATTGAATTGCCTGGCTGCCCCCATAGTAAAAAAAAAAAATGGACTTAATTAAAAGAGATAAGCAGAGAAACTACATCTTGCTGAAAGATACCATAAGCAATGAGATAATAACAATACTGAATATATATGCATTAAACATCATAGCATCCAAATTATTAGTGGAAAGGTTAAATGAATTGCAGGAGGACATAGGCAACAAAACTATGCTAGGGGAATAGATAGTAAAACTATACTCAACTTTCTCCTCTCAGAACTAGAAAAATCTAACCATGACTTAAATGAGAAAGAAGACAAGGAAATAAAGAGAATTTTCGAGAAGTTAAACGTGATAGACATCTGGATAAAAATGAGTGGAAACAGAAAAAGGAGTATCTTCTCAGCTGTACTTGATATTTCACACACAAAAAAACTGACTACTGTAACACATGCAATCTAAATGAAATAGGTAGATATTAACAAAAATACAAGTTACCCAGAATAACAGAAAAAGAAATGTAATACTTAAATAACCCTGTCTTGGGGGGTAGGGGTAGGGATAAACAAGCCATAAATGTACTCCCTAACAAAAAAACTCCCAGGACCAAATGGATTTATAAGTGAATCCTACTAAACATTTAAGGAATAATTAATCCCAATATGATGTAAACTATTTTTTAAAATAGGTAAAATTAGTCCTACCAAATTCCTTTCATGACAGAAATATGGTTTTCATACCTAAACCAGGAAAAGCAAAAACAAAAAAGAAAACTGTGAAGCAATTTCCTTAATGAATAGCAGTGCCAAAAAAAAAAATGCTAACAAGGAAATTGCAACACTATATCACACACACACACAAAACATACACTTTGATCAGGTGGGATTTTATATCAGAATTGTAGGGCTGGCTCAATATTAGGAAAAATTATCAGCATAGTTAACCATATCAATAACAAAACCAACAGAAATCATATGATTATCTCTAAAGGTACAGAATTTTTTTTTTAACAAAACACACTGTTCATTCATATTAAACACTGGAAAACACAGAAATAAATGGAGCCTGTCTTAAAATGATGATATAATACCTATTTAAAACCAAGAGCAAGCATTAGAGGGATAAACTAGAAGTCTTCCCAATAAGATCAGTTGTGTAGCAAGGATATCCATTATCCACTATTATTCAATATTGTATTAAAATGTTTAGCTATAGTAATAAGACAAGAAAAAGAAATTGAAGGAATTAGAATAGACAATGAGGAAATGAAACTATCACTCATTATGGATGATATGATGGTTTACTTAGAAAACACTAGAGCAGTGGTTCTCAACCTGTGGGTCGTGACCCCTTTGGGGGTTGAACGACCCTTTCACAGGGGTCGCCTAAGACCATCAGAAAACATATATTTCCGATGGTCTTAGGAACTGAGACACCGCTCCTCTAGCCATCTCCAGGCAGGTCTGCCCACATGTAGATACACCCACATAGGAGTATTAAAGGGTCAAGGCATGAAGAAGGTTGAGAACCACTGCTAGAGAATCAACTCAAAAACTTTTTGAAACAATTAACAACTTTAGCAAACTTGCAGGATATAAAATAAACCCAAATGAATCATCAGCATTTCTATATATTAACAAAAAATCCAGTAAGAAGAAATTGAAAAATTCCATTTAAAATAACTGCAGAAAATATAAATACTTGAGAGTCTATCTACCAAGATAAACCTGGGAATTAAATGAACACAATTACAAAACACTTTTCACACAAAGTCAAATCTAAACAATTGGGGGAAAAATTGTTCATGGGTATTCCAGGCCAATATAATAACTATGACAATTCTACCTAAATTAATTCACTTAACACATGTCAAACAATCAAATTACTGAAGAATCATTTTACAGAGCTAGAAAAAATAATAATAAATTCTTCTGTAAGAACATAAGGTCAAAATTAACGGGAATCTATGAAAAAAATCTAAAGAAAGGTGGTACATAACAGTACCAGATTTTAAACTATACTGCAAAGTGATACTCATGAAAACAATCTGGTTCTGTCTAAAAAATAGAGCCTAGAATCAGCAAAACAGGTTAGGTAGACAATACACGTTAGTAAATGACCAGAGTAGTTTAGTATTTGATAAACCTAAAGATTCGAGCTTTGGGACAAAACTCACCATTTGATGAACAGTCACTAGGAAAACTGGAAAGCAGTTTTGCAGAAACTAGACAAAGATCAACATCTCACGCTATATACCAAAAAAAAAAATTAAGAATATACAGTTAAATATAAAGAGTAATGTCTTAAGAAAATTAAGGGAACATGGAAAAATGCACCTGTCTGATATATGGATAAGGGAAAAGATTATTAGCAAACAAGATATAGAGAACATCAAGTGAAGCAAAATGGGTAAGTCTGATTGCAAGGAATTAAAAAGTTTTTATATAAACTGACCCAATCAAAAATAGAAAGAAGGCAGGAAACTGGGGGGAGAGAGGAATTACCGCAAGTATCTCTGATAATGATCTCATTTTTCAAATATGTATAAAACTAAGTCAAATTTACATATATATATTTAAAAAGAGCCATTCTTCTATTGACAAATATTCAACGAATATGAACAGAAAATTTTCAGAATAAATCAAAGGTATCAATAGACACATGAAAAAATGCCCCAAATCACAATTGATTAAAGAAATACAAGTTAAAACAACTCTGAGATATCACCTCACACCCATCAAATTGGCTAGCATGACCAAAAAAAAGACAAATGATAAATACTGAAGGGAGAATGGAAAAATGGGGAGTTGTGAACTGGTCCATCCGTTCTGGAGAACAATTTGGGACTATATCAAAGTGTTATAAAATTCTACATGCCCTTTGGCCCAGTAATACCACTACTAGGTGTTGATTCCCAAGACATCAAGGAAAAGGGGAAGGGACCTATATGTACAAAAATATTTATAGCACCTCCTTTTTTGGTGTCAAGGAATTGGAAATGTGAAGGGATGCCCATCAACTGAGGAATGGCTGAAAAAGTTGTGGTATATTAATGTGATGGAATACTATTGTATTGATTAGCAAGATGGTTTTAGAAACACCCAGGATGACTTACATGAATGAACTGACACAAAGTTGACATAAGCATAACCAGGAGGACATTGTATGCAGTAACAGCAATACTGTAAGGATGATCAACCAAGAAAGACTTAGCTACCTCTGATCAAGATAATGATGCAAGACAATTCCAAAGGATGCATGATGAAAAATGCTATCCATCTCCAGAGAGGTGACTGATAGAACTTTGAGTGCAAATATAGCATACTTTTTCACTTTATTTTTCTTATTTTTGTTTGTTTTTCCCACATAGCTTCTATGTAAATATGTTTTGCATGACATCACAAATACAATTTATATATTTCTTTCATTCTCAGTGTATGGGAGAAGGATAGAAGAGAGGAAAAGGGTTTGGAATGCAAAGCCATGAACCAGGCACTGAATTCATTGTGGTCAATCGTGTCCTAGAGGAAAATAAGTAAGCAAAAGAAAACAGAATTTTGATTGGGTCATAGATATGGAATGAGCAAATCTTAAAGAAGAAAGTGTTACTCTGTGATGGTGATAGAAGGAGAACCTGGAAATAGCAAATGGGGAGTAAGGAGAACTCTGTACATGTTCCACAAAATGCAATCCTCATTATATCAATGGCAAGAGTCCTAATGTATTTTCACCACCAAACCAACTAATGGCCTTGGTCAAGACACAAAACAACACCAACAACAACAATTGATATTTATATTATGTTTTTATATAATGCTTTAAATATACTCCTATTTCAACCTTACAGTGGTATGAGGTATGTAATATAATACCCAATTTACAGATAAAGAAACTGAGATACAAAGAGATTAAGTTATTTTCCCATGGCCATTTAGCTTGTGTAACAGGCAGAATTTAAACATTAGGCACCTTTATCCAAAGTCCAGCACTATGCAACGTTTCCTCCCTTGGACCCAGTTTCTCTAGTTATACAAAGACAATTATCCTCTTTTCTATTTCTCTTCTCAGGAATAGAGAAAAGAGGGCTGGAGTTGGTATTTGAAGGCCTCAGTGAAAGTCTCAGCCCTGCTACTTATGAGCTGTGTGATTTGGAACAAGCCAGCATCACTCCCCTTTCTGAACCCTAGGTTCCTGGTCTGTAGAATGAGGATGTTGGATTAAATGACCTATAAAGTCCTTTTCTGTGTTAACATTCTGTAGTTCTTCTTAGAGTTCATTAAAAGAGGGGCTTCATAAAACTAAATCATTTGAATTAAAAGTTAAGAGACTCAAAGGAAAGTCAACAGAGTAACAGAGAAAATCCAGGCTGCTCAGGTCTGTAAAAACATCTGAAATTGGATAAGGTGAGCTCACGATGTAATGGGGCTTGCCCATCTTGTGACCTGTCTCCCTCAGTATGCTAAACCAGACAAGTTGATGCCCTGACTCACATTTCAAGTAGATGAGCCACAGTGGGCAATCATGCTAGGTGTCAGGCATAGGTATATGGTTATCAGGAAGGAGGAATAGAGCAAAGATGATCTCAGCTGAACATCATACCAGGCCAACCCACAGTGGGATTTCCCAGAAATTGTCCTAGGAGTAGGGGTGCAAGTGGTAAAGAGGAACAACAATGCACTAGAAATAACTGGTTTCAGAAGACCTGAGTTTGAAATCTGGCTTAAACTAACATTTACTAGTTATGTGAACCTCGGCAAGTAACCTAATTTATGTGTCTCAGTTTCTCTATGGGTAAAATGAGACTAAAGTGACCTCTATGGTCCCTTCCAACTCTAAATCAAGTATCCTAAATTGTTGGAAGACTCCTCTTCTATTTAATACATCAAGGCAGGCTCCAGAAGACTTTGTTCCATCTTCTGTTTCTGGGTAAAAGAATGTTGCTGTAAGAAAGAAAGAGCCAAAAAGGTAGGCTAAAGGCATGGCATTCAAAGAAGTCAGGCAAATCTCCAAGATGTCAGACCATTAGGCATTGTTTTCTGGGCTTCAGATTACTATCACACTTCTCTGTTGAATCAGTCAATCAAAAAGTATCTATGTGCCAGGCACTATGCTAGAAGATAGGATTATAAGTACAAAGAATTAAATAAGCCCTTCTCTCAAGTAGCTTACATTCTACTGTAGGGAATAACATGTATATACACTTATATATACTGTATATATTTATGTATAAGTATAAATAAATATACACAGTACATATAAGTATATATAGATATAATACATGTATGTACTACATATAGCTATACTTAGATGTAAGTATATAAGTTACACATAAGTATATATATGTGTATATATATATATCTATATATCTATAATTTTACTACTTATATGTAAGTATATACAGAATAAATACAAGGTAGTCAGGGGAAATGGCATTAGTAGATGGGGGCAGTAGTAGTTGGTAGGATCAGGAAAGGTTTCACATAGAAAGTAATGTTTGAGTTGTGTCTTAAGAGAAGGATTTTGAGATGTAGGTAAACTTTGGTGAGATGAGGAATACTCCAAACATGGAGAACTGGGTGCAAAGTGAGCCTAAGGCACAGAAGAAAGTTCAGTTTGGTTGGGTTGAAGAGTACAGGACGGGGAGTGATAGATGATGATTCCACCAATCAAAGATATTTAGTAAACACCTACTGTGTGCAACATGTGTTCGGTGCTAAAGAAAGGCAAAAAGAACAAGACACCAAATGAATAAATGAGCACAAGTCCAGTTGTCCTTTGGGAGAATCTTGGCTTCCTACATTCCTCTCTCTCCTGTTACCACTGGTGATTAACAGAGGATTATCATGACACAAAGGTGTAATCAGCTGACAGGTGACAGGTACTCCACCTTCCTTTGCTGGTTCAGATGGTAGACTCTGGTATGAGGTGAGTGAATATCCTTCTAAGCACCCTGAAATAAGGAAAGAGGGTTGTGAGAGACCAGGAGCCACATGCTGAAAAAAGGGAAAAGGTCTTTAGAGAGATGTTGGTACTTTAACCACACACCAAGCAGACTGATCGTGTTTTTACATCTCCCCTATGGAGCTGGGAGGTAGTCTGAGCCTGTTTTAAGTTTTCCTTTGGGTTGGGAAACTCTGTCTGTGGCAGCTGCAGTAAATAACTTTTCCTGGATGCAGACATTAAAGAGTTAAGCACTCCCCCTCCTTTTTTTTTCCTTTTTAGCATTAAGATAATAAAAAGCACACTTTTTAAAACTAATTTACCCTCTAAAAAATTAAAGCATTTTTACCACTGTTTGCTTTTCCAGTGTCTTTAATTTGGGTAATTGCTTAGTCAACTTTCAAAAACATATATTCTGTCTTAAAAAAACATCAGAATATGACGGATCACCTTCATTTTCATTTCAGATTTGGCATGCAGGACCCAGATTGTGTATTCTTTCCATGGCGCCACACCAGCCTCGGATACTTAATTAATTTCCTTTCATTTGTGCAGGCTTGCACTTAAAGAGACAGTGTCCCATTTTGATGGCTTGGCTTTGGCTTACATTCAAAAGTGTCACTTCTTAAATCTTTCCCCCCCCTCATGCTTCTCAGAGTGCTACATGGCAAAGAACTGGTGTTCCCCCCCACCACCACTACCAATCTCCCCTTTCTTCTCCACCATTTCTCTACCCTTGTACTATTTTTTGTTTGCCTAAACTAATCTCTCCAAAGGGGAAAAAAAATAAAAAGGATGCATGAGATTTTTTTTTCACTTTCTTCTTGGAATCTCCTTTATTCTGGCAGCAAGGCCTCTAGTAACTGATCACAATCATTGGGCATGATAAAAATAATATTTGATTATTTAGAGGGTTTTCATTAAATCAGTATTTTCTCTTTTCCAGTCAAGATCCATAAAATGACTTTCTTAAAGATACTTTATGCCCATGTCAATTTCTGTGTTTTCTCACACTATTTAGAGGAAGTGAATGAACTGGGTGTTAATGAAAGAAAGGGGTGTCATTGCACTAAGAGACCATGGAAATCTTGGGATCTATAACCAAAACTGTAAGCAGGATGAAGGTTACCAAGATCTGACTCCAGAATACTGAAAATTAGAAGGTATTGCCAACATTTTGCAGAACTTTGGTAGGTATAAATACCTGACCTTAGAACCTAGTTAGCAATAATTATTAGTTAAACTAATGGCAGTTATTGCATGAGTTTGTTTCTTCCTCCCTTAGCCACTTTCCACGTGATATCCTATTCCCAATCTTATGATTTATGCACCAGAGTTGGCCTCCATTGTAGGAGCCTTGCATTGTCTTAGAGGTTATTCACACCCAGAGATTGCTGCCTTGGGGTCTCTGTTTCCTCCCCAAAAGGGCAGTATTTTAGGATTTTTCCCACAAGAGGTGCTGTGTCCCATGTTCTGAAGTCTCTGCCCATTGTCTCCCTGCCCCCCCCCCCCCTTTAATCCACCTTACTTCAGGTACAAGAATTACTTGCATAAATAGTTCCCATCAGTGTTGCACCTGGCCATTCAAGGACAGCATTCCCTGGCAGCTCAGAAAATCTACCTCCCTTCTAATCAGCACCATGCAAAGGCGCTCCCCTCTGGGATATCAGATTACAACCTAGTAATGTTCTAAGATTATAGCTGGAAAAAAATATGAATGTTGATTTAACATGAAACTGGCAGAGCTAGTCTAACCTCCACTTATTTCATAAAAGGGGGAACAGTTAGGTGAGGAATTGGGTAGACTTTTGGACTTAGAGTCAGAAAGACCAGAGTTCAAATTCTAGCTTAAACTTGTACTAGCTATTTGACAATGGAAAATTCACTTAATCTCTCTCAAACACACTTTCCTCATCTTTAAAATGAGGGTAATAATAGCATCGTCATCTCAAGGTTGTTGTAAAGATCAAATGTGACTGCATATGTTAAGTATTTTCCAAACCTCAAAGTACTGGATAAATATTAGATAATAATTATGCACCAGATATAGATCAGGAGAATGCACAGGAGAGACAGAGACAGAGAAACAGAGAGTCAGAGACAGAGGGAAACTCCTAACAAGGCAAAAGTCTTTATGATTTAATGCCAGAGAATGCTTCTCTTTAAAACGTTCACTCAGTACTTAATTCTTACCAACTTCTATACCCCTGGAAGTGATGGACAAGCTGACAGCCCATCTTATTCCTAAATTCATATTAGGATCCCTTACTTTTTCAGAGACTTTGCCAACATATCTCACTCCTTAGAGTCTCTCCAATGCATCTAAAAGTGGCTGACATTGATTCTGCCCTGCCATTTCGGGAGGCATGGAGTTTGAGAGAAGGCAGCTGGGCAGCCCCTAGCTTAGGGACCCCCAAAGCTACAGAGAATCTATCAAAAACATCCTTTCCACCAAATCACAATCCTAAAAAAGAAGCAAATGCTGGATAAAGTTTAGTCAGAGAAGGAAAGGAAGACAAGGAACTAGAGCAAGCTGACAGCACTAAGTGGTTGTGTGCAGTCTAAAAGGAAAGGGGACTGAAAATCAGCTGGGGTTAGCCTTGTCATTCCATTGGTCATTTAGAGAAGGGATTAAGGTTAGGGTGAAACCTAAATCCCGTAATGTGAGAGGAAGTATATTCTACTCAGCAACAGGGGAAAAAGAAGAACAAGAAGGAAGGGAGGAAGGAAAGAAGGAAGGGAGGGAGAAAATGAAGGAAGGAGTGAGGAAGGAAGGAAAGAAGGAAAGAAGGGAGGAAGGAAGGAAGGAAGGAAGGAAGGAAGGAAGGAAGGAAGGAAAGAAGGAAGGAAGGAAGGAAGGAAGGAAGGAAGGAAGGAAGGAAGACTCATCCTGAGAAAATGAGTGATGGAGAAGTCTCTTTTTAAGGGATGAAATAACAAAGATTTTAAGAGAAGTAAAATTCAGTAAAAACCCAGAATGAAAACAGATAAAGCAAAAGAAAGGATCCTAAAACCAGGAAGTGCAGTGATTACTTATGAAGTTCTCTCAGCAAAGTTCTATACCACACTAAGACATGGAAACTTCTATACCACACTGAAAAGAAAAGGATACTTTACAGAGTTAGACAAAATAAAAGCAAAATTCATTTTGAGACACTAGAGATCTAGAATGTCAAGAGAAATAATAAAAAAGGTAAGAAGAAGGTGGAGGGGGACAAAAAAAATTTGTTACTGTTAAAAAATAGAAGAGATGGAATAGATTAGACAGAGAAGGATCAGAAATAATTGAAATCTATAACCCAGGTTTTTATGAGCCTGAAAACATTAATTGCCTAGGAAAGAATTCCCTATTTGATAAGAATTATTAGAAAAACGAGAAAGTAAAATGACAAATTAGCTTTAAATCAACATCTTTTGCCACATGAATGGATATATGATTTGAACATCATCAAGATCTTCTCATCTTAAAAAATATAAGAGAAGTAAGACTCTACGCTTTTCATAGCCATGGGTAGGGGGTTAATTCTTAACCAAGAGAGAGAAATACACAGGTGAGCTGGACTTAGCTCCAACCTAGGAGAACTGATTATTAAACTTTTAGTGTGAACATTTATGCCTGAAAAATCAGGAAGGCTAAAAATCAGGACTTGATTTATAACTTTGCTGATTTTCTAGACTTAAGAAAGTACAAATAGTACAGATTAAAATTAAAAGCATTACACAAAATTCTCTGGTATGCATATGATAATCAAGATATATAAAAAATGAGTACAAAGAAATAAGACCTATATATAAGTGATCAAAACTTAGGATTAAACAGTTCTCAAAAGAATTTCAAACAATTTCAAAGGTACATACCTTGTGGAAGGATGCTCCAAATCATGAACAATATGAGAAGGGCAAATCAATTCAACACTGATGCTTCATGTCACACCCAGAAAATTAGACAAAAGATGAAAATGGTCAATTTTGGAAGGATGGGGACTATTTTTGGCAAGTATACATCTCTCTTTTTTATGGTTTAACTAATGTTTATAATTAGAGGATAACAGAATCATTTTTGTTGTTGCCTCTTCTATGGAGCTCTGCATGTTCTTAATATCTTGACAGGAAATAATTTGTCACAAAATAACTTGGAAGGAGGTATTCTGCTCTACTAAATCATTTTTTTTCAGTGTCAGCAAGAAGCATAATGAGATTTCCATTTTCTCTACATAATTCAATCAATTGTGAGATGGTAGATATGTGATCCATTTTCAAGTATTAATTGTGAAGGATTATTTACCCCTTTTTGATACCTTCACTGAGGATGTTTTTGGTGTGTGCATAGATAACTCTCATAAGGCATTTGTATAGGTGGGAAAATAGGCATGTAGATGGAGAGTTGATGTATCAAATAAGGACCAAATTGTTTTCTATCTCTTTGTTATCTTCTTCTCCACGTATACTGTTGTCTCCTAAAAGTATTGCCTGTAGAATAGTTCTGTTCTGTATATACTTGATCCAATATGGCTGTTTTCTCCACCTTTATTTTTGTTAGTGCCATTTCTACTTCCCCTGTAAGACTGTGATGTTAGAGGCTAAATGTGGTGGTTGCAATATCTTTAGTAGAAAAAAACAATTTATTGTAATAGTTTTTTTGTACAAATATTTTCCATTTGTCTTCTGATTACAATGCTCTTTTTTGAATTTTTTTAAAATTTAAACAAAAAAATTTAAAAGCTGCGCAAAGGAATATTTAATAAAAAATCAAAGAAAGAAGAAATTAAAGAAACACAAAATTTTAGGAAAAATAAAAAGACTGAAAAGTTGGGAGACTATGAGAAATCTAATATCAAAAACAAGTGACTCATTAAAAAGTATAACGAAAAATAATTGAAGAACTTGTGATCTAGTAAAATGATATTAAAACAACATCTGGGTGTATATTTCAAGAAATCATACCAAAAATCAATTTCCCATAATTGGAAGGAAAAATTTTAAAAAAGACAGAATACAAAGGTCCCCAACTAAAAACCAGCAGAGAAAAAATAATCAACATGTAATATATAAATTCCAGAACTTCTAGGTCAGGGATGAGAAAGGGTCATGCTTGAGGACCTACAGGGCCACATGTGGCTTTGAGGCTGCAGGTTTCCCATCCCTCTTTAGGTCAAATTAAAAATATTATAAGCATCCAGGAAGAATAAAAGGTCTAAGTCCTAAAAAACACACACAGAGAGAGAGAATCACAGAAGACAAGGCAACAAATATGAGAAAGGAAAAGGAAGCTCTGAATATAAAAAGAAAACAACAACCCCATGACCAAGAATGACACTGCAAAATTGAACATAATCCTATAGGGTAAAAAATGGAATCGATGACTTCAAAGTCTTCTTGTTGAGAAATAAAGAGCAGAATAGAAATCTCAAAGTACAAATTCTGGAGAAAAGAAAAATCTACAAAGGTGTATAAGTTTGTCAAGTTGAAAAGGCTATATAATTATTGGGGTTTTCATACTAGACGGTGAAGTAACCATTCAAAATCAAAGTGAGAACAATGAAAGACAAATCAAGGGAGGTGACTTGTCCAAGGTCAGAAAGCAAGTTAATAATTGAATTCAATTAACATTTATTAGGTACCTATTATATGCCAAGGACTAGGGATACAAAAAGAGGCAGAGGACAGTCCCTGTAAAAACCCAGACTCTTGAGTCCATTTCCATTGTTCTTTTCACTATATCACATTGTCTTTTCTTTTTCCATCTTCTCCTTGCTATAACAGCACCAATATACAGTATAATGTTCAGAGTGAAAAGAGGTGCTTACAATAGCACATCAATCTTCTAGACCCATATCTATATGCAAAAAGTACTATAAACATGCAAGTAATATATGCGTGTGTATGTATATATATATATGTATATATATATATATGTGTGTGTGTGTGTGTGTGTGTATGTGTATGTATGTGTATACACACGCAAGACCCATATTATAAAGATGGATAGATAGATAGATAGATAGATCTAACATGGGCTTCATTTAGTAATATTGCCTGCTATGGTGGCACAAAAATGACAACCACATACCTAAAATATAATATATACAATGTACACACACACACACATACACATATATGCATGAAAATATAGATTTACCCAAAAGATCAATTTGAGGATGATTATACATCATAATTCCTTGCCAATTGTTTTAAATAAGAAATGTAGTGCATTTAAAATAGAAGTTAACAAAAACTGGACCATAGGATTTAGTTTTGGAATGAATCTTAGAGATTATTTAATCTAACTACCTATTTTATAGAGGCAGAAAGTGAGTACTAGAAAGACTGAGTGATTTGCCTAAGGGAGTAGAGGACAGAGCCAAGAGCTGAACCTAGCCCTTTCGGTGCCAAATCTATCATTCTTGCTATTATACTACATAGTCTTTCCAAAAAATACTTATTGGGCTAAAAGATTCCATATCTATTCAACATTCATTCAGCAAATACTCATTCAGTATCTCTGTTGTACATAGGCTGAAAGATATACAAAGTTAAGATAAAAACATAGTTGCTGCCCTCTTGGAGCTTATAGTATTAAAGAATTTAATCTAAGACACCTCTGTCTAGGATCTTATCCAGATGAATTTAATTTTAGAAGCCCCAGACAGACATCATAAGGAATACTATTTTTCCTCAACAGGGTCTCATAGTTGCGATGATATTCTACCAGGAAATCACAATGTACAGTATTCCCTAAATCAGTGGTTCTCAATCTGTGGGTTATGTTCAATTTGTAACAATGAAAATACATCCTGCATATCAGATAGATTCATAACAGTAGCAAAATTACAGTTATGAAGTAGTAACGAAAATAATTTTATGGTTGGGGGTCACCAAAACATGAGGAACTGTATTAAAGGGTTGCGGCACTAGGAAGGTTGAAAACGACTGCCCTAAATGATCTGTCTTTGCACTTCAACTTTGAGTTCATTCATGTAGCCCAGGGAAGCCATTGTGTTAATTGATAGCATCTTAGGTAGAGTTTCATGAACTCTTAAGTTAAAATGCCAGAATGATGCTCTTTCTCCCATTCATACTTCTCAAATTCATTGTAACTAGAGATACAGCCCCCTTGTAATGTACTGAGGTTATATTAATTCCTTCAAAATGAACAAAAGGAAATAACTGACAGGTCTCCCTTGTTCTAATTATAGTTTGCTCTCTATTGTTTTTGGAAGGTCCTCTGAAGACCCAAGTCACATGAATACTTGATACTTAGCAATTTTCTATAAGTGGGTAATATCTGAAAGGTTAGGTGACTTAGTTAGCAATGAGATTCAAATGCACTACAATGGTTGAAAACATCTGAACTCCATAGTCAAACCCTCAGAGTGAACAATTTCTCCATTGGACTTTTGTTTTCTCCCTTAGTGTCTTGTGCTATAGAAGTGGGTTAATTAGCAGCCATAGTTATACATGTAGTGCCTTCTACCCAGTCCTTCATTAAGTGCTTACTATCCAAAAAGCATTGTACCAAATGGTAGAGATATGAAGATTTTTTTTAATTTAAAAAGATAGTGCCTGCCATCAAGCAGCTTACATTCTGGAGGGTGGGGTTGGGGGGGATTCAATGTATAAACAAAGAAGTGTGTACACGATAATTTGAATAGGAGGGAAACAACCAGAGAGATTATCTAGTCTTTACCTCTTTATTTTACAAATGAGAAAGCTGATGCTGAGAGAAATGGTGACCTGCCCAAGACCACAACTAGTTGGCAGTGTTTGCAGGGGGATAGATTCCCTCCCCATTTCAATGAAGACCCTTTCTACCACTCATTTACAATTCAGAATCATGGGGGGAAAAAAAGCTGTGAAAGTCAAGTGAAGGGTGGCAAACTACTGGTAACCAAAGTCAATATGTTATGTTTTCTTTCTTCTTACTGCAGAGCCAGGATACTGAGAGGACTCTGTTTAAGGATGCATTATAATATTTTTCTCTTGAAAAGGTTTTTCAAATTGGTTTTCCTTTCTGTTGTTTTTCCATTAATATACAGTGAGACTCCTGTACATTAAGTACTCCTGTGAGTTTTGAAATATAGCACTGTGGTTAGCAAAATGAGGCAAAACATTTATTTCTAAGAGAACCTATTTTCTTGAATAACTTTGTCAAGGCAGAGAGATGACTCTCTCAAAAGTCAAAAGGCAAAAGCTGAGACATCTAAGAGTCTACTCTCCCTACCTGAAGGAAATGGTCACATGGGAAAGGGCATGGGTAATCGTAAATGTTTTCTTTTTTAGAAACTTGGAGGCAGAGGTTGAAGGCTAAAATTCAGGGAGAAGGAGAAAGAAGAGTCAACCTTTTAAATGGATAGGATTTAAGAAGCAAAACTTTTGTCAATAAACATTTCTTGAACTATTAAAAAATTACTATTGTCTACAGGATGGGAAATGTGGTCAAGAAAGCTTCTCCACTCCTCTGTATTAAATGTTCCTTTTTTGGATAGTTCGTGATTTCTCAGGAAATAGTTAAGAAGTTTTTAGCTTTCTTTCCATTGTATTTTGAGGCTCATGTACATGTGTCATCCTTCCAGTTACCTTTCATAAATGATCCAGTACTATCTTGCAAAGATTTCATGGGTTAAATGTCAGAAACCAAGTCATCAAGAGTCCTTGTTTCATGATTTTTTTTTCATTTTTAATTTTCCTGTGATTGAATTAAAATCCTTTGCTAAGAATGTTCTTTACAAAAGTTAGCACTGTGCCCTTCAATTCTAGAGTACTACTTCCCTACTACATTTTTATACCTTTTTTCATTTCCACCAATTTTGATTCTAATGCCTCAGTTTTTCCTCAGCATCACTAATGTAATGCCTAGACTTACCTGCTAAATCAGAGGTATTCTTTATTTCTCTTCAATAATATTTATAATTTTACTTGTGTAAGCCTTAACTATTTTGGTAGTTTGACTCCTTTATATTTATTTATTTTGCAGGAGTTTTGAATGGGATCCCACTTTCTATTATATCCTCCTCACCTGGCACTGCTGCCCAAAAATGTGTTTTTGTACATTTATTCTGTATCCTGCTACTCTGTTAAAATTACGCATGTCTCATTGTCTTCAGAAATTTGCCAAGAGCCCAGCCCTTGAAGCATATATATTCTCTTCCTTCTTCCAACAAAATGAGACATTTTGGAAGATGATTTGACCCTTGTTCATTCAGGGATTCGCATTGCGTGGTGACAAAAAACCTTCTGAGGAATCCAGAGTGGGAAAGAGTGATGACAGGAGGGGTTCAACCAGAACTGAGTGTGAATGTAAGACATAATCTCTTAATCGCCATATCTAATGGAATTTTTCAGCCCTCGTCTTTTTTACCTCTCTGAAGAATTTGACCCTGTCAGGCACCTTTTGCATACTCTTTTCTTTTTAGGTTTTTGACACACTGCTCTTTCCCAGTTCTCTTCATGACTGGCTGACTACTCCTCAGTTCCCTTTGCTAGATATACATCCAAATCACAACCATATTATACGTTTTGGGTCATGAGCAATGAGAAAATTTGCTTCACCAGACTGAAGTTTTGATATGATGATTTTATTTTTTATTAATGTTGCTCTTGTTGTTTAAGTAAGGAGCGGTAAAGAGCGAGAAAGAGACAAGCTAACGGCTTGTTAATTTGTGAAAAAAAAAAAGTAAAAATTTTAAAAATGAAAATGAATCTTATAAAATTATAAAGAAAAAACTGAGCTCCAAAATAGAGAAGAGATGATACCTTCTCCTATTTCCCCACTCTTTTGAGGTCCACGAATATAGATCATGGTATCTGAGGTCAGATTTTTTTTTTTAATATATGGATTGGTTTTACAGAATTTTTCTCTTTTTATTTTAAAAAATTTTCCATTAACATTGTTGACTCTCACTAAGGAAGAATCATACTGGTGAAAGTCAAGTGATAGAAAAAAAAAAGATTTGCTAAAACCTAAAAAAGAAACTTAAAAAAGAGACATTGCCAGGAAGTGGACCACCTAGTGATGGTTTTATTTTCTTTCCATCATGACAACCCCTGAAACAAAGAAAAATAGAAAAATGAGCCTCACTCCAATATAGCCCCTTTATACTTCTGCTAAAAATTGCAATACCCCTTAGAAGAGATTTGAATCTATAATCCCTTGAAGAGTTTGTTCAGTGTCCCCATATAGGAAAGGACAAATAAATGAAAATTTTCTATTGCAGATTTCAGCATGTATTTGGATGGACCCCCTTTACAATCTGTTCAACAGCATATATACCTGGGACAGATCATAAAGTTAGAAAATGATATGGGCTCAGAGTGGAACAAAAGGAGCAGAATGGGCTCAATTGCCTTCAGAATTTTGCTTACATACTCACTCACACAAACACACATACACATACACACACAAATTGTGATCCCAGTCTTACAATAAAAGCAAAGGACCACCTTTTCAGTCTAATATTTGATTGGTGTCACCATATAGCAGCAAAATGTGGATCATTACTATCTCCAAAAAACTAAAAATAAGCCTTACTTAGTATAAGTTTTATACACACACACATACATATGTATGCACACATGTACAGGAAAGGCAAAGTAAGTGTGAGTATGAGCAAGGTACAGCATATAACCATTGAGGAGTGCCAGTTCTCACTGAATAAATTGCATCAAATGATAGAAAAAGATGACCTGGTAATGTGACAAATGAGATCACAAGTACATAAACAAAGTGCTGGGGGTGGAGCCAAGATGGCGGCGTAGAAACAACAAGGTTCTGTAGCCCCCAGATAACCATCTCAAATACCCATAAAATATGACTCTAAACAAATTTTAGGGCTCCAAAACTCACAAAAATACAGAAAAACACATCTCCCACTGAAGGCAGCTTGGCAGGAAGGGCTCATCACAGCATGCTGGGAGCCAAAACCAGCCCAGCCTGAAACTGTGGCTTGGCCCTGGGGCTGCTGGAATGAGCCACAGCTGGAGCCCTCAGGAGAGTAGATCAGCAGGAGCTGTGGCAGTTTCCAGAATTATCAAGCCATAAGAAACAAGGACTAAGTGAAAGGTCAGTGGAAATCAGCTAAATTTGGGGAAGAAAAGCAGTCCAGCCAAACTGCATCCAGGGCAAGGAAGTGGCAGAAGTGGCAGCCCTGCAGCCGCCTCCACATGGCTGCTTCAGAGCTCCTGGCCTGCAGACTTCAAAGGGGGCCAAGCAACCATTCAGAGGCTAAGTGCTCTTGCGTTGAGGGGCCTGGATCCAGATTGTGGTGTTGGGTGGTGGTCCTGGGGCACATTTTCAGTGAGCCAAAGCCGGTGGGGACTCCAAAAAAATTGCAGCCTCCTAATAACTCCAGCAGCTGTGAAAACACCAGTGATTTGAGACAGAGCTTTCCCCTCTGGAAGCAGAGTGCCACAGAGCTAAAAATTCAAGTAATTGACTGGCAACATGAGCAGGCAAAGGAAGCAAAATAAGAACAGCAACCAAACTTTAGATTCCTTCTTTGGGGACAAAAAGAATCAAAGCATGGAATAGGAGGAAGACAACACAGTCAGAACTCCCATACCAAAAGTTTCCAAGAAACATGAAGATTGCCTACAAGCCATAGAGCAGCTTAAGAAGGATTTTGAAAACCAAATAAAAGAGGTAGAGGAAAAATTCAGAAGAGAAATGAGAATGATGCAAGAAAATCATAAAAAGAGAGTCAACAACCTGACTGAAGAAAATAACACCTTAAAAAATAGATTGAATCAAATGGCAAAAGAGACCCAAAAAGCCAATGAGGAGAACAATGCCTTAAAAAGTTGAATTTGTCAGATGGAAAAAGAATCTCAAAAGCTTTCTGAAGAGAATAATTCCTTCAGATTTAGAGTGGAGCAAATGGAAGCAAATGACTTTATGAGAAATCAAGATACAGTGAAACAGATCCAAACAACTGGAAAAATAGAAGACAATGTGAAATATCTACTTGAAAAAACCACTGACCTAGAAAACAGATCCAGGAGAGACAATTTAAAAGTTATTGGACTACATGAAAGCCATGATCAAAAAAGAACTTAGAAAGCATCCTTCAAGAAATTTTCAAGGAAAATTGCCCAGATATTTTAGAACCAGAGGGCAAAATGGAAGTTGAAAGAATTCACAGATCACCTCTTGAAAAAGATCTCCAAAAGAAAACTCCTAGGAATGTTATAGCCAGGTTCCAGAGTCTCCAGATCAAGGAGAAAATATTACAAGTTGCCAAGAAGAAACAATTTGAATACTGTGGAAAGACAATTAGGATAACCCAGGATCTAGCAGCTTCTGCATTAAGGAATCGAAGGGCCTGGAATATGATATTCTGGAGATCAAGGGAGCTAGGATTAAAACCAAGAATCACCTACCCAGCAAAATTGAGTATAATGTTCCAGGGGAAAAGATGGTCATTCAGTGAGGTGGAGGACTTTCAAACATTCTTGTTGAAAAAACCAGAAGTGAAAAGAAAATTTGACACTCAAATACAAGAAGCATGAGAAGGTAAACATGGAAAAGAAATCATAAGGAACTTATCAAAGTTGAAGTATTTACATGTCAGCATGGAAAAGCGATAATTGTAACTTATGAAACTTTTCTCAGTATCGGGATAGGTGAAGGGAATACAAATGTATATATACATATATATACACACATATATCTAGATAAGAGGGTTTATATATTTGTACAAACACATATCTGAGTATGTATATATATGAGTACATAGAGGGCACAGGATCAATTGAATAGGAAAAGGACAATACTTTAAAAGGTGAAATTCTGAGATGGGAGAGGATTAGAATGAAAGGAGACAGGGAGAGACAGAATGGGGTTAATCATCTCATTTAGAAGAGGCAAGAGATAATTGTTACAATGGAGGGGAAGAACAGGAAGGCAAAAGGGAAAGGGTCAACCTTTCATTGAATTTGGCTTAGGGAAAGAATGGCATAAACTCTAAACTGAGTATCTTGCAACACAGGAGAGTAGGGGGGGATGGGGATGAGAGGTGGGATGATGGAGGGGAGGGAAGGGTGGGAGGGAGAGTTGCTGGAAGTACACACTTCTGTAAAGAGACAGGGACAGGGACAGGGTAAAGAATAGAACAAGGGGAGGCAAGATAGGAAGGAGGGACATATAATCAGTGTCTCACAATATGCCCACTTTGGAGATGTTCTGTGTAATTACACATCTACAGCCTGTATTTAATTGCTTGTCCTTCCAGTGGGGGTGGGTGATGAGGGAGGAAGGGAAAGAACCTATAATTTAAAGTTCTATAATCAAATGTTAAAATATATAGATGTGTGTGTATATATATGTATATATATATATATATATAT
>CM053584.1:165444983-165471630 GCA_028627135.1 Pseudochirops cupreus
TCTCTTATTTGGTTTTCAAAATCCTTCTTAAGCTGCTCTGTGGCTTGTAACCAGTCTATATTTTTCTTGGAAGCTTTTGGTGCAGGAGTTCTGACTGTGTTGTCTTCCTCCCATTCCATGCTTTGATCCGTTTTGTCCCCAAAAAAGAAATCTAAAGTTGTATTGCTGGGTTTGCTTTGCTTCCTTTGCCTAATCATGTTGCCAGTCAATTACCTGACTTTTAGGTTCAGTAGAAGAACTCTGCTATCACAGGAGAGAGCTCTGTCCCTAATCACTGGGGTTTTCACAGCTGCCAGAGCTATTAAGGAGGCCACCATTTCTGTAGCCCCCACCAGCTTTGGCTCACTGAAACCACACCTTAGGACCACGACCCAAGACCATGATCCTGATCCAGGCAGCTCAAGGCAAGAGCACTTAGCCTCTGAATGATTACTTGGGCCGCCTGCAATACGGGAGCTTCTGAAGCAGCCAAGTGGAGGTGGCTGCAGTGCTGCTGCTTCAGCCACTTCTAGCCCTGGGGCAGTCAGCTGGACCCTGACCCCAGAATTTATTCAAGTTCCACTGACCTTTCACTTAGTCCTTGTTTCCTATGGGTTGGTAATTCTGGAAAACACCACAGCTGCTGGTGATTCATACTTCAGCTATGGCTTCTTCTGGCGGCTCTAAGGCTCTACCTGGCGGGTTCATGCGGTGCTGGACTAGGCTCCCAGTACACTGCAATGAACCCCTTCCCATCTGCCTGCCAAGCTGCCTTCAGTGGGAGCTTTGTTACTCTGTCATTTTGTGAGTTCTAGAGCTTTAAAATTTGTTTAGAGTCATATTTTATAGGTATTTGTGGTGGTTATGGGGAGAGCTGCAGAGTTTTGCTACTTCTATGCCACAATCTAGAGTGATACCTTTTTAAATATGATAATTAATTATCAGTCTAAAATCAAGAACAATTATTACCTGTAATGGCGACATGCTAGAAGCCTTTCCAATAAGATTAGGGGTGGAGCAAAGATAAGTGTTATTTTCATTACTATTCAATATTGCACTAGAAAACCTGGCTATAACAATAACAAGAGAAAAATTAATTGGAGAAATAAGCAAGAAATAAAACAACTAAAAATAAAGCTATTAATTTTTTGTGAATTATATAATGGATTACCAGGAGAATCAATCCAAAAATTAAATTTTTGCCATGTTGTGGGACATAAATCCCAAGAAATCATTATTATTTCTATATTTCATTCACAAAATCCAGCAAGAAGCTATAGAAAGAGAACTTTCATTTAAAATAAAATACTTGTTTGGTCTTCCTCTACCCACAGGTTAATTTCTTCCCTGATCCACAGATTTGCTTATTGTCCCAAGAAACACACAGGGACTATATGAATACAATCACAAAACAGTCTTCAAATAAAGACAGAAATAGATAATTGAAGAGATATTAATTCTTTATGTGTAGGATGAGCCAATTTAACAAAAATGGAAATACTACATAAATTAATTAACTTTTTCAGTGCTGTACCAAAGTACCAAAGAACTGCTTTATAGAGCTTGAAAAATAATAAAATTTTCATCTGGAGGAAAAATAAGTGAACAATATAAAGGAAATTAGTGAAAAAATGGGAAGGAAGCAGATCTGGTACTACTAGATTTCACACTGTAATATAATGGTATAATCATCACAATGACTTGGCACTAAGAAATAGGTTGTTCAGTGGAGCATCTTAAGTACTCTCTGTACAGATGCAAGGAGGCAGCTAGGTGGCACTGTAAATAGATTGCTGGATCTGGAGTCAGAAAGATTCATCTTTGTGAGTTCAAATCTGACCTCAGACACTTAACTAGCTGCGTGAAACAGGACAAGTCACTTAACCGTGTTTGCCTCTTATCCCTTTCTTATCGTTAAAATGAGATGGAGAAGGAAATGGCAAACTGCTACCATATTTCTGCCAAGAAATCCCCAAATGAGATCATTTGTGACTGAAATGACTGAACAAAGACAATATCAACAGACAGAAGTAAATGAATACAGTAAATCAGTGCTTAATAAAATAAAAGATCCCAGGATTTGGGTCAAGATCGCACTATTTCACAAAAACTATCAGGAAGACTGAAAAATAGGCAGGAACTATGTATAGAACATCTCATACTGTATACCACAATAACCTCAAAATTGATACATAATTTAGATGTAAAAGGTAAAATCATGAGCAAATTCATGAATCAAAGAAGAAATTAACCTATGGATAGAGGAAGACCAAACAAGTGATAGTGAGTTTCATGAGTACTTTTGATTATAAAATTTAAAAAGTTTGCACAAACAAAAGCAATGCATATAAATGTAGAGGCAAAGAAATATAATGGGAAAATAATCTTTGCAACAAGTTACTTTAATAAATGTACCATTTCTAAAATATATAAAGAACTGAGTGATATTTACAAAAATAAGTGCCATTCCTCAATTCACAAATTGTCAAAAGATATGAACAGGCAGTTTTCAGAAGAAGAAATCAGTTATCAACAGACACATAAAATGCTTTAAATAATCACTAACAATTAAAGTAGTATAGATTAAAACAACGCTGAGTTACCATCTCCTACCCATCAGGTTGGCTAAATTGAGGAAAGAGGAAAATAACAAGTGTTTAGGGTGTTTGGGAATGTGGGTACCATAATGCCATGATGTGAACTAGTCCAAGCTATTCTGGGAGGTAATTTGGAATTAATCCCAAAAGACTATTAAACTCCACATATTTTTGGTCTGGCAATACTACTGGGACCCCAAGAAGATCAAGAAAGTGGGAAAAGTCTCATTGTACAAAAATATTTATAGCAGCTCTTTTTTGTGGTGACAAAAATATTGGAAACTGAATAGATGCCCATTAATTGAGGAATGGCTGAACTAGTCTTGAAAAATGAATACTATGGGATACTATTATGATATAAGAAATGATGAGGCAGATCATACAAAATAAACTTGGGAAGATCTGTATGAACTGAAGCAAAATGAAGCAAGCAGAATCAGAAGAACAATCTACATAGTAAGAACAACACAGTAAAGATAATCAGCTCTGAAAGACAGTAATTCCAATCAACATAATGACCTATCACGTTTCCAAAAGACCCATGAAGAAACATGCTATCCACCTAGAGATAAAAAACTGATGCATTCAAAGTGTGAATTGAAGCTTATTTTTTCCTTCCTTCCTTCCTTCCTTCCTTTTCCCTCCCTCCTCTCCCCTCTATTTTCCTTCTTCCTATTTTCTTTCTTTTTCTTTCTCTTTCTTTCTTTCTTTCTTTCTTTCTTTCTTTTACTTCTATTTTTAAATGTGACTAATAAAAGGATTTGTTCTGCATTATTCTCCATATTTGTAAGAAGTTTTATTTTCCTTGCCTTCTCAATGGGTGGGATGGGTGGGAGGGAAAACATTTGGAACTGAAATAAAAAGAAAAATTGTGCTTTAAAAAATAAAATAAAATAAAATAAGAAGCTGGTCTCAATGTTCCCTAGAATTCCTTCTAGCTCAAAATTCATGATCCTATTACTGATGAATGGAACATAGAACTTTCTAATGAATAGAATTCTAAAGATCTCTGAGTCTTTTTTTCTAACCCATCACTGAGCCCTTATAACTTCTAGGCCTTTCTATTTACTCTGCACCTGAGCCCTCTTACATGTGTTGTCTCTTTCAATTAGAGTGTGAACTCCATGAGAGCATAGTCTGTTGTGCTTTCCTATTTTTAATCACAATTGGTCAATTGGCACATAGTAATTGCTTAATAAATGCTTTTTCGCTTAAAAAATAAATTAAGTAAAGCTGCCTGATTGGGACAGATTTTCTATTCTTGGCAGTATCCAAGGGATAAAAGTCCTGTTCACCCACAACACAAGAACCCTGTAACCTCAAGAACCAGAATTGGGCTTTTGTCTGTTTTGTTTGCCCTTTTCAATTCTAGCCCTGGTAATTACATCTTAAATCCTGGGAGCTTGAGTCATGGCAACAAGGGAGGTAGTATTCCAGGCCAGATTTAGATGCCAGCCCTAACAGGGAAGCCTTGAGAAGCCATAGTGATGGGATGTAAGATGGGGAGGGGGTGGAAGACTTTGAATTGGTATTTCACGGAACTGTAAAACAACTGAGTTAAACTTTGACTTCATACTTCATACCTTCCTAGAGATTGAGATGGGGGATATTGGAAGAAAGGTGTTGGGGAGGGTGTGTTTATATGTTTCTTCTTGCTCCATTTTTGAAATTCATGATTAGCTTTATAAAAGCTAGCATATTAAATGACTAAATAGAACCAGGGTGCTTGGGGATCTTCTGAAATTAGAGAATGCCACCACTAGAATATCAAATAATGGCAGAGACATTAAATACCTCCTAATTCTCCTAAAGGTTCTGGAGAACCTTCAGGGAGAAGTGAAATCTATCACACCTGACCTTCAGGCAGTGCAGAGCAGAGTAGCCATTATACCCAGAATATAATCTAGATTCCAAAGGACCACTATCAGTAGTAGTGACTGTGAAGGGTATGCCAACCAAATGGCAAAGGGGTGGGACATATGTTCTTACCGTAGGAAGTAAGGTAAGAGCAAGCCCAAATAATGGCTAACTCTTGGAATAATCTTTGAAAACTGGTCCCTATCTTGCCTGGGAGTTTTCACTTGTAGTTTGAAATTTGTCTTAGACAGAAAAGTGTGAAGTTTGACTGCTAAATACCCATCACACATATGAATAATAATATTTCCCTTGTCTTATTTCTCTATTTGTATCTTTGTACATAGGAAGCAATTAGTAAATGCTTCATTCCTTTATTTATTTAAATGTTTTCCGCAGAGGTTCTTTGGAAAGAGTTGCAACTCTTTGTATATTTGAATGAAAAAAAGTATTCACTGCCTCTGATGAATATAAATAATAAATCACCTTAAGGTTTATAAACTCACTCAAATGCATTATTTTCTTTCATGCCTTCATTAACCCTGTGTAGCAGATAGTATAAGTATTATTATCCTCATATTTCAAATGGGAAAACTGAGCTTTGAATGTTAAACAATTTGCCCAAGATTTCCAGATTCAAAGTCTAGCATGCTATCTTCTATATTCTGTTGATAAAATGATGAAATGATGAAATCTAAGAATCAATTGTTAAGGACACTATCCAGTTGTAGGCATTAGTATTTTATATTTTTAATAAAGAGAAAGTCTGGTGAAATATCATTTCTAATTGGAGAAATTCAACCTGAAGTTATAATATTTTGAAGAGGAAACTGAATAATCACAAACTTTGAAATGATGAACCCAATTATAAAACAAGTCAATCCAACATGTGCAAAGTGACACTAGGCTGGATATTTCAGATACAGAAACAAAATCCTCAAATAATTTCTGTCCTCAAAGAGCTTTCATTCTAATTCAGAAGCTCCAGAAGTTTTGTTTTGTTTTGTTTTTGTAGACTGAGGTCACATTTGTGATGAATCCAAATAGCATCTATTTAACATGTAAAAAAAATCAAAACTAAACAAAAAAACTGCTTCTCTTTCATCCAAAATAACTTTTAGGAATAATCTTTAAAGCAGGAAGAGATTTTGGAAGTTTAAAAACTGGTTGCTTAAGAGGTAAGCAGGTTAGAAATCTGGCAAGACAAATTTTCTAGCAAGAAACACAATTTTTCCAACTAGAAATAAGTCTCTCCTTGACAATTACCTTTTTATACCATATGCTTTAATCATAGTCACCCATTTCTACTTATATACTAAAATAGATAGTTGGGTGTATGCAAGAGTAACAGGATCTTAAGATCAACTCTGGATAGCCTCAGTTTCTGGGTAATTTTCTGAATAACTCATAATGAAAAAAAAAATCCTTGCCTTTGCTTGAATTACTAAGATAACTGAAAGGAAAGTATATTTCTTGGTCTGAATTTACCTTGATCAGCAGCCCACATTTTCCCAATTAGCTGGATTCTTACCTTTCCTCCATTTCACTTCCTTCAGTGTTGCTCTGATCTAACCTCCCATTATAGTTGGGAACACTGGCCTTTTGTTTCTATGCTCCTCTCCTCCTTTAATTCTCCTAACATGGGAAAGGATAGGCCTGTGACTAGGTCCCAGTGTCCCTCTCCTTGTTTGGAGAAATAACCAGGGATCTTACTAAAACCATATCACTGAGTTCTTTAAAAATACCAGTCATATAACATGTAGCAAAAATTGTTTAGGTACTTAGTAGGCTTTGTTTTTAGGGCAGCATGGAGAAGCCTACTCAAATTTCTTCAGTGAATTATCTACACTGTAATTTTTGGTTTGTTATCCAAAATATGTAGGTCGGTTAAGTCAACAAACATTCATTAAGTGTTTGTGTAAGGCACTGTATAAAGCACTACAGTGAATATCTGTATCTATATCTATATCTATATCTATATACACACACATATATATACATACACATATAGATATATACATATAGATATATAGATATAGATATAGATATATATAAAGCAATATAGTGAAAGGCAGAAACTCAGTCAACGCCAGGCCCCAAGTTCCCTAAATGGGGAAACAACAAGCAAAGGTGACAATCAGACATTGTTCTATCTAAGTACTAAAGAAGGTAGGAATTTTTTTAAAATTACATTTATTTCACGTCATCAAGAGTTGAGGCACCAGAACATTATTTTTGGTTTTGATATTACATGTCCATAACCTTTTGAGTTAACTCCTTTCTTTTTTTTTTTTTTAACAAACAGAAATAAAATTTATTTGTTCCATGACAAATAACTAAAATTTTTTTTAATAAAAGCAATTCCTTTCAGATACTCTGATTAACCTTTAAGTGACATAAAAAAAGCTTCAGAAAAGTAACCCACCGAGAAGGTTATGTATCTAGTAAGGTTTGGTTAGTTTCGGTTTTTAAAATTACATCCAGAATCTGAATTACCCTAATTGCCATCCCAATCAATTACCTATTGTTGGACTCCAGGTACGTTGTAAGCAAAACTGAACTAATAAACGTAACACCCAATGATTGGATTGTTTGTAGAGAATCTGCTATATAATACCAGGTTTAGAATTGGAAGTCTTCAATTAAGCTACAACTTTATATATTTGGTTCCACTGATTAAAAATGCAGTTTTAAAAAGTCTGCTTCTGTGGTAAATTTCTAGAATTAAATTATAAACACAAAGCATTGTATTGTAAATATCGTACTGCTGAAGAGGTATTTGTTGGAGATTAAATGCTAAGAAGTCAAAACTGTCAAAATTATGACCTTTCAAAACACCGTGTTTGTATAAAGCAAAATTCTGAAAACCAACATTTGCTTTTAAAGTCTCAAAAACATTTCAGTACCAGTTGAAGCACTAACATGTAAACCGTAAAGTTACACCTGTCCACTTCAACTGCAAACTCAACATAGAACCAATTACTAAGTGAATATCCAAAGTAGAATAGTTTCAATGCAAAATAAACACAACATACTAAGAAAATTAACACAACTTGCACAGAAAGTCTTGCAATAAGTTGTCAAAAAATTCTGAATTAACTTTCCATAATAGCGGAAAACAGGAACTCTCTGTATCTTCGTAATACTCAAAAACAGTAACTATTGTCCACAACACTGGAAGCTTCAGCAGAGAGGATTCAAACCAATTTAAGCACAGCCTTACTTCTTCTAAAGTGATGTACTCTCTTGTCCTTGAAGTAGTCATCTTGTGTGACAAGAGCGTTTCTTAGTCTTGTCTCTGGATTAAACAAACAGGACACCACTGTCTGTATGCTTCGGTGCACAGATTTCTTTTGTTGGCCATTCCCAGAGGACTGTGTGACCTCATGGACGGAGCACTCTGTCTGCAGGACGTCAGCTCCTGGGTCCACTTCACTGCAGTGATAATTCACAGCTGTATAAGCTGGAGGTATAACGTAACTCCTTTGTTCCCCAGCAGGCCATTTCGGGTGTACCTGATAGTTATATATAGGTAGCTGATATCCAGTGATGAGTTGGACTGGTGAATTGGGGTAAGGAGGATATGCCTGGACATACTGGGTGATGGGGTTCATCATAGCTGGAGGCTGCATGTATGTCTCTGTGTTTGGATTACTCCAGACACTATGAAACTGTGGCGCTGGTGGAGGGTTAAAAACCAAAGGACGTGGCTGCACGTGATAGGTACATAAATTTTGTTTCCTGATTGCCAGTCCCAGTTTCAACTTTTTACCATGGAAATTTTTCTGTGATTCTACTATTTTCTGCATATCCACATCATTATAAAACGAAACAAATACATAGCCTTTGGACACACCAGTTCGATCAGTGATTATCTTCACTTCTTTCACCGAACCATATCTAGCAAAGAAGCTTCTAATTTCTGTTTCATCCATCCTAATATCAATTCCACCAACAAAGACTGTATTTGGCATGATTTTGCCTTCTGGTAAAACATATCCTTGGCTGGCTGTGGCTGATGATGATTGGGTGCTGGCTTCTCTTGAGATGGTTGAATTTCGGGTCTCAGGATTTGCAGCAGACAAGTGCACACAGTAGGTGCTTCATGGAAAATGGTGGTAGAATTGACAGAGGGCTTCGTTCCACCAATCCTGAACCCAGGCTTTAGTTCTTCATGGAGCAATGAGATTCCTACTGATGGACACCCCCCTCCAAGTGCTTAGAGCCTCTGAACCTCCGGGCAGAAGGGTGCGCGTACGTGATTGGTGGTATTGAAGAAGATGCTGGCCATCATGGAGGAGGAGGAAGGGGATTCGAGTTAACTCCTTTCAATCATCAACCCTATTTGTTTCTTAGTGAACAAGAAAATCAGAATTATCTATAGGATAATGGTCATTAAATACAGTTGTTTTGCATCATGACTGAATTTAATGATCTAGTTATTTTTTTCAGTGTTATTAGAAAAAACAACTGACTACATTCCATCATAGGAAATTTCCATTTTCACAATCGCTCCTTTTTCTCATCATTATCTTCCCCTTCTTTTTCTTTTGCCCTCTTCTCTTCTCCCTCTATACTAGTGGTTCTCAACCTGTGGGTCGCGACCCCTTTGGGGGTTGAACGACCCTTTCACAGGAGTCACAGGGATCGCCTAAGACCATCAGAAACACATATTTCAATGGTCTTAGGAACTGAGACACCACTCCTCTATCCATCTCCAGGCGGGTCTGCCCACATGCAGATACGCCCACATACGAGTATTAAAGGGTTCGCGGCATTAGGAAGGTTGGGAACCACTGCTCTATACTACTTTACTTGGTGACCTCATCAAGTCCGTGGATTTCATTACCAATTCTATACTGACAATTCTAATATTCACCTATCCTAGAAACCTCAACCTGAATGTTAAGTAGACATCTTAAACTCAACATGTATAAAAACAGAACTCATTGTCTTTCCCCCTAAACCTCCTTCCCTTGTATTACCTTTCCTAGTATTGTAGAGGACAATATCATCCTCCCAGTCCCTCAGGTTTATGGACTATATTTCATTCCGGACTCTTCACTATCTCTTACCCCTGTATCCAATGTATTGCCAAAACCTATTGAATTTATCTGTTCAGTATCTCTTAAATATGTTCTTCTCTCCTTTGTCATTTCCATCACTCTAGTATAGGCTCCCATCATATTATGCCTTAATTTTTGAAATATCCTGTTGGAGACTTGTTTCAAGCCTCTTCTTACTCCAATTCATTCTCCATTCAGCCACCAAAATGATTTTTACTAAAGAGCAGGTCCTGCCATGTCATTGGCCTACAAAATAAACTGTAATGACTGCCTATTGCCCCCAGGAAAAATACTAAATGCTCTGTTTGGCATTGTAATGGCAAGCAAAGGAGTACTTAGCTCCTTGTTTCAGTTATTCAAGTATTTAGCACCTTGTTTCAGTTCTTCAATTGATTTTGAGCCCCATCTGTGATTTGAAAGTGGGAACAATTTGCTGACAACAGGAAGGGTATAATCTGAAGGAGAACCACCATGTGAAAGCAGGAGCACAAACTGGAATGGAGCAGAACTGAGAAGAACACTTGTGGTATCTGGCACTCTGCTTGTCTGTTTTATCTTTTTTGATTTGTGTTTGTTACTTTGTCAGACAGGAACATACTTTCTGTTGAATTGTGTTACTTTGTGTAATGGTAAAGGCGATCTGAAGATCTTCTCTGTCCCTTGTAATGGAAAGCAAACAAGTACTTAGCATCATGCTTCAGTTGAGCCTTGCCCTTGATTATATCAAGACTTTGTTAAAAAACAGAACTTGTGAAACTCACAAAGGAACTTGCTGATATAACAGGAAGGGGCAGAACAGGGAGAAGCTAATGACCAAAATAAAAAGCTGAGCACAAGCGGAGAGAAAGCCAGAACTGATGGGAGCAAGCAGCATGGAGTCAGAGCAGCTAGCTTGAGTGAGAGAGGGGCATTCTTTCTTAAGGGATCCTGTTTTGTTTTGAAGGCCATGATGGAAGGGAGGATTGGGAAGGCTTGGGAATGTTGGTGTTTGCTGCATTGGTTATGTGTACCAACTTCATGGTTACTGTAAAGAATTTGACTTTCTGGTTTTGGGATTCAGTTTTCTGATATTTGAATAAATGCTTTGGTTCTGTCCTAATGCAGGGGTAGGAAACCTTTGTACTTTGTATCTCTTAAGGATGATTTGCTCCTTAAGAATAATTGAGTTAAGGACTTACTGAATGATATCTTGTGTTTAAAACTATGTGGCCACTTTAGTAATGAGTTCTTATGTTATATTGCCGTGAACATTGTACTTTGGTTTCTGTGAATGTTTTGCTTTGGTTCAGTGCTGAATAAATGGAGAGTTCACTATACTACGTGATCAGAACGCTAAAGCTCTTCACAGCATCAGTCCTCTGGAAAACTGCTTGTGCTTGGCTTTACTGACATTCATAGCCTAGTTCTCCTCTACCTTTCCAGTCTTCATCCATCTTACTCCCTGACTTATATTATTCATTCTAGTGACACTGACCTCCTGGACAACCTCTTCTCAGAATAAGATTTTTAAATGCACAAAATAAAATATATAGTATTACAAAAGATATCAAATCCTTGAAAGGTATTTATATATGTATAAGTATGTGTTAAAAAATTCATGGACCCTAGCTTAAGAATCTCTGCTATATAAATGCACCTAGAACAATCTTTTTTGAGCCTATACACATGCAAATTGTATTTTCAAATATTATCAAGTTGATTTTTAAAAATTCTGCAGTGGAATGAGAACATTTTCCTAATGAGTCATCTTTATGTTTGTTTTTACTTCTTCAAATATTTCTTTACATTTTGGGGTTATAAAACAAATCTTAGGAATGAAATGATGGAAAAACATTTATTTCCAAATAACATATTGTCTCAAAATGCAAATGAGTTGCTTCTATAGCCCCTATTAGAAGATGATGTCATGTTTCACATTTATTGCTTCAGTTGTGAAAATGAGTTTGAATCTACAAAATGGACTGAAAACCACAAAATCTAGGCCTATTAGATATAAACATTCCAAGTTAGTATTGAAAAGAAAAAAAAACAGTTGTAAAAAGGCAACATGGCATTATGGAACAGTCATGGGTTTGAAAGTTAATATACTTTGATTCAAGCTCTGGCAAAGCTGTATGTGACCTTGGGCAGATCATTCCCCTTTCAACTCCTATTTTCATTTTCTTTACAATGGTGACAATGATCTAAGTGGTCTCTAAGGTCCCTTCCAGGTTTGAAATGCTATGAGTTTTAATTTTAAAGCCCAGTACTACTACTGCCTCTAGTAGGATCCATACTATATTCTGCCACCAAATAAAATCACATAGTCATCTTGACAAATGATGTCATCTACTGGTGCAAGTTTAAACAAGTAGTAATCCACATTAATGGTCAAAATGTCAGGAATATATGAACAAGGTAGAAATGTAGCTATCTGGTCTAAGTGAATATTCTTCAGCTTTACTTTCTGAAACAGAACACAATGTTCTAATTTTCCCCCTCCCTAAAACAATGACATTTCATTTTCAAAGTTTCTAGTGACATTTATGCTTCAACTAACCATGTAGTACATAAGGATTTTGAATATTCAATATTTATGATGACTAATTTATTAAAAGATGGTTTCTGATACAGCCAAGAATAGCATATTGAGAGATAAATGATTTTTCTAGATTTCTTCTGTTAGGGCTTCATCCCATGCCATCTTGGAATGAGACACTGCGGCTATTGCTAAGCATGAGGTCAGCAGTTTCCCAGCAAATTTTGTCAAGATTTTTTAATGATGCCCATGCAAAAGGTCTCCTTTATGCATTACTTCATTACTTTAAAAAAGAATCCACTTAATTCAATTCAACAAACATTTATTAAATGATTATACCACACAAAAGTTAAAGTAACAGTGGACTGAGAGCCATCCTCGAAAAGCCAGAAAGAGTTTGATTCAAGTCTTGCCACTGATCCTTAATGGCAGTGTTATCCTGGTCCTGTCATTGAATCTTTGAGTACTCTAGACAACTCTCAAAGATTAGAAATTGCCGAGATGCTGCATTGAAATAGGGCATTTTCTATTCAGGATCCCTGAAGTGAAATCACAGGTCTAGTTCCTATCCTTAGTCTCTTATCATATACGGAGTTCTTTCCTGAGTAATTTATGTTTTCAGGTTTATCAAAGACACCATTCAATTATGTTTGATTCTTCTCTAGTTCTTCTTCTCTAGTTTGTCCCCATGTTTTACTTTTCTGTTTTTTAAACTAATGACAAATAGTTTTGATGATTCCAGATTTACAGCAAAATTTGTAGTCTGTAAGTCCTGGGTCCTCCTTATTCCTACTTTTCTTTATTGTTTCCCTTCACATCTCATATTCCTCTGAATGGTTTTTGTTATTTTGTCTATCACTACTATAAACTGTCCCCTTGATTGTTTTACGGGTATACAATAAATCTACAGATTAACTGAGAATTTTTAACCTAGGGACCTTGAATTAAAAAATATATATTTATAACTGTATTTCAATATAATTGTTTTTCTTTGGAATGCTACATATTTTATTTTATGCATTTAAAAACATTATTTGGAGTAGGCAGTCAATAGGGCATAACCAGGATGCCAAAGTCAATGTGACACACATTAAATGTGACACATCTTAGTCAATGGCTAAGAATCCCTGACTTACATAGTATCATCATTTTAATTCTATTGGCATAATCTAGCCATTAGCACTAACTATCATTCCAATTACTTAAGTCATTCTTTATTTTTCAGGAGGAGAGGAAGGATGCGAACATTTACTAAACAGTTAATATGTGCCAGACACTGTGCTTAGTAGTTCAGTCTAACAAATCACATTTCAAATATAAGCACCTCTCTCCCTTGCTCTACCCCATAAGCCTTAGCTTGTAACAAAGATATTGTTTTTAAAAATCAGTAATACCAGTCACATAGCATATCTTATAGCATGTACAATACTCCATACCCAGAGTCCATTACTTCTTCAGTCAGGAGAGGATGGGGTAGTTTCTCATCTCTTGCCATGTTTGATCCTTCTAGTTTTACAGTATTTAGTTCCATTTTGCTTATCTCTGTTTATAACTTTTCATATCATTTCTGTGGTTCTGCTTGTCACAGTGGAAAAGTATGGAGTTAGAGGACCTTATTTCTAATATGACTTCTGAAATTTACTATCTGTGTGGCATTGGGCAATCAACCCATGTGGTCCTCAGGTCCTCATTTATAAAATGAAGGGCTTGGACTAAGTGGCTTCTGAGATTTCATCTAGCGCCAGATCTATGAGTCTTGGGTCCCATTATATATGTTAAGATAAATTCTTATGTTTTCTCATATTTCTCTGAATCTTCAAAATTTCTTACAATGTAATAATATTCCATTATACCTTCTCAACATCTTTAGTATGCATCCCTTCTCTCTGTTCATGCAACTATGACATGTATAGGCTATCATCAGCTCATATCTGGACTACTGTAATAGGCTTTGACCTCAAGTCTCTCCCTACTTCAAGATATTCTCCACTAAGGTTCCAAGTGATTTTCCTAAATAACAGGTCTGACTACGTCACTCCTTTAGTCAATGAACTCCAGAATCAAATATGAAATGGTCTGTCTGTCATTTAAAGTTTGTCTGAGAGTTAATAAGTATTTATTTAGTACCTACTATGTGTCAGACACAACCTAGTCCCTTCCTTCCTTTCAGCCTTCTTATACTTTGCTTTCTTGCATGCCCATGCAAGTAGATGCATGGCCAAGTTGCTTTTCCTCAAATACTACTCTTCACCTATCTAGTAGTGACTACTTTTGGCTGCCTAGCACTTAGCATAGATCCTGTTTCTAAGTGTTCTTTAGATTTATACTTTCCCTGAGGTGATTACATTACCTGAACCTCCAAATTTTGGTAGTATGACTAACTAATCATTACTGTTTTATCACACAAAGTTATAATTTTTATTAAGTTCTCATTTATTTCTGTTTCCTTTGGTTGTGCTCCCAATATCAATTATTCATTGATTATATTATTCTCAATAACAAATGTATTTAATGTTTCATCTTTCATCTATGCACTTTCAAATGGTCTATTTGTGTAAGAATAGCATTGTAATTCTGAGATAGACTCTTTAATGTCAGTATTAAAAAAGATGATATATATCAGATCTACTTTCTCGAATATCTGCTCTGTTCTATATTTTAAATCAAGAAGCTAGGTGAAACAATGAAAAAGACCTAAGCTGAAATCCTAGATAAGCTACTTCTTAGCTATGTGACTCCAAACAAGTTATTTAACCTTTCTTAGACTCTATTTCCTTATCTGTTTAAATGGTGATAATAATATCAACCACTCCACAGAGTTGTGAAAATCAAATGTAAAATACTTTGTACATCTTAAAGTCTTATACAAATGTTAGTTTTCATAGTTAAATCTGTTTAATTTACCATTTTAAGAGAACATTAAAACTTTGTATGATGATTGTTGCCTTACTGTTTATATGTTTTTAAAAATCAGTTGATAACTTCATTTATGAATTTTTGATGCTATCCTATTGAGTATATATATATATATATATATATATATATATATATATATATATATGTTTAATACTAGTATTGTTTTTGATCATGGTACCTTTAAGCTAACATAGTTTCCATGTTTACTTCTCTCGATCCTATTTATCTTTTAATGATTCTTCTATGTTCTTCCTTCTCCCTTTTAATTCAATGTAATTTTTTCTCTAAACAGTAAATAGCTGATTTATTTACTTAGTCTTTCCTGGATTGTCATCCTTATTTAACTTTCTTGTTTCTCTTCATTCCTCTCCAGGTTGCTCTCCTGACTCTTCAAAGTCTTTCTCTACCATGCCACAGAAGCTTCTTTTTCTATTGGAAATTCCCTCCATGCCTGAATTACTTCTCAATATGACAGCACCACCAAACCTGTGGTCTCCCTCAATGATTGACTTCTTCCAAGAGACTTCATTTTAATGAAGATGCCCAGACCAACCACGTCTTCGTTCCTCTCCAGGTTTTACATTTTGACCTTCAGGTTTTATTTTTAATTATCTTATTCATCTGGGAGATTAAAGATCTTTAAGTTACCTCTGTTTATCCTTTCTTTAAGGTTTATCACTTTAGCTTGTATATGTTTCATGTATTCCTTTAAAGTTATCTTTTTCTTATCATCTCCTGAATTTCCTCTAACTTTTCTGTTTTTAAATTCCAAATCTGTTTTTTCTCTTTTGCCAAGTCTCTATTCTTTGGAAAAAAATCTCCATTATATATCGTAATTTTTTTCTACTGTGTTAGCAATCTCTTTGTTGGTTCATCTCCTTGGTAACTAGATTTACATGCCATTTTTTCTCTTGATCTTTTTTGTAATTTGGTCTTTTTTTAAAAAAAATCTCCAGTTACTTATTTTTTGTCTTCCTTCTTCACTATATTCAACTGATACATAGATACTTAAAGCAGCGTCTTTAGATGACTTATGTCAGGGCCATGTGGTATCCCATCTGTATGTCTACTCAGAATAAACACTGTAGAGAAAAGTTGACCCCATTTTGATTACTAGTTACTTTTACTTCAGGCAAAGAAACCCCTAATCCTTTTCTTCTGGCTTCTTCTGTTCTATCATCTTTTCCTCAAACTTTCAGCCAAGCCACACTTTATTTTCTTCAAGTTGCTGGGTAGAACCAGTGTATTGTGACTTCTATGGCATATATTTGTGTTGGGAAGGAGTAAGGGGTGGGGGGGTTGAATGAGTCCTTGCTGTAGGAAGCCTAGACAGAGACCCCTAAATTAAGACTTTGAAGCATAACACTGCAAGTTTGTGTGGGATGTGCCTGGAATGGGCTAGGGTAGGGGACGATGGGCAGAGTTTTTAAGAATTTCAGTCCTCTGATGCTATTTCATGATGCTATCATCTTGTGTTATCCTTTGGAGTATTTAGTTTTACTTATTCAATATTGACATATATTTGCTTTTTTAAAAAAAAGTTTTTAACATTGAAAAGGTTAGTGGAAAGCAATTATGTCACCACCTTGCCATCATCTGACTTCTCTTTTTCATGTCAATCTTCCAGAAAGAGTTATCTAGATTCATATAATCCATTTCTTCATCTTCCATTCACTTCTCAATTCCTTGCAATCTAGGTCCTGGTTCTACAATCCTATTCAAACTATTCTTTCTAATGTTACAATGATATCTTGGCTGCTAGATTCAATGGCCTTTTCTTTGTCCTCATTCTAAATTTACCTCTCAGCTGCCTTCTCTTGGCCACTGTGTCCTCCCTTGGTTTCTGTTTTCCTTCTTGACCTCCGCTCTGGCTGTCTGTTGGTCCCCTCTTAACCTCTTTTTCATTTTTGTTTTGTAAATGGTATTTTATTTTTCCCAACTACATGTAAAAGTTAGTTTTCAACATTCATTTTTTTATAAAATTTTGCGTTCCAAATTTTTCTCCCTCACTCTCTCCTCCCCCTCCCCAGAGATGGCAAGTGATCTAATATCTTCTTAACCTCTTTTGTGGAATCATCGTCTATTTATTGCTCATCAAATGTGGATATGCCTGTCCTTAAAATTTTTTCTCTTCTATCACTTATTTGATCCATTTGTTATATTATTATCATCAGGGGGTCCATTATTATCTCTACAGAATGAATCTCAAATATAAATAGCAAAAATAATTTTCTTCTTGAACTCTGACCCTATGGCACTTTCATAGTTGCACATAGAGCCTGGCACATAACAAGCACTTAGTAAATATTTGTTTCCTTCCTTCCTTCACCATCTGCCTGCTCACACCTCTACCTAGATGTCTCATTAGATTTTGAATTCTAAATCAGAATTCTTTATCTTTTTTCTCACCCCTTGCAAACCCATACTTCCTCCAGTTTTCCCAGTTTCTATTAAGGGTAGTGCTATCCTTCTAGTCACCCTGATTCTTTCCTCTTCTTCAGTTCTCCAGCTGTTCAGTTGTCAAATATTTGTGAATTCTAAGTATATAGCATTCCATGCATTCCATTACTCCTCTGTTTACTTATAAGGTCACTAACTTAGCTCAGGTATTCATTAACATTCACATGGATGCTCTGAATTAGCCTCCTAATTTCTCTCCCCCTCCAACTAATCATCCACACAACTACCAAATTAATTTTACCAAGACCACGTCACTCCACTGCTCAAGAATCTCAAATGACTCCCTATTGCCTTTCAGATAAAATATAAGCTCTTAAGTTTAAAGCCCTCCACATGCCTTTCCACACTTATTTCACATAGCTACACTTCATGCACTCTATTTTTCAACAGATTTGCTCTACAGAACTCCATATAGTATTACTACATCTATGTCATTTCACAGTTTTTCTCCTATGTTCAGAATCCCCTCCTTCCTTATTTCTACCTCTTAGAATTCCTATCTTACTTTAAGTCTCAGCTCAGGTGATATGTCCTAAATGAAATCATACCTGATCTCTCTAGCTGTTAGGATTCTCTATTGAATAGATTTGGAGTTAGAAGAGCTGGGTTCAAATCCATTTCATACCACATATCTCTGTGATATCAGATATGTCATTCAACCTATTTGGGCCTCACTTTCATCATCTGTAAAATGAATGAGGTTTGTTTAAATGTTCACTAAGTTCCTTTCTAGCACCAGATCTCATGATCTTATAAAGTTGCCTCACTTACCCATGTAAAATTTGCATCTTCCTCCAAGAAAGTATTTAAAGGCAGGTGCTCTTGTCTTTGTCTTTGTATTCCCCCAGAGCCTGATGCATTAAGTACTTCATGGTTTTATTGAATGAAGACTTAGTGCTTCATGGGCTACACACACACACACACACACACACACACACACACACACACACACATTTATATATTATGTGCGCATACATATACATAAAAATATATATACATATGCATATTCACATAATACACATCCACATATATGTGTGTATATATACATACACACACATACATTCACACGTATAAACATACCTAGAGAAGTGAGATTTTATATATATGCACAGGTGTGTATGTATACACACATAGACACATATGTACATACCGGCATACATGCATATATAACACATATAGTATATACACGTGCATATACATATATAACACATGCACATATATGCATGCAATACATATATATATATACACAAAAGCACATACAGATGCATATATAAATATGCAAGTGTATGGATATACACACGTGTGTACACATGCATGTACATATGCATATAGGCACATATATGTTCATACACATGGGTGTGCACATCCACATATATAATACCTGCATATACATGCATGATGCATGTACACGGCTACACAATACACAAATATATGTGCATGTATGCAATGCACATACAGTGCATAAATGCATGTTCATACATACACATGTGCATATATATACATATACATGCACGTGTATATGTATATACACATACATATATACATGCACATATACATGCAATACATACATACATACACATGCACACACACATACATATATATGTGTGTATAATATACACACGTGTGTGTGTGTGTGTGTGTGTGATCTTCTCATTCCTCTAGGTCCAAAGCAAAAACAAACAAAACAACTAACCCACAAAACATCTTAAAACAGCTTTCTCTTGACAATTTCTTAGTCACACACAATTCCTTAGTCACCCATTCAAAATGCCATTTTGATAAGAGAATAATGATGCTAATTAAAGGCTATTATGATTAGGAAATCTTTGTTCCCCTACCCCCCCCTTCCTGATTTTGGCAATAAAAAAATTTTTGGATCTTAAATATGTTTTTTTTTAAAGTTATGAGTAAATATAATGTGTAAAATGACTTGTATTATAACAAAATCAAGCTCCAGATGATTCAGGTAAACTCCATTGGCACTGAATATTGTGGAGTAGCCCATGTCTAAAGTGTGAAATACACAACACGAAACTCACCATAACTCTTGTTGTGAGTCTGGATGCACTCCTTGTTTTGGGAGGGTGGGTGTGAGGGCAACCACTAAATGATTGATGAGTGTTCTGGATGGATAAGAATACCAGTCTCTAAAACGTGTAAAATGCATATTTCCTTTTTTCAACCCTTTAAACTACCAATATATGGTCAGTATGTTATTTAAAAAGCTGGTAATGTGAGTCTTTGTTAGTGTTTCCCCGTGTTTTATTTCCTTTTGCTTTCCTGGAACAACTAAGGCTAATGAAACCTGACATTTCAGTGCTAAAATATGTTGACTCTCCTCTTTTGCCCTTATTGTACATTGCAAATGGGCATAAAATGTCCTGTTAGGATATTTTCAAATTTTTCAAAAGTGAATAAAGGTTCCAAAGTTATTTGTTTGCTTCTTGAAACGAAGACTAAGTAGACATCAGTGGAGAACCAGGACAGAAAAAAAGCAGTTGGAGTTGTAATACTAAGAATTATGTACCATCTGTTTCAGAGATACTCTGCTCTGGAGTCCTAGACCTGGAAGAAGCCTTAGGAAACTATTTAGTTTAGTAGTCCCTGCCTCTAGGATAATTTTTGTTTAAACTACTGAAGATGAGCAGTTAGTTCTCTATGCTATTTTTTTTTTTAGTATCACTTGTGATGAAAGACACCAAGGACTATTTTTGGTTTGTTCTTTTGATCAGAGCTTGTGAGAAGGAAGGGAACCTAAAGGTCAAATAGCTCAGTGCCTTCATACACGGCATAGTGGCTAGAATGTTGGGTTTGGGATTCTGAGTTCTAATAGTCCTTCAGGTACCATTTAGCTTCATGACTGTTGAAGTACTGTCTCAGCTTCAGTTTCCTCATCCATGAAACCAGATACTAATAGGTTCTAATTCACAGGATTGTTTTGAGGATTAAGTGAGATAATATATGTAAGGTGACTTGCAAATCTTAGATCACTATAAATTCTTTCTATTATTATTAGTTTACAGTTGAAGAAACTGAGGCCCAGAGAGGTTAAATGTAGGGTTCAATACAACTACTGACTCCCTAGGTGATTTTATTTAAACATTGACTAGTTTCTTCCAATTTTTTTTTTATCATTCTAATACAAAATGGTCTTTAGGAAAAGCATCTCTGTGGGTGAGTAAAAAAAAAAGGCATAATTAGCACCAAGAAAAGAGTATTGTTTTATTTATGAGCAGTGTTAGTACCCCTTTTCAAAACCATCTTAATCTTGAGTTTTGGGACCCTCAAAAATACTTCTTCCTAGGCCCAAATTGGTTACCAAGAAACTCACAATAACAGTATACAAATTAACTTTTCACTTATTGAAATTGTTTATTCGTGTTGGAAATTGAAGAGCCTTCTTCCTTGTAGATAGAGTGGCAGGATTTTCTTGCTCTAAATGAGGAAGCACTTTGGAGTGAGAAAGGAGAATTGCTTGGATTTTCTCCCTTGACAGTGTTTTGAATGGATGGTGATCAAGTATCTTTAATATCCAAACCAGCAGACTGAACTTACATTTCATGCCAGGGAATTAGGTCCAATATTCACTGAGGAGGAAGAATGTTTGAAGCTCAAAATGCCTATTTTTTTCCCCATAGAAAACCAATAAAGGATCTTTCTTACATTACAGAAGATAGTCACCTACACACTGAAAGGAGAGTCACTGGCAAAATACTTGTGTCTTTTCCACCTTCTCCTGTCCTCCTGCACTGAGATCATGGGATCATATCGGATCACAAAGTTAGAGCTGAAAGAGACTTTATAGATCATCAAATCCAACCCTCTAGTTTTATGGATGGGGAAACTGAGGCTCAGAGATATTAAATGATTTGCCTAGGGTTACCCTGTTAGTGTTTACGGCAGAATTCAAATTTGGGTCTTTCTGACTCCATTCTAAGTCCAGTAACTTTACCTACTCATTATGCCATCTTGATAGTGGAATAATGATGCTACTTGAAGGCTATTATAATTAGGAAACCTGTGTCTTATCCTTCTCTGACTAGGGAAAGGACAGTGATAAATTCTTGTATCTTATATGTGATAAAAATATGAAAGAGAGAGAGAGAGAGAGAGAGAGAGAGAGAGAGAGAGGGAATCCTATATATCATTTTTGTTGGCATGCAGGAGAAGTTAGCAACTCCAGTTTCTGAAATTAGATTTAGCAACTTCATCTTTCACAGGAGTATGGGGGATATCAACATTTCACCACTTTCCAGTGGTGATAACCAAGCAATTTGCTGGAAATAAGTGTCACTGCATCAATGGAAATGAAATTTGTTAGCCATAGGCCAAGGCAATTCCTCAGAGCCCTGCCAGTTAATCAAAGCCAAAGCAGCATAGCAAAGGGCTTTTTGACAGTCAAAAAATTGTAGACATTTATTTCCTCTCCTCTTGACACTTGTGTAGGGTTGGGGTTTCCTTCGTAAACCTACTTGGTTTCCCTAAGGGTTGTTCAGTGGGTTTTTCTGACAAATTTATAGTCTTGGATGGATTTGAGATCACAAGATAAAATCTTTGACAATTTTTTTTCTTCCTCCTTTATTTGAAAACATATTTTGCTCATTAGGTCTGGAGTTCTGATTCCTAAGGTTTTATTATCAAATTATCTAATGAAAAACTTGACACTTATACAATTCTGAACCTACACGATCTATAGTCTGCTGGGTTGGAGAAACCACAAAACACATTACCAAGAGCTTCAAATATAATGAATCGCCTCAGTGAATGTTTCAGGTTGAGGGCCCCTTCAGACTATTTTTCTTTCCACTTTCCCAAGAAGACATTTTTGTCTAGGCAGATGAATATCTATCACCACAGGATGCAAACAGACAAATGTAATTACTTGGAGCCAAAAGTTCCATTGGCCAAATAAAAATGTCATGTGTGCTTCCTTTCACGTATGATGCCCACAGACAGACCTTCACCAGTGGTCAGAAAAAGGGGAAATTCTCCAACTGCACTGTCCTTGAATGTTTTATCAGTTTCATTTGTGAATCAAATGAAAAGAATGTGTTTGATTTGTGCTGCCTCTAAAGCAATAGCTTAGGAAAAATGAAGATAATTGGCTATACCATGTCACAAGAAAGAACAAGGTTGGTTTAACAGATTCACTTAATTGGAGAATCTCACTGTTAGAAGACATCTCAGAAATCCAATCTATATTTGAAAAAGGATCCTCTCTACAACATATCTTATTAAAAAATAACTTTTATTCATTATTCTGTGTTTTGTCTTTTGAACCAAACAGAACAAATCTTTTTAATGGAATTGATTTACTATAGTGTTGTATTGAGCCCTAACTTGACACCATAAAGACAGAGCTCTGATTCCATTATTTAGCTGTTTTACATCACGGTAATCTCTTTCAGATTTGTAACTACCCTATTTCTTATACATAAGGACACTAAATAAGAATGGTTCCTCTTTAGCTCTTTACAAGTCACAACTGTGTATCCTTTCATATGGATATGAGTAGAGACTGAACCGGTGATTTCATTTGTGCAGGATATACTTAGGTGTAGAAATTTCTTCTAAAATATGCAAATAAGCATCTTATATATCTTGGAAATTTGCCTAAAACACTGAGAGTTTATGTGAATTGTCTGGGGTCACACTTTGAGGCCTGCTCTCTACCCACAACAATTGGTTGTTTTTCTTTGTATGTTTTAATAGGACGATGCTAATTCAAGATAACTTTGTTTCTAACATGGGAAATACTTTAGAAAACGTTAGCTTATTGAATTACTTCTAGGTCTACAAGGAGTACTTAATTTCACTTTTCACCAGTTTACTTATCCTGTAACAGGGATGAGTTTGTTCCTATATGACTGTGGAACTTATATTTTAGGAAAGAATATTAGACTGGCAACACACCTAGCACATATAGTAGGTAGGTACATAGTAGTTGTAATGCCAATGCAATATTCACAGCACCCATGGTCACTATAAATATTCCTATATGGTGCTTAAGCACAAAATGTAACAGACTCTCCATATAGAAGACAGAAGCAAAACATTTGTTCAGAGACCAGAAAACCAAATCCCCAAACCAGTAAGTTGATTCCATCATAGTAGCAGAGAAGTTAATAAGCCATAACAGCACAGAGAGCCACAGTATCCTTTAGCCTTCCCACAAACCAACATAAGACCAATATTTACTCATGAGCCTATCTCCTTGCCTGAGCATGCTCTCCTCCCAATCTTCTATCTGGCTCTGACTCCCAGTTTCCTGTGGGTTTGTTCCATCCTTCAGCAAACTCCTCCCACCGCAGATTCCATGTGATTACATTCAGCCTATTAGGGAGCAGAGTTTATTTTCAAAGCAGGGAAAGTCTTCAGATTCCCTTAGACTTATTAAGGGGCAGGGAAGATCTTCAAATTCCCATTACTGTTACAGTAAGTTAAAAAAAATCAACTGAAAAATCCTCTCTCTGCTTAACACATGCTCAAATCCTTTTCTTGACCAAAATCTAGCTTCCATCCCAGTATTTAGGTAAAATTGCTCTCTCAAGATCCCTAGTGACTTGCAAATTCCCCAAACCAATGGCTTAATTTTTCCTAGTTCTCATTTTTTTCCTGACATTCTTGCAGTTTTGACTGCCCCTGCCATTTTGGAACATTGTCTCTTGGTCTGAAGGACGCTGTGTTCTCTTAATTCTCCTCCTGCCTTAGACACTGTGTGTCTCCTTCATAGGCTCCCCTTCCTTCTTCAACCACTTGGAATATTGCTTCAAATATCTTAGTTACAGTTTCCTTTCCTTCCCTTCCCTTCCCTTCTCTTCCCTTCTTCCCTTCCCTTCTCTTCCTTCCCTTCCCTTCCCTTCTTCCGTTCCCTTCATTTACCCTTCCCTTCATTTCTGTTCCCTTACATCCTCTCTCCCTCTCCCCCCTTCCCTTCCCTCCCCTCTCCTTCTCTCCCCTCATCTCATACACTGCTATAGTTTTTCAGCTATTAATTCTATGCAAATAGCTTCTAAATCTAAGTGTTCACCCTTGAATATCAATCCTACAGTTACACTATCTGCTATATAACAGCATCTGCATGTCCTGTTCTATACTCCACATCTTTAAAACCTAATTCATCTCCTTTCTAAAACCAGGTTCTTTTTGCTACTTCTTTGGTTCCATTATAATGGTACCACCATATTCCCAGTTATCCAATCTTGAAACTTCTTAAAATCTTTAACTCATTCTTTTACACCATATTCAATCTTAAATTTTTTCCCTCACAATAATTCTTGAATCTTTCCATTAATTGATCCTGCAACTCTTCTATCTGAAAAGAATTCAGCATAGGGAACTTGCCACTGCAGCATTATTATAGTTACTTTTCCAGCCTGCTTATTTAGTATCTGCCTCAGGTAGCATGAGCATGCCCATACTACATCCCCCTAAATCCTCCTGATTATACTAATCATTCTTTTGTTGTTCAGTTATTTCAGTGTTATCTGGCTCTTTGTGACCCCACTTAGGGTTTTCTTGGCAATGATACCAGAACGGTTTAACATTTTCTTATCCAGCTCATTATATAGATGAGAAAACTGAGGCAAACAGAGTACTTGCCCAGGGTCACCCAGCTAGTATGCGCCAGAGGCAGGATTTGAACTCAGGTTCTCCTGACTCCAGGGACAGGTCTCCATTTACCACACCACTTAGCTGCCCCACTTCTAAAGAATTCCACTCAAACTTAGTCCACTCATTACCTGGACAATTCCATCGTGCCTTGTGGGACCCCAGAAATTTTGTCTATAAATTCTATACTGTATAGAGTACTGGATTTGGAGTTAGGAAAAACAGTTAAAACCCAGCTTTAGATATTTACTAGCTGTGTGGCTCTGGGCAAATCACTTAACCATTGTCTTCCTCAGTGTTTTCATCTATAAAATGGGGATAATAACATCTACTTTTTATGGTTGTTGTGAGAATAAAATGAGATAATATTTGTAAAATGCTTTGCAAACCTTGAAGCTAAATAAGCCTCAAAGCACTAAATAAGTGCTAGCTATTATGATTGTGGAGGTTATAATTATGACTACTAATATTTCAATTAGCATTTTTTCTATTTCTTTACTTTAATGGAGACCTGGGTTTCCTCTGAGGATGTATACCTCCTTTCCACCCTCTCCATTTGTAAGAACTTCATAACCCACTTCCCCCTTGCTTGCGCAGAAAGAAAGAGGAATCGTTGTACTCCTTGTTCTCCATTGTTGCTGGCAGATCATTATTCTATCACCATCTCATGGTGACCTTTACTCATTTGAGGTGCGTGGATTCTCCTTTACCAGTTTTCTTCCCTTCTTTGTTGTTGTCACCTACTAAATACCAGAACATTTTCTTCACTTTTTCCAATACTTTAACACACACAGCATTGTCTTTACTTTTCATCACATTCTCTGACATCATCTTTACTTTCAGCATTTACATTGCTGAGCTCTTTGATAACATCAGCTAATAATTCTTCAATATTCTCAACTTTATTGGTTTCCCTCTTCATACCATATCTTAAAATTGAACTACTTTCAAGATCTAGAACTTTTATTCCACTCTTTCATCACAAGAAATTATCCTTCTAATTCTCCAAATGTCTCATTCACACTAATCTTGCTCTTTGACTTACTCTCCTAATCCATCTCCCCCACTGGCTTCACTTGCTTCCATATCTAACCACAGTGTCAAAGGATTTGCTATTTTAATGCTCTATAGGCTTGAAGCTATTAGACTCCTTTTAATTTTTTTTTTACCTATCAATACTTGGAATCCCCACTTCCATTCAATATCTTTTCTATTGATTCAAGAATGTTTATCATCAGTGGTTAAAGTTACTCTCATGAACAGATTTAATCCACTATGAAATCATGGTATATCATCTCAGCTGGGCCTACACTAGAGCTAAAATAGTAGTTGACTAGGTGTTAAATTTCTTCTTATTTATTTAATTTAATTTTAGTTTTCAACATTTGCTTCCATAAGATTTTGAGTTCTAAATTTTCTTCCCTTTCTTCCTCCCCTTAGACAGTGTACAATCTGATACAGGCTCTACATATACATTCACATTAAACATTTTCACATTAATCATGTTGTAAAGAAGGATTAAAACCAATGGGAAGAAACACAAGAAAGAAAAAAACTAAAAACAACCAAAAAAGTAAATAGTATGCTTAAATCAGCATTTATATTCCCATAGTTCTTATTCAGGATGTGAATAACATTTTCTATCA
>CM053584.1:165472130-165487295 GCA_028627135.1 Pseudochirops cupreus
TTGTTTAAGATCTAGTCATGCATATTACTGAACCTTGTCTGTGTTCTTTGGACCAGATCTAGGGCTCCATAGTGAAGGAGAAAGAAGACAAGCACCAAGCACCCCAATAAACTATCCCAGTAATGTTCTGTGTTGTTACATTTGCTTTGGCCTCTGTCCTGTGGCTCTCATGCTGGTACATACTGTTATAGGACAGTGAGCTACCTAGCATTTAAGTAGAGGAATTAGACGTGCAGAGACAAGTATTCCAAAGCCACATACTGAGGTCAGAGTAGAACTGGATTATGCAAAAGCACTCAGTGTTATGAATTAAGCCAAGGTCATAACTATTTCCACTCTTGTATTATGGAGTTCCCAACTTGCTTAGGAGATGTTTTCATCATGTTTAAAGGTAGCATATCCCTTAAAAATAATAATAAAAAGCTGTAAGAAGGTTCAGTGTTAGGGCTTCTTTTTACTTTTCACAATTAGGCACTTCCAGGGTTGACAACTAAATTTGCTGATCAGAGAAGTATAGCCTGAACATTGAGGAGAATAATGGGAATAATTGGAACTGGCCCTTCTTTTATTCAGGATTTCCTAGAACTTAATGAAAGTCTAATGGTGAGCCCAATTTCCTCAAATATGAATGACAGCAGAGTACATTTAGTTTTTAGTTATATTATCCAAGTTCACAAATATTGTAGAGAATTGGAAAAAAAAGTTTCCAGGATATTGATGCACACATTCCTGGGCAACTTGGGTCCATATTGCACTTGGGAACTATCTTGGATGAAGGTAAAAACTCCAAGATATCTTTAGAGCCAGAGGAGCCTTGGGGAATGCATTTCTTTTTCTCTTTCTTTTTTTTTTCCAGTGGGGAGTTGTCAAAGGTCTCTTTGGAGCAAGTTGTGAGGTCTACATGGCATTTTTCATAGAGCCAATTCACATAAAAGCTAGTCATTTGGTCCAGGGGAAAAAATAACATTTGTTGTAAGAGATGAATTCTATTGTGGGAGTAGATGGTTGGGGTGGCAGATTAGTGGGTAGTGATAGATATACTTCAAATAAGGACATTAATAAAACATAAATTTTAACACTTAGAAAACAAACAAACAAAAAAAAGAGGCTCAGGCAAGAGTTTAAACAAATAGAACAATTTTGTCACTACCTATTAGATTTTTTGTGAATATTATACATATGTTTAAATGTATATATGTATATGTGTGTTCATGTCATATAGATACACACGTATGTATGTGTGTGACATATACATGTGCACAGATAGATATGGATATAGATAATTTTTTTGTTATGTGATTATCAAGTGAAAGGAGTCAACAAATCTTTATTAAGTGCTTACTATGAGTAAGGGGCTAAGTACTGGAGAAACAAAAAAGGCAATGACAGTTTCTGCCTTCCGAGACCCCATGTTGGAATGGGAGAGACAATATTCAAGCAACTGTATGCCTATAAGACAGACAAAGCAAATTTTGGATGATGTCTCTACTGAATGCCTGTGTGTGTGTGTGTGTGTGTGTGTGTGTGTGTGCTTGCACATCTATAGATATCAATCTCTCCATTTCTCAATCCAGATCTATCTATCTAGGGAGAGAAGAGAGAGAGAGAAGATAGAGACAGGTAGGAAGACAGAAACAGATAGAGACACAGAGAGACACAGACACAGAGAGAGGCAGACAGAGAGACAAGGAGAGAGGGAGAGAGGGAGAGAAGGAGAGAGAGAGAGAAGAAGAGACAGAGAGCTTCATATGTAGTCAGAGAACCTTGCATTCATGTGTTTCTTCAAACACTTCCTAGCTGCATGACCCTGGGCAGGTTCACTTCATCTCTCTCAGCCCCTGTTTCCCCATTTGTAACATGGGGATATTAATAACACTAATCTCAAATGGTTTTTGTGAGGATGATAGTATACATAAAGGGTTTTGCAAACTGTAAAGTGCTTTATAAATCTGAATTATGATTTTATATACATTTATACTTCATATCAATAACTATGTTACTGAAATTCTATAGAAGACAGACACGAGTTATTTGATGGTATTCTGCTGCTTGTCAAAGCATGAAACAATAACCTAATCTAATAGAGTTGGTGACTATTAGTTATCCTCTTTGGAATTTGTATCAGCTGTACATTTTTCCATGAACAGAAGTCATTTGAAGACCATACTTTACAGCAGGATTACAATTGTCTCTTAAAGGGATGTGTGTGTGTGTGTGTGTGTGTCTGTGTGTGTGTCTGTGTGTAAGGGCACAGCTAACCCTTGCTGATCAGAACATTATCATACCAACACTTATTCCCATTCTATTTTTGTTGCAACTTTCTACCCTGAGAATTGCTTTACAATATATGGGAAAGAGAAGGGTTCAATTCTTGCCTTTGACAGTTCCCAGTTGTGTCATCATGGGCCAGTTAGGCACTCTGATTCAAAGCTGCCTCATCTGAAAAATGTGAATGATGAAAGCCTGGTCATTTTGATGATCAGACAAGGTGACGTGTAAAGCATTTTGCAAATTTTAAAGTTGTGTATAAACTTCAGCAATGGTGATGAGGACGATGATTACGATGAAGGTACATTATCTTCTTCCTTATCTGAAAAGACAGAGCAAGTGATTTAACTTTCTTTCTCAGACCTTGAATAATAAGGACTGAGGAGCAGAGTCAGAACAGAGTACTGCAGTAGAAACATCATTGGATTTAGAACCTAAAGACTTAGGTTCTGCTGCTTATTACTAGCTTTGTCAGCTTAAGCAGTTATCTGCTTACTCCTGGGCCTTGATTTCCTTATCTATAGAATAAGGAGAATTGGACTAAATGAACTTTAAGGTCCCTTTAAGCTCTCAGTTTATGTCGTTGGGTTTTCATTTTTTAATCAATAAAAATAAGTCAAGATATTGAGAATATATAACTACAGAAGTTCATGAAACCTCTTGACCTTGGCTGTCATCTTCATGTAAGAGATATATGTTAGTCAAAATGGTTTGGATAGTGACTTCTTGAAGAAAAAAATAATAATTTGGGAGTCCTGAAAGAAATGGAATAATTGTCCTATATAGAACAGGAAGACACTATCCATATTAATTTTCTGAGGTTCTCAATAAAATATTCAGTTTTTAATCATCTAGCCAAGAGCCTTTTCATATATTTTTTCATTCCATTTCCTTTCTTTTATTTATCCTTTCCCCAGAAAAACCAGTATTTTTTGGAACTTCTACATTAGATACATATGGATGAGTAAAAGGCAAGGAGCTACCTCATTGTATCAGGCTTTTGGTGGTTTTTAAGAGCAAGAAAATGGAGCCTGAGTCATCAAGGATTTATTTGATACCTCAGTGAATTAAGAGATTTTTTTATTGTAATAGGGCATGCACCATTAGTGATGGCCTTCCTGCTTCCAGGTGGCCATGGGTGTGTGGGTTGGAGGTTTGGAGTGTAAAGTAACTTGTGACTACTTCCCACTGACCATTTATAGGCCTACATTGAAGGATTTAAGCATTTTAGGAATGACAAAATAATACCCCTATTGGCCTCAGAGCAGTTAGTCAGTCAATCAATGAGCATTTATTAACCACTTTGCCAAACACTGTGCTAAGAGCTGGAAGAATTGGTGACGTAGTTCATTTTTAAAAAGGAGTGACCTGTCTTCAGTCATTTCTCTTCTTCTTTTCCTGGTGGCAGATATTCCATTCAAATTTATCTTTAGATGGGTGAGCGAAGAAGATGGCTGTCCTTTCCCACACCCTAGTATAACTGGCAATTGTTCCTGAACAACAAGCTGGTATTCTCCAAGGTAAGCTGAGTCTGGTTCCCAGGACTTTTTCATTTCATGTTTCCTTTCCTGAGCATGAGCGACTAAATAGTGATTCTGAGTTGGATAACTTCTGTCTTGGAGGCAACACTGAGAAATCTAATGATTAGAAATCCTGGGTCCCTTGGAAGCTGCTTATGAGAAGCAAGGGCAGCTGTTGTATTAAAAAATACCAGCTGGGGAAGGAACCTGACCCCTGACCTGGCTAGCCAAAAGACAGACTATGAGCGAGACAATGCAGAGAGGAAGTGAAACATGCTAATGCCTATTTAATAATCTGCCTAACTAATTTAAGTTTCAACTCCCTGGTAAAAATATAGTAATTATTCTTATATATAGTTTAATGTGAGAACCTTTTGGTGTCTGACTTTTTTTTATGTAGAGAAAAAACTTATTTCACATATGATTCATAGTTTATATTAGGAAACTTTCTATTCCTTCCTTTGGGGTGACTCTAGAAATGAGTCAAACCTACACTTCAATGACATTTTACACCAGGTGCTGAGATTGGCACATATAAAACTAAAAAAGTTTGATAAAAAGTGTCATGATTTTTAGACTTTCAGGCTCCCCAAGGACTAAACCTAGTCACCACTTACATGGGTTCAGAGAAGATGGCCCCTTAGTGGAGAATCAGAGAATGCAGCTGTTTGTGACTAGCAGTTAGTGAAATTGTTAGATGAGACAACTCTTAATTCTGGTCTTTCTGCATTAAAAAAAAAAATAGATCTTATTTCTCCAGGCACACTTAATCTAGCCCCATTTGGATTCAGTTCTATTCTTTATCCTTCTCAGTACTCCCAGAATTTTGCATTTATGTGAATATCTATGTACATCTGTAGTTAGTTGTATATGTGTCCTGGTGCTTGACATATTGGGTTATGAGCTCCATGAAGACAGGGTCTCATTTCCTACTTCCTCTAACTCCCCACAGCACCTGGTTCAGTACTCTGTGAGCAGTATACACTTAATCAATGCTGTTGACTGACTGACTGATGGGGTGAGAGAAGAGAGACAGAGAGAGGAGCTGAATGTTTCCAAGTCTTTGTAGCTTTGAGTGGTCTCTTCTGCAGCATTACCCAGTTAAATTAGTTGCCATGCTTTGGAATAGTCTTTGCCTTAAGATGACGATGATATAATTTTATATTTCACTACTGAATCATCCATATAAGTAGGAATTGATTTTTCAGATAAATTAATACCACCCCATCCTCTATTGGTTTCCTTTTTGACAATAAGAACTACAGCCTCTGTAGTAAGAAAGGACCTGAGAAGTCGAGTCCAATATCCCAACCAATGCCAACATCTTCACTAGCATCCCTTATCGAATCTGCATGAATAGTTATGGTGACAGCAGTCTTATTATCTCATTTGCTCCCCCATTTCTCATTTGAATAATTTTAGTGATTAGAAAGTTATTTCTTAGATTAAGTTGTGGCCTACCTCTGTTCACTGGTTCTAGGTCTGTCCTCTGGTAGAAGAATAATTCTTCTTTTTTTGTCACGTATAAGCCCTGTTCCCTAAGCCACTATAAAGTATTTGGTACTTAACTGGTCATTGGCCATATATGCACAGAAAGAAATCTTAAGAGTGCTGTTATAATCAGTATACAAAGTGAATTCAGAGACTTCAGAAGTGAATGACAAATATGAACACTGTTAAGAAGTTTCTGAAAAGAGGATTTTGCTTTCTGGTTTGGGTCACAGCCTATAGTGAGTATGGGTAGTGGGCTAGGGTTTGAATGCATTGAGGAAGGTGTGTGTGTGTGTGTGTGTGTGTGTGTGTGTGTGTGTGTGTGTGTGTGTGTGTGTGTGTAAGAGAGACAGAGACAGAGAAAGAAAGAGATAGAGACAGAGTCCAAGAGAGAGACACAGAGACAGAGACAGGGAAACAGAAAAGATAACGAGACACAGACACAGATGCAGAGAGAAAGAGAGAGACAGAGAAAGTAGATAGTTAGACTTGAAATGAGGAAGACCCAGGTTCAATCCCCACCTCTGACACATGCTGGCTGTAAGACCCTGTACACTTCACATCACCTCTCAGTGCTGTAGGTAACTTTTTGCTCTACAATTCGAAGAAACTGTTAAGCTGCATTGACAGATGCTGAGAGAATTGACAGAAAGAATTTTCTCACCTGAGAGTTCCATAGACCAAAGAAATCACAGATCCAGTTCTTATGAATGCACACACACACACACACACACACACACACACACACACACACACACACCCCACACACACACTCACACATGCATAAATATAATGTGTTTATGTATATACATTGCATGTATGTACATGTGTGTATACATAAGCAGTTGATTAGATTTGTAAGACTGATTCCATAATGTATAACCTTATACATATACATTTTATCTAATTTAGTAGTATGATATGAAATAAAGATGTATATGCATGTATATATACATATATTACCATATATACATGTGTTTATATATTAACAATTAGAAAATTGTCTTAGAAAATGCTTATATATTTGTGTGTAAGCATAGTAATATATACATATATGTGTACTCCTTGGATCTGATGCAATCTTAATGATGCCCCCCTGTGAAAAGCTTATCATCAGGAAACTTCATCATGGAGGTTGTCTGGCACATAGTATGCACTTAATAAATGTTTATGGAATTGAACTGTATATGTGTATAGATCAGCGGTTCTCAACCTGTGGGTTGTGACCCTTTTGGGGTCGAATGACCCTTTCACAGCGGTTGCTTAAGACCATCAGAAAATACATATTTCTGATGGTCTTAGGAAACTCCTCTATCCATCTCCAGGATGGTCCGCCCACATGCAGACATGCCCACATACAAGTATTAAAGGGCCGCTGCATTAGGAAGGTTGAGAACCACTGACCTAGATAGATAGATAGATAGATAGATAGACAGACAGACAACAGACAGACAGACAGATAGGTCTCCAGCCCTTTTTAAGTACATTTCATTTCCACCCAAGTGTCTTAACCTAGAAATCAGAATCTTACTCTCAGACACTATCTTAACTAATCATTCACTGCCAATATCTGTCTTTCCCTTCTAAAGCCCCTATGATGTACATAGCGATTATGGCACTTTTTCCACTATGGTGCTCTATTTCTTATACAGGATTTCATAATCCCTCATAATGTCTCTAAGTTCCATTTGACTTTTCCCCCAAAATTTATGAATCAGAGAATATCAGGTTTGACAAGTCTCGAGACATGAATTCTCTGTTATGTCCCATATATATCACCCCAGGAAATCAGCAGATGTTTCTATTGATGCCTCTCCTGATTACCACAGCTGGAACTTATCTCTTTCCATCTGGACTCTTATAATACTTAGTATGTTCTACTAATGACATTCCTCACATGTTGTCTTACATTGTAAGGCACTGTGTGAATGAATATGTATTCAATCCACTATTAAACTATAAGCCTCATGATGATAGAAACTATCACACATTATATTTATACATCATAAAACAACTAGCAGTGTATCTCAGATATAGTAAGAACTCAATAAATGTTTGCTAAAAAGAAGGGGTAAATAATCCAAAAAAATCTCCAGCTATTTGGAGAGTGCAATTTTTGGCCAAGAGAAATTCCCTTCTATCCTAAATGCTTGCTATAATGCTGGTCCTGGAAGAGGAGAGGTAAAGAAAAAAATAGACCCCTCCCCACTATTCCAGCTCTGCTCTCTTTTGGAAGAGGATTGAGTCCCTGGTTTATTTGTCTCATTTCTACCAGCTTTTGTCTAGAAATCAAAGCTAGGGTTACCGGCTCCAATTTTCTATACTTTCATATTAATGAAAGAAGGCAACTCAGTTACAGATTCAGTGTTGGGAGAGATGCACAATGTGGTGTGTTATCAAGAGTATCTTTATTTATTTGTTTTACTTAGGCTGGGTTGGTTTCCCTTTAAGAAGACAAGGAGGCTGTTCTCGGGTTTGGATGGGTCTGAAAGACTAAGGTTTAAACCACTGGTATGGTTTTCTTGTCAGCTAATCAGTCACCTCCCATTTATTTACTTCATTTTCATCTCATCATCATTTCTCATCCTTTATTTTGCATATTTTATAATAGTTAGTTGATAGTTATATATTGCTTTAAGGTTTATAAAGTGCTTTGTAAATATTATTTCATTTTATTCTCACAACAACTTTAGAATTACATGTAATCCCCAGTTAACAGATGAGGAAACTGAGGCAAATAGAGATTAAGTAAATCGACCGGAGTCACTGTCAGCCTTTTAGTAAGAATTTCTTAAATTTGCCACCGTTAGTCCAAATAAAAGATATACACATGTACATATATACATATACACCTGTATATGTCTGCACACATATATACATATACACCTGTATATGTCTGCACACATATATACATACACATAAACAACATATAGATATATGTGTGTAAGCATATGCATGTGTATATGTGCATATACACATAAGATACATGTGTATATGTACATACATGTATATATGTTATATAGACATGCACGTGTGTGTGTGCATGCAGTTACGTGGCATAGTAGAGGGAGCACAAGGTCAACCTGAGTTAAAATTTGGCCTTAGATATGTGACCCTGGCCATTTCAGTTTCCTCATTCGGAAAAAAGAAATAAGTATTTTTCAGTCCCGTATGACCATACTGTCCGTGGAGTTTTCTTGGCAAAGATATTGGAATGGTTTGCCATTTCTTTCTCTGGTGTATTAAGGAAAACAGAGGTTAAGTGCCCTGCCCAGAGTCACACAACTAGTAATTGTCTGAGACTAGATTTGAACTCAGGTCTTTCTGACTCCAGGTACAGTACTCTACCCAATGTGCCATCTATTTACCTCTAGATTGGGATATATAAATTGGGATAATAATAACATTTGGGATTAATTGGGATAATAATAACATTTATTTCATATGGTTGTTGTGAGGATCAAAAGACACAATACTTGGAAAGCACTTAGCACAGTGCTTGGTACACAGTAAGAGGTATATAAATGTTAGCTATTGTTGTTATTATCAATATTTTTGTTATATACTGGGTAATTTGGAGGTGAGATAAGAGAGAGGGGGTTAAGATCAAGGCATGAAGGGCCCAGCCTATGGGAGGTTAGTATTGTGGAACTTTAACTCTGTGTGTGATAGTTTATGTCTTTCTGACCAAGGGATTCTGTGGTGGAGATGGGGGGAAAAGACAACATGTCTTTTTTGGTAAATTATATTTTTTTATCCTTTTAATCTTATTGTGAGTAAATCGATTTTTATCAAATTTTGTAATCCACAAAGGTTTCATTGCCTTCCAGTCCTGAACCTAGATCACTGGATTGACTTGGATAAGCCTCATGCAGAACTAGTAGGTTAGAGTCAAATTTGAAAGAACAGAGTCCCTCCTGTTGTAGGACAGAAAGGATTGTGGTACCTTAAGCCAGCACAACATGTGATTCCAGTGTTCATTTTGTATTAACTCTCACTACTTCTAATTGTTAGCTTTGACTTCTTAAGATACTAGAACAGGGAAAAATTTGAATTCTTCTAGACTATGAATCCAATTTTACCTCTAGGTAGCTTCTTACCTTGCCTTAATTCTCATTTTACTTATCTCAGTTGGCCATAGAAGTAATTGTGTAAAATGAATAAGAATTCAGGCATTTACACAAACATATTTATATTCTCTGAGAGACACTATGGTATAGTGGATACAGTATTAAATTTAGAATCAGAAGATGCTGGCTAAACAGTCTACCTCAGATATTTGCTCACTATGTGACCCTGGGCAAATCTGTTCACTTATCAGAGCTTCAGTTTCCTTGTCTGTAGAATGGAAGCAACAATTTTTTATTATTGTTTTATTTTTATATTTTATATTGTTTTATAATTTTTAATTTTTAAATTATAATAATTTTAAATAAAAAGGAAAAGAACCTATTCATACAAAAATATTTTTAGCAGCTCTTTTTATGGTGGCAAATAATTGGAAATTGAGGGAACGCCCACAAATTGGGGAAAGGTTATGTTGTGGTATATGATTATAATGGAATACTATTGTGCTACAAGAAATGACGAGCAGGAGGATTTTGGAAAAGCCTGGAGAGACTTATGTGAACTGATGCAGACTGAAGTGAGCAAAGCCAGGAAAACACTGTACACAGTAACAACAATAACGTATGATGATCAACTGTGACTAACTCAGTTATACTCAACAATACAATAACCAAAGACAGTTCAAAAGGACTCATGATGAAAAATACATCTGGAAGGGGGGACTGATGGAGTCTGAATGCAGATTCAACCATACAATCTTTCATTTTCTTAATTTTTTTCATTTTTTGTTTGTTTTCTTTCACAACATGACTCACATGGAAATACATTTTGCATGATAGCAAAGGTATAACATACATCAAATTGCTTACTTGTTCAGGAAAGGGAGTGGGGAGGGAAGGATAGAATCTGGAACTTAAAATAAAAAAAATGATAAAATTGTACATGTAATTGGGAAAAACAAAATATTATTCATTAAAAGAATTGTACTATACAATTTGTTAGATATTTTATTGAGAAGAGTTTGTAATTGTAAGAAAGAGTCAAGAGAAGAGAAACGAAGCTATTTGATTCTTTTGGGGAGCAGGGGAGAAGGAGATTGATGCCTGAAGCAAAAATTGGAAGGGGTATAGGAAGCTATGGTATGGCTCTTAGGATGCTAAGCAAGGAGTAAGAAAGACCACCTCTGACACTTACTGGCTATGTTGATGTTACAATCTGTCTGAGCTTCAATAACCGCATCCGTAAAACTGGGATAATACTTTCAGTTGCATTTAAATGGTTGTTATTCGGTTCACATGAAATAATCTCTGTGAAGAGCTACTTAAAGATTAGTTGTTACTATCATTATTTATGAAAAATTATAGGGAATATTCTTTCTTTATTCTTGTCTATATCCTATATACATCTGGTTTAAAGAATGTTGTGTGTTTTTGGACACAACATTGTCTCCCCCATTAGACTGAGATCCTTGAGAGCAGGGATAGTGTTTTATTGCTTTTTCCAACACTTTATATCCCTATCCCATAGTCCAATGCCTGGAACACAGCAGGTACTTAATATCTGTTGACTTGCCTTGCGTTTCCCCCCAGGTCCTAGTACAAGACACTATACTGAGTAGTCTCTGAATAATATTTATTGGACAAATGAATTATTGAGAAAAGCAACAATTGTACACCATCAAAAATTGTAACTATCTTTATTGTAAGGGTTATTTCACTGCAACTCCAACTATGCAAATCTGTTCATTCTTCATAATGTGTTCACACATCGTTCTTGTATGCCCATGAATGAGAAGAAAAAAACTCGACTAAAATAAGACTGCTTATAAGTCTCTGCATCTTCCCTGTGGCCCCATAGCCATGGTTAAATACATTTAAATTTTCTATTTTACTAGCTGCCAGAGAAAATAGCATAAAATGGAGATATTTCTTGAAGTGATGCTATTAACCAATCAGGGGTAGTCACTGCTGTCAAATCTATGCTGTGAGAGGCCATTTTGGGGAGCTTAGAGTCCTGGAGTGGTTGCCCACTGGGGGTATGTAAGTTTGAGCAATTAAATGACTCGTTAGCTACAAAGGTCTGTAGATTTCTGCTACTTCTCAAGACCCGGGAACTCACTAGTGCTACTCTGAATTGGCTTATCCAACAAGTTTCGTGATTTTTTAAGGCTTCTGCTGATTTATTTGGAGAGTTTGGTACTACTTGGATGTCATAAACATTATAAAGAAGAAGAACCATTGAAATTTCCCCAGTCCCAAGCTAATCAAAGGAACCAGAGGAGGATTTGTAGCAATCTAGATACATCAAAAGAAAATGAAGATTGGCAGGGGAGCTGTATTGGTGAGTGAGACTCACTGAAGCTTCACAAGGCAGTCTGACATTTAAATTGCAGGCAGCCCTGGGCCTGTTCCAGGAGCTGCCCACAGTTGTACGCATTTTTGATCATTTGGCAAGAATGAGGTGGGGTAAGGAGAGGGGGGAAAAAAGAAAAATCAAATTATTCTCGGAAATCATGTTTAATGTAGAAATCTGGTTAATATTAAAATACAATCTGCAGTTTTCATGTATTCTATTCCTCAAGGAAAATATTTCCTGTTCAAGGGACAGGAGCAGTAAGTGGTCCGTTATTACATCACTTCCTATGTCAAACCCAACTAGTATTCACAATGTCTTACCATATTGATAATGTTAATTACAAAATGATCTTTTTTTCCCTTTCAGTTAAAGGTCTGGGCAATATTCCAATCATATGGATCAATTTAGCTTCAGAATACTCTGGCCAAACTGCTATTTCATGAGCTATGTAAGACATAGCATTTCCCCATGCTTGAGAATGGGAGCCCCTTACCCTGTCCTCTACTATAGCCCTATGTCACATCTCTAAAGAAGCAGATTTTTTGATAGCAAAAACAAAAGCATCCTAAGGGATGTACACTCCCTATAAAACTTAGATTAGCCAATTACATATGTTTTACCAGTAGCACGAATAGTATTTCTTATGCTACTTTTCCTTGCAATAACTCTGTGAAGCAGGGAGTACAAAGGGAACTACATTTAACAAATGTGGAAACTGAGGCCTAGAGAGATGAAGCAACTTGCCTAAGACCACACAGCAAATAAAGGTCAGAACAAGGACCAAGAAGCCAGGTTGCTAGGTTCTAAGCCACCACCTTTCTTTTCTGTAGCCATTTTGAGCTAATTGCTTAAACTGTTAAGAAGACAAGAAATGATATCAGATGCTCACCACTGTACCATCTCTTAATCATTTCCTTAGGCAGGATGCATGATAACATTAGACTGTCATGAATAACATGGAAGCAGACTTCAAGGCTCTAGATTATAACTAGAATGAACTCAGTGTTACTTGATGGGATTATAAATAGGAATTGTTGATCTTGGGCACATTCAGTTGTAGGAGGAACCTGTACAGTACCAAAGCAATGGCTTCAGTTGAATTGGGAAGGGAGCATAGGATCTGTCCCTTGCCCAATTGGCTGAGCTAAAGATCATTGACCCTACAGCACCCAATGGAGATGAATGAACAAAAAATATTTAAGTGCTTACTATGGTACCAAATACTATTTTAAGTGCTATGGATACAACAAAATGAGAGAGTCCTTGTTCTCAAGGAGTTCATATTTTAATTTGGGGAAGATAACACATTTGGGGGGATTAACTGAATAGAGAGGCTTGGTAGGGTGTATTATAGTTAGATGGTAATACCTAAGCATCTACAGGGTATGGCAATATTACAGATATTAAATTCTAATGATCTGGAAAGCACAGTGGTAGGACAGATGGTGAGGCCATATGTTTCTTAGTGTGTAATGGCCAGAAAAGTGGGTAAACCCAATAGTTCTCTGTCTTACTAAAGGATTTAAAAGGTGATGACTTTCTGTTTATTCAGTGGGTATGAATGGCTATATCTGCTTTTTAACTGGTAACCTGGAAGGGCCTGGCCACAATCAGTGACAAGGATTGAGTAGGGGTAGGTACAATAAGACAGGGCATTGGTTCTCTTTTTGCAAAAAATATGATATTTCCATAGAATTTTGTTAAAATGCCAATACCTCTATTAAAAAAAGAATTCAATGATTTTTCACCTATATTACTCTGATTTAGGATCATTCATTCCTATTCTGCTATGTTTAGAAAAGAGATAATGAGAAAAAAGACAAGGTTAGAGGATTAAAACAAAAGAAAGGAAGAGGACAGTGAGGGAGAGAAGGAAGAAGGAAAGAGAGATAGTAGGGAATGGACAGAGGTATAATCAGTGCTCTAAGTAGGACTTGTACTCAACCAATTACCACAACTCATTTCTAGGTTTTAGGTAGGTCTCAGATCTATTCCCCAGCTCTCAAGTCAGGGCTCTTGCCTAGTATAATTTCAAGGGTAGCACAAAGTTAACTTTCATTTGGTTGCTAGAGAGTACCAGACAGATACTATACCAATTATAGAGAGATAGAAACCTGGGGATAGCCACGCGTGGCTAATTCTGAGAAAGTTGGCCAGGGTAAGGGGTTGAGCTCATCTCAACTGGTAATTTGGTGGTTCCTCATTTTTAGTTAATTATTTTTGCTAACAAGGTGCTAGGTTGTATTTTTACTACTACAGAAATGCTGGCAATGTCCTCTAAATTTGGTATTCTAGAACAAAGGTATAGTCACTCCACCCTAGGAGAAAGGCTGCCTAAAATTTAGGCCTCAGATGATTAGTGGCCCCCAACCAGAGGTTACTGACCTCTTTGCTGTACCCCTTACTATCCCCATCCCTAGAACTAATTCAAATACCCTGCTTCTGTGAGGAGAGAGAGCATGGTATAGTAGATTTATCATTGATTCTACAAGCATAGAAACTTTGTTTGGATCCTGCCTTTTAGACTTTACTACTTGTATGAAGTTGGGCAAATCAGTCTGACTCCCTGAGTCTTACTTTCTTCCTCTATAAAATGAAAGAGTTGAATTTGATGATCTCTGCGGTCCCTCTTCCAGCTCTAAATCTGTCATCTAAGGCTCATATGGTGTAACAACATAAATAACAGCAAAGGACAGGAGTCCAGACTTCTTTGTGGATTTTTCATTTGGTTTTAACCACATTAGGTTCATAGCTTGTTGAAAGGATACCTTCCTCAGAAAGTGGTTAGAACATAGGTTTTCCAGCCATGAAAAGTTTCAAAGCCAAAAGAGACCTTCACTGGTGAGAGGGCAGGCCACCTATTTCATTCTCTTTGGACAGAAACAAAAGCCACGAAGAGGTTCAATTCAGAACTCTACATTTGTCCTTAGGAAAACTTCAGAATGATCCCTTGTGAGCTTACCGTAGAGCAATCTCAAATTAGATGAAGTATATAGTCAATAAAGAACAAGGCCGGAAATGGACCTTAAATCACCCACTTTAACCTTTTTATTTGGCAAAGGCAAAGACTGAGGTCCAGAAAAAGGAAATAACTTACCCAAGAAACACTGTATGGACAAGTGCCAAGACTTCTGGAAACTCGACTTTTCTTCTTTTCATGTTTTGGTGCTTGAAGACAGCCAAGGCAAGAAACGAAACTCTAGGATTCCAGACTTCAACTACCCCTGTTGTATAAAGGATAAAGCTTTTTTAGCCTAGGTCTGTTTGCCCTGCCCTTAGATAACATCCTTTCCAGGTTTCCAGGTTGAGTCTGTTGAAAAGAATCCTTATAGCATGTTACCTTTCCAGGGTTTCTGGATAGTGAATGATAGGATACAAGGCATTTTTGGTCATTTCTCAAGATAATTCCATGTGGGTAGATGAGCACTGTTGATTTTTAAATTATACCCTAGCTGCAAAAAGA
>CM053584.1:165487795-165502998 GCA_028627135.1 Pseudochirops cupreus
AGCTATGGTATATGAATGTAATGGAATACTATTGTGCTATAAGAAATGGGAAGGAGATGGACTTCATAATTACCTGGAGAGGCTTATACGGACTGATGCTAAGTGAGAAGAGCAGAACCAGGCAAAACTTGTACACAATCACAGACACATCGTACATATGATGACCAACCTTGATAAACTGGACTATCCTCAACAACGCACAGCTAAAGACAGCTCTACAAGCGTCAGGATGGAAGGAGATACCTAAACTCAGAGAAAGATATAGAAAGACTATAGTTTAAATGGAGACTGAAGCAAAACACGCTATTGTGCTCTTTCATGTCTGGTTTTGCTTTATTTTTTTTTCTTTTCCCAGTGATCACTCATTGGTTACAACCCTTCTATAGGACCAAACTATTGTACAATGTGAAAGTATTTGCAGATCCTATATATGATTGCATGCCACCATGGGGGGGTGGGGAAAGGGAGGGGAGAAAATCTGAAACTCAAGTGATTGTGGAACTGAATCTTGTAAATTAAATGAGTAAATAAAAAAAATTTAAAACAAAATCAATTTATGTATCAGTACCATATTTGTGTCAGAAAAAGAATTTGTAGTACTCCTTCTTCAAATTTCCCAAATAGTCTATAAAGTATTAGAATCAATTGTTCTTTAAATGTTTAAAAAAATTTGCTTGTAAATCCATCTGGCCCTGGAGATTTTTTTTTCCCCGAGGGAATTCATTGATGACTTGTTTGATTTCTTTTTCTGAGATGGGGTTATTTAAGTATTTTACTTCCCCTTCAGATATTCTGGGCAGCTTATTTGTTTTTAAATTAAATTAAATTTATTTATTTTTAGTTTTCAACATTCATTTCCACAAAATTTTGAGTTACGATTTTTCTGTCCATCTTTTCCCTAGCCCCACCCAAAATAGCAAGCCTGCTGAATACCTCTTCCATCAATCTGTTCTCTCTTATATTGTTCCTCATGACCCCCCCCCCCCCAGAACTTTCTAGTAGGGCAAGATGGATTTCTATACCCCAGTGCCTATATATCTTATTTCTCAGTTGCATGTAAATGATTATTTAAAAAAAAAATTTCTTTTTAAAACTTTGAGTTCCAAATTTTTTCTCTTCTTCTCTCCTCACCCACCCCACTGGGAAAATAAGGAATTCGATATAGGTTATGTAGTAGGTTATGTATTAACATGTAGTTACGCAAATCATTTCCATAATTATTATATTGTGAAAGACTAAATATATTTCCCTTCTTCCTGTCCTGCCCCCACGTATTCTAATTTTCTCCTTTGAACCTATCTCTTTTCAAAAATATTTGCTTCTAACTACCCTCTCCCCCAATCTGCCCTCCGTTCTATAGTCCCCCCTCTTATGCCCTACCCCCTCTTTTCCTGTAGGGTAAGATACCTAATTGAGTGTGTATGTTATTCCCTCCTTAAGCCAAATTCAATGAGAGTAAGGTTGTTCCACTCCCTTTGACCATTCTGCTCTTCCCCTCTATTGTAACAGTTTTCTCTTGCCTCTTTTATATGAGATATTTTACTCTAATCTATCTCTCCCTTTCTCCTTCTCTCAATAAATTCCTCTCTTACCTCTTAATTGTATTTTTTACATATCATCCCTTCATATTCAACTCATCCTGCATCCTCTGTCTATGTATACATGAACATACATGTGACCACACTCACATACATATTTATATACTCATACACCCTCCTATACATACATATTTATGTATGTATACATATATAAATATATATTCCCTTCAACTATTCTCATACTGAGAAAAGTCTTATGAGTTACAATTATCATTTTTCCATGTAGGAATGTAAATAGTTCAACTTTAAAAAGTTCCTTAAGATTTCTTTTTACTGTTTACCTTTTCATGCTTTTCTTGCTTCTTGTATTTAAAAATATAATTTTTTGTTCAGCTCTGGTTTTTTCATCAAGAATGCTTGGAAATCCTCTATTTCATTGAATAACCATATTTTCTCCTGAAGCATTATACTCAGTTTTGCTGGGTAGGTGATTCTTGGTTGTAGTCCTAGCTCCTTTGACCTGCAGAATATCATATTCCAAACCCTTCAATCCCTTACTGTAGAAGCTGCTAGGTCTTGTGTTATTTTGATTGTGTTCCCAAAACACTCAAATTGTTTTTCCTGACTGTTTGCAGTATTTTTTTGTTGACCTGGGACCTCTGGAAATTAGCTGTAATATTCCTAGGAGTTTTCTTTTTGGCATCTTTTTCAAGAGGCGATTGGTGAATTCTTTCAATTTCTATTTGCCTTCTGGTTTAAGAATATCAGGGCAATTTTGCTTGATAATTTCTTGAAATATGGCATCTAGGCTCTTTTTCTGATCATGGCTTTCAGGTAGTCCAATAATTTTTAAATTATCTCTCCTTTTTCCAGGTCAGTGGTTTTTGCAATGAGATATTTCACATTACCTTCTATTTTTTTTTTTCATTTGGATCTGTTTTATAATATCTTGATTTCTCACAAAGTCATTAGCTTCCAATTGTTCCAATCTAATTTTGAAGGAGTTATTCTTTTCAGAGAATTTTTGAAATTCCTTTTACATCTGGCAAATTGAGTTTTTTAAGGCATTCTTCTCATTGGATTTTTGGGCCTCTTTTGCCATTTGAGTTAGTCTATTTTTTAAGGCGTTATTTTCTTCAGTGTATTTTCGGGTCTCCTTTAGCAGGTTGTTAACTTGCTTTTCATGATTTTCCTGCATCATTCTCATTTCTCTTCCCAGTTTTTCCTCACTTCTCTTACTTGATTTTCAAAATCCTTCTTGAGCTCCTCCATGGCTTGTGAGCAGTTCATATTTTTCTTGGAGGCTTTTGATGCAGGAGTTCTCACTTCACTGTCTTCCTTCAGCTCCATGGCTTGATCCTTATTGTCCCCCAAAAAGGATTCTATTGTCTGTTTGTGTTTCCTGTTCTTGCTCATATTGACACCCTATTACTTGACTTTTGAGCTCTTTGCCATGTACTACTGAGAAGAGAGTATATTCCTTTATCTTCTCATTCAATTTTCTCCAGAGAGCTATCATATCTAGCCTCTCTAAAATTCTATTCATCTCCTATAGACTGGGGGAGGATACACTGGGATGGCTGTTTTGGGGCGGTGGGTAGGGGAAAGATGGGGAGAAAATATGTAACTCAAAATCTTGTGGAAATGAATGATGCAAACTAAAATAAAATTTAAAAAATAAAAAATAAAATAAAATAAAATAAAATAAAATTCTATTCATCTCCTTAACTTCTTTCTTGTTTATTTTGAGGTCAGATTTATCAGGTTCAGAGAGGGGTAGATTGAGGTCCCCCACTAGTATAATTTGCTATCTATTTCTTTCTCTAACTCCCTTAACTTTTCTAAGAATGTGGATGCTATACTTCTTGATGAATATATGTTTAGTAATGATATTGCTTCATTGTCAATGGTGCCTTTTAGCAGGATATAGTTTCCTTCTTTCTCACTTTTAATTAGATCTATTTTTACTTTTGCTTTGTCTGAGATAAGGATGGCTACTCCTGCTTTTTTTTTTTTACTTTAGCTGAAGCATAATATATTCTGCTCCAGCCTTTTATCTTTACCCTGTGTTTATCCCCCTGTTTCTAATGGGTTTCTTATAGACAGCATATTGTAGGGTTTTGGTTTTTAATTCTTTCTGCTATCTGCCTCTGTTTTATGAGAGAGTTCATCCCATTCATATTCACAGTTATGGTTACTATCTGTGTCTTTCCCTCCGTCCTATTCTCTCCCCTGTTTATGCTTTTATTTTTCCCTTCTCCATTCCCTTCCTTCAGTGTTTTCCTTTTGACCCCTGCCTCTCTCAGTATTTCCTCTTTTTCAGCCTTCCTCTCTTTTCCTACCCTTCCCCCTTACTACTTCTTCTCTTCCTTCTAACTCTCCCCCCCTTTTCCTTTCCCCTTTCCCCTCCTAGGGCACAGTAGACTTTTAAACTTAACAAAGTATGTTATTCCTTCCTTTAACCAAATCCAATGAGAGTAAATCTCAAACAATGCTCCTCTCTCTCCCTTCTTTCCCTCTAGTATGATAACTTTTGTGTCTCTTCAGGTTAGAATTCAGAACTTAACTGATTATGTTATTCCTTCCTTTAGCCAAAACCAATGAAAGTAAAGCTCATCTCCCTCCTTTCTTTCCCTCTACCACAGTATGTTTTTATGCCTCTTCATGTGGCATAATTTGCCCTTTTCTGCCTCCTTCTTTCCTCTTCTCCCATTACAATCTCTTTGTACCCCTTTATACTCCCTAATAAGGTTTTTTTTATCTTCACTTTAGCTAATTTATACTCACACCCTCTATCTATGTATATCCCTTTTAAAGGTTGTGATAAGTATTCAATTCTCAATATTGACAAGTGTTAGCTTCCCCTCTAGTGATGTAAACAGTTTGCTCTTATTGAATAGCAAATTGTGTGTGTGTGTGTGTGTGTGTGTGTGTTTTCTTTGTTTACCTTTTATGTCTCTCTTCAATCTTGTATTTGGAGATCAAATTTTCCATTGAGCTCTGGCTTTTTCATCAGGAAGGTCTGGAAGTCCCTTATTTCACTGAATGACCATTTCCTTGCCTGAAAGATTATGCTCAGTTTTGCTGGATAGTTGATCCTTGGTTGTAGACTCAGCTCTTTTGCCTTATGAAACATCATATTCCAATCACTCCAGTATTTTAAGGTAGAAGCTTCTAGGTCCTCTGTGATTCTGACGGTAATTCCTGATATTCAAATTGTTTCTTTCTGGCTGCTTGCAGCATTTTCTCCTTGACCTGATAATTCTGGAATTTGGCTACAATATTTCTTGGAGCTTTCAACTTGGGATCTCTTTCAGGAGGTGTTCAGTGGATTCTTTAGAAAACTATTTTACTCTCAGGTTCTAGGACCTCAGGGAAGTTTTCCTTGATGACTTCTTGGAAGATTTTGTCCAGGCTCTTTTTTTCATCATGGCTTTCTGGTAGACCAATCCTAGATTATCTCTCCTGGATCTGTTCTAAAGGACAGGTGTTTTTCAAATGAGATGCTTTACATTTTCATCTATTTTTTTTCATTTTTTAGATTTTGTTTGACTGATTCTTGATGCCTTATAGAGTCATTAGCTTCAATTTGACTGATTCTAATTTTTTAGCAAATTGTTTTTCTTGGTTAATTTTTGATGTTCCTTTTCCATATATTCAGATTTTATTTTTAGGGAGCTATTTTCTCCAGTCAGATTTTGAAACTCCTTTCCTATGTCACAAATTTTACTTTTAAAGGACCTGCTTTCTTCAGTGAATTTTTCCCCCATTTTGGCAATTGTAATTGTAAAATAATTGTTTGATTTTTCTTCTGCCTCTCTAATTTGGCATTTAAAATCCTTCTTGAACTCTTCCAAGAATGCTTTTTGGCCTTGAGAAGAGTTCATATTCCCTTTTGAGGTTTCAGCTGAGGGTATAGAGTCAATGCTTTCCTCTTCTGAATTTGGTTCTTTTCACTTGGTAGGATGTAATAGAATAGACCTATTTTTTTCAATTTGTTTTTTTTTCCCCATTGTTATTGCCTATTTCCTGGCTTTTAAAGTGAATCTCTGCTTCTGAGCTACAGAGAGCTCTGACCCATACTTCTTATGCTGGGAGATAGGGGAATGGATTTTGGTTTTGTGTGCAATGGCCTCTGAGTGCCTAGACTGAGGCCAAGTCCAGGATTTTCTCTGGAGTTACATTGAAACTTACAGTATAAGGTGGGGGGACAGAGGGTTGTTCTGGCTGCTTCTGGATTTTGCCTCCATGTCCCTGGGCTAGAACTCAGGCAGGCTCAGCAACTGGTGGCCAGGACCACACTGGTGTCTACTGATTCCCCTGGCTGTGCACAGGCACACCTGGGGTTCTGTGGTAGCACTTGTTGGCTCCACCTCCCTCCCCCTGGGGTTTGAAATCTCCCACTAGTCAGCTGAGATGGGGCTTGTTGGAATGCTTCATGCCCTTCACTTTAGCCTTATCACAGTCACAGTCATGTCCTTCCTCTAGGACTCCCAATCCTGCAGCTGGTTCCTCCATTTCAGGATTTTACAGTGGGGCAACATCCTCTGGGTTTTCAGGGTCAGGGAGGGTGATTAGAGCAGCTAGGGTTTACTCCACCATCTTGGCTCATGGAAGTTCAGGTAGGTGATAATCCCAGGAATAGTTGTTGTCGCTACTGTGAGCCTTGTTTGTCTCTTACCTAGCTCTGACAGATCCCCTGTCCTGTGGTGAGAGGTCTGGGAATTGCCCCTGCGGTGGGTGAATCTGGTCTCCCGGGCTTGCTCTGGCTCCTCTATGGTCAGGTCTGTGCTAGTGCAGTCCCCTGCTCTCCACATTTCAATCTCTTTGCTCTTTGCCAAGCCCTACCATCTCATCTGTACTTTCCTGGACTGGGAATCTGCCATGTTCCATCTGACTTTTCTTTTCTCTCTCTCTACCACCTTCCTCAATCCTCCCTCCTTGCTATTAGTGAACACCACCATTACCACCCCAGCCCCCATCTTTCCACTCATTTATTACTTCCTGTAGGGTAAGATAGCTTCCTATACCCAACTCTTTTACATACTTCTTTTATGTAAGATAATGTATTGCATTCTACCTCTCCCTTCTCCCTTTCTCAGTGAATGCCTTTTTCTCACCACTTATTTTAATTTTTTTGGATGTCATCTTACCATAGTCAAATCAGTGCCATACCCTCCGTCTATGTACACTTCTTCTAACTGCCCTAGTAATGATAAAATTCTTTGGAGTTATAAGTATCATCTTCCTGTATAGGAATATAAACAGTTGAACAGTATCGAATTCCTTGTGATTTTTCTTTCCTGTTTACCTTTTTATGCTTCTCTTGAATCTTTCATTTGAAAGATAGATTTTCTGTTCAGTGCTGGTCTTTTCATTATGAATGGCATAAAGTTCTCTTTTTCATTAAATATCCATTTTCCCCTGAGGGAATATGTTCAGCTTTGTGATCTTAGCTCCCCATATTCCAAGCCCTCTGATTTTTTAATGTAGAAGCTGCGAAATCTTGTATTATAGTAACTTTCTCCAAGATATTTGAATTGTTTCTTTTTGGCTGCTCGCAACATTTGTTTCCTTGACCTGGAAGCTTTGGAATTTGGTTACAATATTCCTGGGATTTTTCATTTTGGAGTCTCTTTCAAGAGGTGAATAGTCGATTCTTTTGATTTCTATTTTACTCTCTGGATTTAGATACTGGGGCAGTTTCCTTGATCATGTCTTGAAATATAAGATCCAGACCCTTTTGTTTTTATCATGGCTTTCAGGTACTCACATAGTTCTTAAATTGTCTTTCTTCAATCCATTTTCCAGGTCAGTTTCTTTTCCAGTAAGATATTTCACATTTTCTTTTTTCTTTAAATTCTTTTGGTTTTGTTTTATTGTTTGCTGATGTCTCAGGGAATCATTAGCTTCTACTATATCTCATTTCTTTTTCCAATTTTTTCTCTACCTCTCTTATTGGATTTGTAAAATCCTTTTTGATGTTTTCCAAAGACCAAGACCAAGTCACAGTTTGTTTTTGTGGGTTTTTGTTTTGTTTTGTTTGTGGAAGCTTGAATGTAGCTACTTTGATTCCATTGTCTTCTTCTGAGTTTTGTGTTTTGATCTTTCTTGTCACCATGTTAGCTTTCTATGAACAGGTTCTTTTTTGTTGCTGTTTGCTCATTTTTCAAGCCCATTTCTTCATTTTGAACTTTGTGTTAAAATTGGGCTGTGCTCCTGTCCCAAGCTTCAGATTTTTTAGTGCTGCTGTTTTTGGAGCTAATTCTGTGAGGCCAGAAGTTTTAAGTTTTTCCAAACTGACATGATCTAAGGAACAGTGTAGTCATTCCTTACTGGTCTGTGCTCTGGTCTGTGATTTACCACAAACAATCTTTTCCACCCTTGAACTATGACCAGGGTTCCTGCTTCCTCTAGTGCTCCTTTTTGTTCTGGGATTAAAATCTGGAACTGATGAGTGTGGACAATGTAATAGAGTTCTGCCCCTAGTGCCAGCAAAGGGGACCCTGAAATCTCCCTCTGATCAGTTGTCCACCCTTTTTATTTTCAGTGGGTAGAAAACTCCAAAAGTTGCTTCTCTGGTCATTGATTCAGTCATTCCCAAAACCTGTTGCTAGTTTGCCGGGTATAGTCTGCCCTGGCACATCCTATACTGGACTGCATTTCACTCTCACCCTGGTGAGACAGACCTTTCCTGCCAACTTTCTAAGTTGCTTTGGGATGGAAAATTGTTTCACCTGGTTGTTTTGTTGTTTCTGCCACTTGGGAATTTGTTTTGAGGTGTTATTTTAATGTTATTTGGAGGGAAATTTGAAAGAGATAAGGAGAGCCCCAGCCTTTAATAAGCCATCTTGGTTCTGCTCATTCCCATGTTTTAAGGAGATACATTCTTCAGTGAGGTCTTATACCTCTTTTTACCATTTGGTTAATTCTAATTTTTTTTTCTTTTTGGATGGGGGAAGGTAGGGTAATTGGGGTAAAGTGACTTGCCCAAGGTCACACAGCTAGTGTGTTTGTGTGTGTTAAGTGTCTGAGGCTGAATTTGAACTCAGGTCCTCCTGACTCCAGGGTTGGTGCTCTATTCACTGTGCCTACTAGCTGCCCCTATTAATTCTAATTTTTAAAAAAATTATTTTTTAGTGTCTCTTTTACAAAATTATTTATCTTTTCATAACTTTCTTGCATGGCTCTCATTTATTTTCCTTTTATTTATTTATTTTTGTCTCAGGCTCTTATTTCTTTTTATCTTCTTTCTTTCTCTCTCTCTCTCTGTCTCTCTCTCTCACTCATTCACTCTTTTTCTCTCTCTCACTCTTCTAAGAAATATTTTGGGGCCTATGTCCACTATGCACTTTTCTTTAAAGATTTTCTCGTTAGGTGTTTTCAATTTATTGTCTTCTATGTTTGTGTCTTGAGCTTGCCAGTAACCAATTCTTTATGGTTGGGTTCTTTTTTCATTTGCCCATCCTGCTAGCCTACTTCTTGACTTTGGATTTCATATTAGTGTTGGACTGTGTTCACTTTTAGAGGGGTTGTCTGGCCTGAACTTCTCTTTTTATATCCTTCTGTTTTTACAACTCAATCTGGGACCTTAAAATTTCTGGTGCCTCCAGGGTGGTATGATTTGGGGGAGAGGTTTGTTCAGTGGCCTCCTGTCATGAACTTTACAAGTTCTTGATCTGGGTTTGGATCTGTTGGATGGTGCATATTTCAACTTCATTAGACTTCTACCAATATTGCCATATTGTATGTCTGCTGGGAAATTCTGCTTTATTCTTTGTTTCCTGTTCTGGCTATTCCACTACAGGCCCATGTGCAGGACTAAAGGTTAGAACTGAATCCTCTCTTTTGCTCTTGGGTTCAGAGCCACAAAGGTAAATTTTTAGAACATATGAGAAAGAGACTGTTCCTACATATGTGGAAGAGAAACAGAGGGACATTTTTTTCCATAGGTAGGTACCCACTGTCTCCTGCATGGGCACTTCCATTTTTGGTATCTGATGATGCTCCAAAAGCATCAAGACACATACACAACATATAGAAAGCAAAGGTCTAGACATTAATCCCAACTACAGTCACAAAAATGATACTCCTTAGGAATACAGGAAGAATCTATTATTTTATCAGCTTCAAGAACTACCTTCACCCGCACAGATCACAATTGTGGTACCAAGTCCCATGGAGTGGTCTGAGGTTCCTGAGAAGTAGTGTGGTAGAGTGGAAAAAGTGATGGATCTGAAGAGGGACAGTCTCTGGGTTCAATTTCAGGTCTACCACTTACTACTTGTGTGACTTTGAGTAAGCCCATTTAAATCTCCACATCTTGCTTTCTTCTTCTTGAAAGGGATAATTGTAGAGCAGATGATGTCTTGAAGTTCTTACAGGAACCAAATCTGTGATGCTATAATCTGTCCATGGCCACACAGAAAATGGCAAGAGTAAGTGTCCAACTTCATTCCTCTCCTCGTCTTTAAACCCAATACTCTATCCATTGGGATTACTAATACTACTAAGCTACTAGACTACATATGATAAAGTATTTATTAAACAATTACTATGCAGCAGGCCTTGTGCTGGCAATACCAATACAAGCAAAAAGTAAAACACTCCTTGTTCCCAAGCAGCTTACATTCTGATGGAGGGAGGGTAGGGAGGTTACTACAGTAGGAGCAAGGAGAAAAAGTTGTCCAGAGAGTTAGAAGCTAAATTGGGTTAGAAGTGAAAATGTCTTTTATGATTGCTTCCTCATTTGGAGGTGCTAGAAAGAAATTCATCTATCCAAAAAGGAAGTTACACGAGTTGAAGCATTTCCAGTCTTTTAAAAAGGTAGCTGGGATAGAGATAAAAAGTAGTCTGGTAAGTCGGAGTATGAGCCAAGTGAGAAGTTACTGATGTTTATAGAAGACTATAGGAGGTTTCCAAAGTGCCTTAAATATATCATTTCATTATATTATCTCAATACCCATTTGAATGATGTATATTAATCCCATTTATATTACATATTATAATATATTATGCATAGTATGTGTTCTATGTATTTTATAGTAATATATGTTCTACATATTATATCAACTAAGTATAACATAATACAATATATTATTCTATACTATATTGTATAAGGTATATAGTAGATAAGTTCTATATATTATATCATATAGACATTACTATATATAACATTGCATTGTGTATATAATATAACTTTACATTATATATTATATCATATATCATATATTACATTATCTTTTATATATTATATACTACAGGTGGCACAGTGAATAGAGAGCTTGTCCTGAAGTCAGGAAGAACCATCTTCCTGAATTCAAATCTGGCCTTACACACTTATTAACTGTGTACCCCTCACTCTGTTTGCCCAAGTTTCTCATCTGTAAAATGGGCTGGGGAAGGAAATGGCAAAGTGCTCCAGTATTTTGGCCAAGAAAATCCCAAATGTGGTCACAGTCAGACATGACTGAAACAACTGAACAACAACAAAATATTAAATATCTCCACTTATATTATTATCCCTCTCTTATTTCTCTCATCCCCACTTTAAGTATTCTACATTATTATCCCCATTTTGCAGATGAAAAAGTGGAGGTACAGAGAGCTTTAAAACATTTGCCCATGGTCACACAGCCAGCAGAGTCCTGAGCAAGGCTTGAAAGCTGATCTCTCCTGACTTGTAATCCAATACTTTTTTCCTTTTCTGCTCATGGTGTTTTCTTTTCACAAGCCATGAAAATGTCCAACCCTTTCCCGGACTCATACATGCTGGTAGCAGTAAATACTGGTCTCTGCCACGTGGCCTATGATAACTAAACAGTCATTCAGAACCAAGCTAGTTCCACACCTAAACCCAAATTCTAGGTTCATATTAGGGAGAGAAAAGAAAAAGTTTAGCTTCCCTTAAAAGCCCAGTGTGCCTAAATGTCAAACCAAGAGAAAAAAAAAAGAAAAGAAAAAAAGGTCTTGTTTAACCCCCAGTGGCCTGAAATTAAATGTTTCATGTTACTGGAAATTGATGGGTGTGATTTGCTATTATTTTCCATTTCCTGACAAATCTCAAGACAGATAAAATTCTGGTCCATGTGTTCTACCCCATTACCACCCTTCTTCAACCTTTAGATGTTTAGACTGTCTTCTATAAAAACATCTTAATTTTCAGGTATGTGGGCATATGTGTGTGTACTTCTTATTGAAATGTCTGTTATGTGAGTAGAGTTCCAGAATGGAACATTATCTTCAATGCTTGTCAACTTAAGCAGACATTCCACAGTGGTAACAGGCTTTATTCAGTCTGGACACCTTTATCTTAAAGATGTCCAAGAACTGACCTCTCTTCCAAAGACAGTGATCCACCAATAAATATGAATTTGGTAAATAACTAAATCTGTTCTTCTGAGATCAAGCAATATCTAGGTAGAAGTAGAAGGGGATTGAGAAATTATGGGAATTTTGAGATTTGTCATTCAAAGGACAAGCTTTCCTTCTTGACCATTGGAATATTCCAGTCTTTGAGACAGAGGACAGAGAGAAAAGACTGAATGGAAGGAGCCAATATTGCATGAGATGAGCTGCAGTTTGGGGGGGGGGGTGGGTAACATCTTCAGCACCACCCAGGATTAAACGAGCTGAGCTAGAGAAAAGTAGCTGCAACACTGGGGCAGGGTGGGAGAGAGAGAAACAGAGAGAGACAGACAGAGACAGAGACAGAGAGAGAGAGAGAGAGACAGAGAGAAGAAAGAAGGATGAGGAGAAGGAGAAAATGGGGAGGAGGAGGAGGGGGAGGGACAGGGACAGGGAGAGGGACAGGAACAGGGAGAGGGAGAGGGAGGAGAGACAGACAGAGGGAAAGACAGACATATACACAGAGAGAGAAACATAGACATAGATTCACAGAGTGACAAAGAGACAGAGATAAAGTAAGAGATAGAGGCAGAGAGAAATAGAGACACAGAGAGGCAGAGGGATAGAGAGAGACAAAGGTAAAAACAAAGAAAGTAAAAGACAGAGAGAGATAGGGAAGCAGATACAGAGAAAGAAACAGAGGGACACAAAGAAAGGCAGAGCAAAAGACAATAATAACAGACAGAGGCAGAGACAGAGAGAGATAGAGGCACAGAGACAGAGGGACACACACACACACACACACACACACAGAGTTAGACAGAGACAGAAACAGAGAACTTAGCTGCAATAGAGAAAGGAGAGTTCAAAGTGGACTATTGGGTCCCTGTAGGCACTATGCAACAAAGAATTCGGACTGAGACTGGTCATAGATGCCAGTTGCTGTTACCTCTTCTAATGAAGTTTGCAAATGTCTACTCTTTCCCAAATTTCCCATCCCTGAGCCTGACCACTAACAGGTATTATGATATTCTCATTTTTCTTTTTTTAGCTAATCTAAACATTTCCTATATCATGATTTTGCTTTACATATAAGCAAACCAGAGACTGGTCTTAAAGACAGATCTTAAAAATAGGTTGTCATAGTGGAAATGTATGAAGATGACAGAATAAGACAGGAAACTACCTGGCTCTTCAAAATTCCCCTACAAATAACTTAAAGTAATGCCTCAAAGTAAATTTTAAAGTAGAAGAAATAAATAAAAGTCAGGGTAAAGCAGTTGTCTAGCCTAAGACAGCTTTGAAGAATGTTAGGAAAGATCTGACCTCCAGGTGTGGTGGTCCAGTCTGATTAAACTGCAGATACCTACAGGCAGATACTGACACTGAGTTAACAAACAGCAAGCTTTGGAGGCAACTGTAGTTTTCAGCCTTAGCTTCAGTAGTTTTCAACTTATAGACCACATGGCGGTCCAGAAGCTGATCAGCAGAAGGTCTCAAGAATCTCTGCTAGCACTAGCTAGATATGAGGCTTGAAAGTGCTGACCAGACAGGGTCCCAGGCTTTGGCTGCAGGCAAGGAAGAGTGAGAACAAGCTAATGAGTGTGGTCACAGAGGGGTGGGGCTGCTGGTTGCATTAACTGGCAAAAGAGATGAATCCCTGGTTTCTGTTCTAGGTAGAGGAGTGAGCTGGCACTTGTAGCTACCTGAAGATCCACAGGGAGCAAGAGCACTTTCAGGGACAATGGCTCTGGGGGCTCTGGTCTCAACTCAGGTGTAGAGAAGAATACTTGAGGTCACTTACAGACAAACATGTGAGCCAAAGGAACAGTGACCATGACTGGCCTTTGATTATAGAATATTTGAAAGAACCAAGAGGTCAAAGGCTCCAGATAGAGCTCAGAAAACAACATCAGGAAAAATGTGAAACCTCAGACATTATCCCCTATACCCTGGGAGCCTGACTGTAACATAAAATTAATAGTAAAAGAAAATAAGCCATTAAAATGAGTAAAAGAAAAGAACCTAACTATATCTACTGTAGTGATAGAGAAGATCAGAGTTCCAATACAGAAGAAGATGCAACAGCTTTCTGTAAAGCTTCAAAGAAAAGTATAAAATGGTTCCAAGCCCCCAAAAAAGCTCTTGGAAAAACTTAAAAAAGAATTTTAAAAATCAAATAAGAGAGGCTAAAGAAAAATTATGGTTAAAAATAAGAGTAATGAAAAAAAAAAAGAAAATTATGGAAAGAAAGCCAACCAATTGGAAAAAGAGATTCAAAACCTTATCAAAGAAAATAATTCCTGGGGGGCAGAGCCAAGATGGCGGCATAGGAGCAGCAATATTTCGCAGGTCTCACATAGCCACCCCAAAATACCCATAAAATATGACTCTAAACTAATCCTAGAACTCCAAAACACACACAAATATACTTTCCACTAAAGTCAGCTCGGCTATGAGGAACCATATTAGCACTGCGAACTGAAACCAGGTTGGCCTGAAGCCCTGGCTGAGCCCCAGGGGCGGCTGGATGGGAGGAGCCAAGGAGACTCAGGTGAGCAGATTGGCAGCAATGTTCAGAACTAGGTCAGTGGAGCTTGCAAGGTCTTGGGAGAAAAGCAGTTGGCCGAAACACCTCCAGGGCAGGAAAGCAAAAGGCAGAGGTTTTGCACCCGCCTCTGCATTGCAGCTTCTGTGCCCTTGGCCTGAAGACTGCAGGGGGACTAAGTGATCATTCAGAGGCCAAGTGCTCTCATATTGAGCGGCCTGGATCCAGATTGCCGTCTTGGGCTTTGGTCCTGTGAGTCTTCTTTATCCAGTGAGCTGGAAGTGGGAAAGGGACCCAGCACCCTCCTGAGAGCTACAGCAGCTGGGAGAACCCCAGCGATTTGACACAGAGCTTTCCCTTCTGGATGCAGAGCCCCACAGAGATTAAAAAAAAAAATCACGGACTGACCAACCATGAGTGAAAATAAGCATAAGAAGCAGGGTAGGAACAGCAACCAAACCCTAGATTCCTTCTTTGAAGAAAAGAAGGACCAAGGCAGAGAGCTGCAGGACAGCACAGCCAGAGCTTCCTCACCAGGGGCTTCCAATAAACATGAAAATTGCCTTAAAGCTAGAGATGAGCTGAAGAAGGATTTTCAAAACCAAATAAGGGAAGTGGAAGAAAAATTGGGAAGAGAAATAAGAATGTTGCAAGAAAATCATGAAAAGAGAGTCAGCAATCTGACTGAAGAAATCAACACCCTAAAAAATAGATTAACTCAAATGACAAAAGAGGCCCAAAAAGCCAATGAGGAGAAGAATGCCTTAAAA
>CM053584.1:165503498-165545638 GCA_028627135.1 Pseudochirops cupreus
CCGCTAATCCGCTCACCTGAAGCTCCTCAGCTTCTCCACTCCTCCCGTCCAGCCGCCCCCGGGGTACAGCCGGGGTTCAGGCCAGGCTGATTTTGGTTCGCAGTGCTGATATGGTTCCTTGTAGCTGAGCTGACTTTAGTGGGAAGTATCTTTGTGTGCGTTTTGGAGTTCTAGGATTGGTTTAGAATCCTATTTTATGGGTATTTTTGGGGTGGCTATGTGAGAGCTGCGATATGTTGCTGCTGCTACGCCGCCATCTTGGCTCCCTACCATTCCCATTTTCTATAATCCATATGAGGAAATTTAAGTTCAAATAAGATCATTAGCTTGTCCAGGGTTATAGAGTTAGTAAGAGTCTGAAGAGGGATTCGAACTCAGGTCTTCCTGACATGAAGTCCAGTGCTCTATCCATTAGAGCAGGGCTTCTTAAACTTTGCACTGGTGACTCCTTTAGCACTTCTTAAACTGCAAGCTCTAACTTTGTGACCCACAGTTTAAGAAGTACTGCATTAGAGTACATTGCTTCAGAAACAATCAGTTCAAGAGGAAATACAGCACTGTGGAAACAATATCTTAAATTTCCGCCCTTTGCAGGTTAGTTCTTCCCTCACCCCCACCCCACCCCCATTAAAAAGTGCTGAACTTTCTTCAAGATTAAATTGGCTTGTACTACTAAGTCTTGGGCCACTGGTGTAATTTTCTGGTAGCCTGAGTACAAAGAACAACCAAGAGTTCTAGCTCAATACCTGAGGCTTCTGACCAAGGACCAACTGTGTTCGCCAACTCTGGGAAGCCAGTCTCAGCTGAATCAATGTGACATCCCTATTTGCATATCCTTTCCCTGCTATATGCATAAGTATATTTCATTCCAATTTCATTTCATTCCAATATAGAACCTAAACCACTTGAGAACTGCCCTGACTCAGGTCTTTTTTACAACAATAGGAAAACAAACTAATACTTATTTTGTAGAGCTGTGAATGAGTCTAACTGTTCTGGAAAACAAATTATCCTCATTTATGGACTCTGATTTGGTCAAACTGGCTCCTGTCTCCATGCTTGTGCATTGACTGCCACCCATGCTAGGAATTACTCCATCTTTACTCCATTGTGTATGTATATGCATGTGTATATAAAAGCATATATAGCAAGAAGCTGGCTGCTTCTACCTGCCTAACTTAGAGTTGGCCTTCAATATATCACACACATATTACATATATATGTGCATATGTATGTATACATGTATGTATATATACATATATATCACACATATACACATATATACTTATTGGTTGTTGTCCTTCATTCTCAAAGAGGACCAAAATGTATCACTAAGCTATAGTCAAGTTTCAATGCTTCCGACTGTGACAGATACAAACTCAGAATGGTCTATGACCGGTTGGACACAAATAGTCCATGTGAACATTTGGGATGGATTCTCTAAATTTGTGCATCTTGCATTTCTTTTGAGCTGCTTCAATTTTGCTTTGCTCATAGAGCACATCACCTTCTCTGATATGGGCATGCCATGCTAAATGGTCCTGTACATGTCACATAATCTATTCCAAAGTTAGAGACTTGAGAGTGTCCTTGAATCTCTTCTTCTGACCCCCATGTGTATGCTTATCCTGTGTGAATTCTCCATAAAATACTCTTTTTGGCAAGTGTATGTTTTACATTCGTACAATGTGGCCAGTCCATTGGAATTGCTCTCTCTGAAGTAGAGTTAGAATGTTTGGCCATTTAGTTCAAGAAATGACCTCAGTTTCTGGTGTCTTATCCTGTCAAATGATTTTCAGAATCCTCCTAAGACAATTCAAGTGGAAGTGATTCAGTTTCCTGGCGTAGCACTGTTATACTATCCAGGTTTCACAGGCAAACAATGAGATCAGCACAATGGCTCTGTAGACCTTCAGTTTGCTAGTCAGTCATTAGACCTCTTCTCTCCCATACTTTCCTTTGGAGGTTACCAAACACTGAGCTAGCTCTGGTAATCTGTGTGGTAACCTCATTATTAATGTGTACATCTCTGGAAATTACACTAGCAAGGTAAGTGTACTTATCCACAGCATTCCAAACTTCTCCATTTGCTGTAACCACGTATGGTAGTTCCATGTATGGATGCTGTGGTGGTGACTGATGGAGTACCTGCATTTTCTTGGTGCTAATTGTTATACCAAAATTAGCATAAGCAGTAGAGAACTGATCCATACTTTGTTGCATCTCAGTTTCAGAGTCTGCCTTGAATGCATAATCATCTGCAAATAGAAAATCATGTACCAACATTCGCTCCATTTTGGTCTTGGCTTGTAGCCTTTTCAGGTTGAAGAATTTACCATCATTGTAGCAGCTGACCTTGCTGCTGAGTTCATCTTCATCAAAAAGCATTTGACAACATGACTGAAAACATCATGCTTTGCATGGGAGCAAGCACAAAGCCTTGTTTCACTCCACTGGTGACTGGGAAAGTATAAGAGTATATTGTCCATTATCCAGAACCCATTGACATACAATGCTGATCAACTTCTCCAGGCAACCAAACTTTGACATAATTTTCCATAAGCCCTTATGACTGACAGTATCAAAGACTTTGGTCATACATACATATATACAAACATACATATTCACATACTTACACATACACATACATGTATACACATATACACACATACATATTCACAAAGGTTTGTCTTCTGTGATAAAATGTAAGTTCCTTGAGGGCTCAGATTGTTTCATTTTTTTTCCTTTGTATTTCCAGTATCCAGAATAGTGACTAGCACATACTAGGCAATTAACATATTCATTTTGTATTGATCAGCCTAGTTTATTGTCAAAGTATAGGTTTAACTAAAAATCCTTTTTTGGGAGAATGTCTGGACTTGTGATTTCACCACTGGGGAGATTCCAGTATGGAAAATTCATCCGCTGATGTAGATCTTAACTTTACTATACAACTTGAGAGAGTTATCTGAAACACCTCGTTCATATTTTTGTAATATTCTGCACTTTTTGTGAATATTTCTCCATGAATATTCCACTGAAGATGTACATAAGAAACGACTTATCATTGAATGGAAAACTTTGAATGACTTTGAAAGTTATAGCAGCAGAACAGAAGCTCTGATATTTACCGTTATGGTGGAAAGATTTTGAAATTTGGACAGTGATAGAGATAAACTATCCCTTAGATATCTCTTTCCCCACCCATTATTTTCCAGTGTGTATATAATAGTTAATACTCTTTTAAATACCTAAAAAAGGGTAATTTCCACAGAGAAAGGCCTGCACTTTCTTTCAAAAGACAATGCAGTGTTTGGGTACCTAGCGTGGAGAAGGGAGGAGGTGGTCAATAGGGAACACTTGCAAAATAAATACTAAAGCTTATTAGAAGAAAAAATAAGAAAAGCACCGACTCCGATGGAATATGGGCCATGGGAATCTATTGTAGTTGATAAATTCATTGCAAAAAAATGTTGGGCCCGTTGTTCTAGGCACTATTTCCCTTCTTAATGAATTTGGAATGAACTCTTCTCTCCTAGTTGATTTCAGGATTCCACAGTCAGGAAAACAAGCAGCTTTTGCCTCCTGGGCTCCAAAACACCAATTTGTTTAAATGTAGCTTCCTTTTCTAGATGATGCACTCTGATCTTGACAACTTTCATTCATTTCCCTGTTCCATGAATGCTGACTGAAGGTTGAGGCAGTGGGGGTGTTGAAAGGACACTGAATTTGAAGCTAGGAGACCTAGGTTGAAATTCTGGCTTTAACATTTTATTCATTATAGCTCTAAGAAAGTCACTTCATCACTCTGGGTCTTAGTTTCTTCAAATGAGGAAACTAGACAAAATGATCACTAAGATCTCCTCCCAGTTCTAAATACTTTGATTCAATAAAACTGGAGTTAGTATTGTAATTCAATATTTATTTAACACCTACTTGATGCAGATCCTTGCACTGACCCCACGAGAGATACAAGAATATCACCCAGTTAGCGAATTAAATGTGAGTTAATGCCAAGGCAATTCTCAAGAACAGTCCCATGATTTTGCAAGCTGCTACACAGATCCCCACCCAATTATTCTCACTTCTCTCCTGGGATGCCATGGTTTTTGATTACTCACTCACATTATTTACTGGCAAGCCAGGAAATTAGGAAGAACATCACACTCCTTCGAACATAGTCTTTGGACATGGAACAACTGTTAGTGCTCTCTTCACTGTCCTTTCAAAGAGATAGGAAAAACTGGATTGGAAGGTGACTGATGGGCTGCAAAGCTTCCAGTGAGTTGGAGGTTGGAAATTGCACACACCTGGGCTGCTGCATTACTCATAAACTTCTGATATAGCCACAATTGATGCCAGGTGAAAGTTGCTTGGAAAAGCTGGCCCAGCTCTGCAGGTGATAGTTTATAATGACACTGTGATAAGAAGAGAGCTGGGAGGCAAAGCACGAAAGGTTCCTGAAAGTTCAGAGGAGATCCTTATCACCACCAGACAGCTGTTTACTTTCTTAATACGATGACAACTTATCTGGTTCTCAAAGTTCTACACATGGAGGAAGAAGGAAAGAGAAATGCAGAGTATTACTTCTGTTACCATTTTTTTTCTTTCTGTGTAATTCTTGCACATAGCAATTGTTGCTAGTGAAAGGTCCCTCCCAGGATACTGTGCACCTGTTACAAAAGGTCAAATTCCTTTTTTTTCTGATAGGTAGAACAGACGGCGGGAGGGGGGGGTGGGGAGGGGTAAGATATCTTTAATATTATCTATATGTTCTTCCACCCACATTCTGCACCTGTTCTTTTCGGTAGTGACTAGGAAAATGTCTTTATTATATAGTGACCTTCATTCTAAATTCCACTTAAAAAGCAGTGGTTACAAACTGCAAGATCACAATATTAGAACTACTATTAATGTTCCTAAAGTACAAACATCATGGAACAAGTCTATTTTTAATCATGAGAGCAATTCTCCATGACAACGACAATTCCTGGGCCTTCCTCTCTTAAATGCTGAGATCAGATGACTCGCTCTCTCATACCTGCCTATGTGCCAGATGCAGTAGCAGCTCACGTCTCTGTCCCTGTGGAGGCAATCTTGGATCTCTTCAGTCTTCCAAAGTCACTTTACTTCTCTGAAGCTATTGCATTGAAGCATAAAAGAAAAAAAGTTCAAGCCAAACAAATCATTAAATGCTTTAGCAGATGAGAGGTCCAGTTTGGTTTTATAGTTTGATGGAACAACTGTGATACATTTCAGGCAGGTTGAGCCTCTTTAATAACCCATACCATATTCAGCACATTAACCATAGGAGGCTGTGAGGATTACTGGAAAGGGCACTGGATTTGGTGTCAGAGAACATGGGGTGTGTCATATACAGTGGGCTTGAGATTATATACACATACAATATGTACCACACATATGTGTAGATGTATATGTGCGTATACCTATGTATTTGTGTGTGTATATATATATATATGTACACACACACATAAACATATATACAATGTGTGTCTGTGTATATATATATATATATAATGTATGTACACCTATACATACATATATCCATATATCCATATGCTTCTCTAACTGCATATACTGTACATGTGTGAATCTATCTATATATCTATAGCACACTTTATATACATGCATGTATATGCTGTATACAAACACATAAATATGTGTGCATATTTAAACATATAATACATATATATGGCAATATATGTATATTCTTATAGAGATCTAGCTATCTACATATTTTACACATATACATATGCATACCCATGCATATACCCACAAATAAACATATATGCCATCAGATATGTATACATGAATGAATATGTATAGACATATGTATATAAGAATGTTGTACACATATACATACATATGTATATAAACACATATGTGCTCTTTGGATGCTATTGGCATAAAAGGAAAAAAAACTTGATTTTTTTTTTAAATTTTGGAAACCCTTTAATTTTTCTTGGTGGCAGATGAAGGTACTTAAAACTTGTCTAGATTTGTATGGACATTTTGATCATATACTTCAGCATTTTCAATAATCTTCCTGTTTAAAACAATTTTCCTCTAGCTCTTCTTATTCTTACAATAGCACACAGTAATATTCTGCTCTGTCATGGTTCCTGATTGATCTGAGGTCATGCATATAAAATACATTTTAAGTGGAAAGAGGTACACAAAAAAATGATGTTGATGATGTTGATGATGATGGTGATGGTGATAAAAGATGGAGAGGAGAAAGAGGAAGAAGTTTAACAAGAGGAGGAGTTTGTGACTGTACAGAGGCACTAGAGAGTATCCAAAGGAGGTAATCAGGATGGTGAAAGTCTTTGAGTTCATTCCACTGCAAATCCATTGCAAGAACTCATGCTTAAGTTGGAGGGGGAAAATAAACAAACAAACAAAAAAATGGGGAACTTTACATTTTCCCTTAAGTACTTGAAAGACTTTTCATGAAAGAATGATTGGCTTGATTTAAAGAAAAAATTTCCTAAAAATTAGAGGTATGCTCAAAGTGGAACAGATCACCTCAGGAAATGATTTTCCAATTACTGAAGGTCTTCAAAAATATTACTCATTGGGTTATGTACATGAGGCTCTTCTTTGTCAAACTACATAACCTTTGAGATCCCTTCCAACTTAAAATCTACAAACCCTGAGTTTATAACACTGTTCTAGGTTATGGCAAAGAAATATTTAAGAAGCTGTTTTTCCTTTCCCTCATAAAACTTACAATCTTTTTTTTTTTAATTAGAGAATTTACCTTCATGGAAAGCTAGAAAACCAGTAAGTTTTAAGTAATTTATTGCATGCCCTACAAACACATATTTTCAGATATAATTGGGAGAGAAGGGAGGAGGAACTTAAGTGAAGAGCTAACTTTAGTTCATCTGAATGAACTTCCCAACAATGGTGCACAAGCCCCTGAGAAGCAAAACCAAACAAATGCATTGGAGATGTGGTAATAAATTATTTTTCTCTACATTGAAATAGGGAAATCATGCATATAACAGTTTGAGCCATGCTGTGATGGGATAATTATGAACTATGGTCTCTTTTCCATCATTATAGGAGCTTACTGGTTCAAGAATGGAATTAGTCCAATGCCATTCTCTCTTGAGACTGTCAAAGTCTCTCTTAAAGAGACAAGTTTGAATTTATGTCCCACTTTTCCAATCCTAAGACTACATTTGGAGACCAACAAAGATCCTATAAATGATGAGTAAGATAAAATGTTGTTAAGATGGAGCATAGCCTTCTACTGTAGCTGACTTCATGTGCTTGGAAAATCCTCATAAATGCTGTCCTGCTGGTAAAGTCTTAAAACATTAATATCACAAGGTCTCAGAGTTGTTGTTTTTTCTTCCATTGTAATATTTTAAGTCTGTGGTTATAGCCCTTGACATTGGCTTCCACAAAAATAACTGTTTTACTGCTAAACCAAAAGTTCTTTATACAACTCTGAAGTGAACAAACCATTGTTATTTATACCCCAAAGTTACTAACAGGCTAGAGAAGCTTTGATCTTGTATAGTCAAGAGACCATAACCTGTAAAATAATTTCACCTGGACAATTCAAATCTGGTGTGAACAACCTACAACATGGAGGGGGAACAAGGTAAACTGTTTTCTTAATATTTTTTCTTAAGAGAAACAGTTCTGGACTTGAAAAGAAGAAATTATACTTCTAAAAATATGAATTTTTGCAGAGTAGAGTAGGAAGGGCATTGGTGGGATAATCAAACCATATTACCTCTCAAAGTTTCAGTTTCTGCATCTATAAAATGAGGGGCTTTCTCCAAGTTCCCTCCAGTTTTAACATTCTATAATTAGATATCTATGATACATTCTGTGACGTTATCTGGACTCCTCAGCTCTACCATTTTTAAACTGGGTCACCCTCTCTCTTTCAAGTTAGCAGTGAAAGGGATGTCCATGAAGTTGATTCCATTGATCCCATTCTTATCATCACACGATCATTGACCTGTTCTATTTCCAACCTGGTCCAGTTCATCCCTCCACAGTCAACTCGGTGCCTCTCTCCCCATATTATATGGTACACCATATTAATGTCATATTTGGTTCAGATGCCCTTTTGGCTTAGCAGCTAGGTGACAAATCTGGCCTCAGACACTTACCAGCTATGTGACCCTGGGCAAGTCATTTAAACCCTGTTTACTTCAGTTTCCTCACTTGTAAAATAAGCTGGAGAAGAAAATGGCAAACCACTCCAATATCTTTTCCAAGAAAACATGAAGAGTCAGGCATGACTGAAACAACAGAAGAACAGCAACACTGCAGGTAAGAACTTCCATAGTTCATGAAGTACAACTATCTCAGCTTTCGGTTAGCAAAGGTTGTGGGCAAATCATGGTAGTCATTCTCATCTGTAATTTTGAAGTAGAAACACCAAAGAAACAGAAGTTGATTATACCAGCATGGACAGAAGAACTATGACGTTTCTCAGGAAACTGAAGGACTTTAAAAATGGGATGGTTAGGAACTGTTTAGTTTTCACTGCAAAATGGAGGGTAAATTTGTTGAACCCTAGAAACTTTCAAAGTCCTGTTCTTCTTCTGTTGTTGTTGTCAACACATATCCTCTTGAGCATAGTTATATTTATTTTCACACAAAACTTAGAGTACAAATACTTAGAGCAGTGGTTCTCAACCTTCCTAATGCCGCGACCCTTTAATACTCATATGTGGGTATATCTGCATGTGGGTGGATCCGCCTGGAGATGGATAGAGGAGAGTTGTCTCACTTCCTAAGACCATCAGAAATATGTGTTTTCTGATGGTCTTAGGCGACCCCTGTGACCCCTGTGAAAGGGTCGCGACCCACAGGTTGAGAACTGCTGACTTAAAGGTCAGAGAACTTTGTTTTGTACATTTAATATGGTAGAAATGTGCAGATGATGGTAGTGATAAGAATGATAATGACAAGTCTCAAGATTCGTCTGTCAGGCAATTAGTATTTATTAATCACCTACTATGTATCAGACACTGCTAGGTGTTAGAGACATAAAGAAAGTGGAAGGAAAAAAAAAACAGTCCCCGCTCTCAAGGACCTAATAGTCTAATGAGAGGGGGGTGTGGAAATACATTATGGAAACAGTTATGAACAAGCCAGATGCAGACAGGATAAATTAGGGGCGCTCTCAGAGGGAAAGACCCAAAGATTAAGGAAAATAGGGAAAGGCTTCTTGTAAAAGGTGTGAGTTTAGCTGAGATTAGTTGGGAAGTTCTCAGAACACCTGATGAATGCTTGTTGGTGGCTATACTATGGCATTTCTGTACTAGATTTTGCTATTGTGTGGATGTTTTTGATAGGTGGACTGGACCTGTGAGTTTACTTATGTAAAGAATTCTGGGTAAGGAAGTTCCAGCAATGCAGGATCAGTCACTGTTCTGCAATTTTGAGTCTCAGGGACATTCCTTGGTCAGTCAGAAGTCAAAAGACTTGACTAGGTTACAGAATCTGTGTGTATCATGGAGGCCACTTGGACTCAGGCCTTCTTGATTCCCTGGTTTTCCCTCACAAGTCTGTTATTCAATTCACATCAGTTTGATTAACATTTATTCATGTCCTTGTTCTCAAGGAGATGAAATGTAATGGAGGGTGGAGAAGTTAAGGGATAAGATGTATAAGAAAAAGTGTAGCAAAAAGGCAAAATGTGGTTAGTGAATAAGAAAGGTTGAATCAGATGACAAGAGAGATTCAAGAAGGAAAGAATCATTTATAGTTGTCAGGAAAGGCATCAGAGTGAAGACATTGTCTTTGAAGGAAGGACAAAATTTGAGCGAATGAAGAATGGGAGAATTTTTCTTTTCCAGGAACAGGATGTGCATTGTGGCACCTCATGTAATAATAAATTTGGGAATTATAATAATAATATAATATATATATATAATATATATAATATATAATATAATAATAAATTAGGAAAAATTAGAGAATAGAGGAAAGTCTGGAAATTTGAGTACTAAAAAAGTACTCATATGAACTAAGGAAGGAAAGGCAGATAATCTTCATAAGAGCAGGAATCAAATATATCAAGTATAAAACTTCACCAAGAGAAAACAAAATGAGTTGGGGCAACAACAAATGTGGAGTTACAAAACCATCAGATTTAGAAGTTGAAAAGAACCTTAAGAGCCAGGACTGGCTCCAGCCCATAGACAAAAGGAATTCACACTATAATATACATGCCATGGACCATCCAGTATCTGCCTGAAGACTTCCACGTAGGAGGTACCCCTCAGCTCCAGAGACCTTCCATTCCATTTAATTTTTGGACAGCTCTAATTATTAAGAAAAGTTTTTCCTGATATCAGGTCTAAAATGGCCCCATTGTTCCTGATTCTGTCCTCTGGAGCCAAGACAGAATAAATCTAACCCCTACTACAGATTATTTATTGTGTTTCAAAATGTGAATATAATTATCATGTACCCTGAGTCTTCTCTTCTTCAACCATGGTGGTGATCAGACTTGAGTAAATAAAGTCTGATGAGGGCTGATTACAATAGGATTATCATCTCCTCTTCCTGGAAGTGATGTCCCTTCTGAATGCAACCTCATTAAGTTTTTTGATTGCAATAGTGCATCATTGGCATATTAAGCTTTCAGTCCACTAAAATCCTCAAATGTTTTTTCAAGACAATCAATGTCTTTCATGCCCTCCCAATCTTGTACTTATGAAATTTATTTTTGTACCTAAGGGCCAGGCTTTATATTTATCCCTATTGCATTTTATCTTATTAGATTCAGTCCAGTGCTATAGCATATGATCCCTTTGGATCTTAGCTCTATCATCAATTATATTAGCTTTCCTATCCAGCTTTCTGTCATTAGCAAACTTAGTGAACATACCATCTAAACTTTAATTCAAAGTATAGACAAACATGTCAAACAGCACAGATCCTTGAGGCTATTCCATTAGAGACCTTATGTCATGTTAATATTGAACCAGTCCAGACATCTAACCAGTTCTGAATTCTGTTTGTATTGTCCAATCAATACCTCTCCTTTTTTCCACTAGAATTGTATAAAGTACCTTATTAAAAACTGTGCTAAAACCCAGGTAAACTTTTAACTACAATGTATTGGGAGTGGCATCCTGACCCCTTGCCTGCATGCAAGTTAGGCTAGTTGTTCCTTAAAAGGTATTAAAACAGTCCTCGAGATTAGCTTAGGTCACTAAAGTTACTTCCTGGTTTCCAGAATATAAAAATAGCCATCTTAGTTTTACCCTCTTGATGAGGCATTTAACTGCAACGGGTACCTGAGAGACTGGGGAGCTGAGCTCAACTGAATTAAGCTGCAATATGCTCAATGTGAATCTCTGTTGAATATTCTTTCTCTGCTACTGACAGGGTACAGGCCCTGGGAAAACCATCCCTCCCAAAAACTCTCCTTGAGTTTTTCCACATGGTCAACTCTAGCATTTGCCTGTATCTACTCATTCCAGCAGTCCTCTCAACTGTTCCTTCATTGTGGCCTATGTCCAATCTCCCAATTCTCTGTTACCTTAGGATCACCCAAACTACTTATAGCCCTTGATCCTATCTAGATCTCACTCCTTCTCCTTTGGCCATGTGGTTCACATCCCTGGCATTCCGGACCTCCCAATCACCCCAGACTACTTGACCACTCCTAGATCTTTCCCACAGTCTTTCTGTACATATCCATCTTGCCTCCATTAAGGCACTCTGATTCCTTAAAACATCTGTCTAGCCAATGCTTAGATTCCTTAAGAGTCTGGCCAATATGACATTTTTAGAATAATACCCACCTCCTCTTGGTGTTCTTATAAACCTCATCTTTGACTGAATGAAAGTTTGGGTCAAATTCATTGGGGCAGGATCCTCATGTTGCTATTTTGGGGTCCCAGCACCCCTAAACCTCAACACTATGACTCAGTAAATCTCCCTTTGCTAATTTCTAAATGGAATATTTCATTTCATTCTAATACTGAACTTAAGCTACCAGAGAACTATCCTAAGTCAAGCTCAGCCAAGAACATATGACATTCTCTTCATCTAGCATTTTAGTAATCCCTTAAAAAAAAAAACGAAGTTAGGTTAATTTGGCGTAATCCATTATTGATAAAGCCACATTAATTCATAGTAATCATCATGTCCATTTTTAAATGTTCTCCAGCAATTTCTTTATTTATTGATTTTATAATTTTCCCAGATATCAAAATCAAGCTCATTGACTTCTTGTTCACAGACTCTATTCTATTCCCTTTTATGAAATACACACACCATTTGCTCTTCTCCAATCTTGTGCTTCATCTGAGAAAGATTCAGTAATCCCATCTGTTTGACCTTCCACAATCCAAACATCTAGTACATCTTAGCCATGTGATTTAGATTCCTCAAAGATATAGCTAGCTTCCTAGTTCCTTCCCTTGTGTATCAGCTTCTTGTTTGATATTTATTTTCTGTCATTTTCAGCGTCAATGCAATTCTCCTTTGCAGAGAAAAGATAATCTAAATCAGGGGTTCTCAACCTTCCTAATGCCGAGACCCTTTAATACTCGTATATGGGCATATATGCATGTGGATGGACCCGCCTGGAGACAGATAGAGGAGCAGTGTCTCAGTTCCTAAGACCATCAGAAATATGTGTTTTCTGATGGTCTTAGGCGACCCCCAAAGGGATCGTGACCCACAGGTTGAGACCGCTGATCTAAATGATAATTGAGTAGTTCTGCCTTCTCTCTGTTGTCAATGAGTTATTCCATCCACCCCTCAAAGCAAAATACTATCCTTCCTTGGATCCTCTTTTTTTCCTCCGAAATGAGTGAAAATCAACATAAAAAACTTAAAAAATATATATTCTTTTAGTATTTAACTTCCTATACCAGTTTGCATCCCTTAGGCTAGTGACAAGGGGTGGGGAACCTGTGGCCTCAAGGCCACATGTTGCCTTCTAGGTCCTTGGGTATGGTCTTTTGACTGAGTCCAAGTTTTACAGAAGAAATCCTTTTATTAAGGGGACTTGTTCTGTGAAATTTGGATTTAGTCAAAGCTCTTGAGGACCTCATAGGTCTCTGATGCCTCTGGATGAAAAGCAGTACCACCCTTTAGGGCTTACACTCCTCTTGACTGAAAGTACTCCTCTCCACCCTTGAATTATGACCCAGAAATGGGTATATGCAAAAGAATTGTCAGACAGTGTCTGGTCCTCTGTCCAGTGCTAGCACAGGGGTCCCCTGTAATCTCTTTTGACCATTTGCCAAATTTCCTTACAATTTTGGCTTCAGAACTCTTGAAGCTACTGTTGCTTCTTTTGCAAACATCTGGTCCTACCACTGGTGCTTCATCCTTCTGCGTTTCAGGCCAACCTTCACCCTCATGTCACAAATATCTCTTCTCAGCCTCCTAAATTGTTTTGGGCTGGAAGAATGTCTCATTCTGACCTTTTGTTGGCTCTGCCACTCCAGAATTCAATTTGAGGCATTATGTTAAAGTTTGGAGGGGAATGTTGGAAAGTTCAGATGAGTGCTCATCAGGTAGGATCAGGAACCCTGAAAAACAGTATTGTTTCTAGTCTTAAGGGAGTAAGGGCCCTGAGGGGCAACATCAATTCGAATCCTAAGGGATCAGGGACTTTTTCTGGGTAAGTAACAGAGTGTAGACCAGGAGAACAGCACTATCCCAAGATCACACCACCTTGAAAACATTGAAAACTTCCCAAACCCAGAACTAGTTCTGAAAACAGCAGTGTAAAAAAGTCTACAGTTTGATACAGTGTCCTACATCACTCTGGGAATAGAACCAAACTTTAATGTAAAGTCAAAAATCAAGAAATAGGGTGGAAAAAATGAGCAAACAACACCACAAAAGAGCCTGACCATAAAAAGGTTCTATGGTGACAGGGAAGATCAAGACATAAATGCAGAAGAAGACAATAAAGTCAAAACAGTCACGAGTAAAGCCTTAAAAGACAAAAATAAAATAAAATAAAATAGACACAAGCCCAACAAGAATTCCTGGAAGAACTTAAAAATATTCTCAAAATCAAACAAGGGTACTGGATGAGAAATTAAGTTAAAAAAATCAAATAAAACAAAGGAAAAAATATGAAAAGAAAGTTAGTGGCTTGGTAAAAGAAAATAGAATTGTATAAAAAAATAATGAATTAAAAACAGGTTTGGAGAAACTGGAGAGAGAAACAAAGAGAGAGAGAGACAGAGAGAGACAAAGACAGAGACAGAGAGAGAGAGACAGAGAGAGACAGAGAGAAAGAGACAGAGAAATTCACTGAAAAAAAGAACACCTAAAAAGTAAATTAGCCAAATGGAAAAGGAGGTACAAAAGTTCACTAAAGAAAATAATTCTTTAAAAATTAGTATTGTACAAGTGGAAGCTAATACCTACATAGGATGTCAAGAAACAATAAAACAAAATCAAAAAGATTGAAAAAATAGAAGAAAATGTGAAATAACTCAATGAAAAACTACTGGTCTGGAAAATAGAATAAGTAGAGATAACTTAAAAATTATTGAACTACCTAAAAACCATGATAAAAAAGAGCCTACATGTCTATTTCAAGAAATTATCAAGGAGAAATAGATATTCTATTACTAGATATTCCACATATCCTAGAACCAGAGGGTAAAGTAGAAACTGAAAGAATACACCAATCATCACCTGAAAGATATCCCCCAAACTCCCAGGAATATTTTAGTCAAATTCCAGACCTCCCAGGTCAAAGAGAAAATAATTCTAGTAGCTATAATGAAACTATTCAAATAACATGAAGTGATAGTCAGGATCACACAAGATTTAATAGCTACCATTTTAAAGGAGCAGAGGTCTTGGAATATGATATTCTGGAAGTCATAAGAGCTGGGATTATAACCAAGAATAACCTAGCCAGAAAAATTTAGTATAATCCTTCAAGAGGAAAAAAAAAATAGAAATTTAATGAAATAGAGGACTTTTTAGGCATTCCTGATGATAAGATCAGAGCTGAACAGAAAATTTGACTTTCAAATACAAAATTCAAGAGATATATAAAAAGGTAAATATGAAAGAGGAATCACAATGTTAAAGTGTTTATCTTCCAATATGAGAAGATGATTCAAGCATCTTCTAATAACTATCATTATTAGGGAAGTTAGAAGGATTGTACATAGAAAGAGGGTGTGGGGGTGAAATGATTATGTTGGATGATGTAAACAAAAAATGGATAGAAGAGAAAGAGGGAGGGATTCCCTGGGAGAAAAGGGAAGGGAGAGAAAGAATGGGGAAATTATCTCACTTAAAAGAAGCATACAAGGAAGAGTTTTTCAAGTGAAGGGAGAAAATAGTGGGAGTAGGGTAAGCATTACTTGCACCTAACATACATCAAAATTGGTTCCAAGAGGGGAAATAAATACACATCCTCAACTGGTAACAGTAAACTATCTTGCCCAACAGGGAAATAGGAAGGGAAAGAGAAAACTAAAGGGGGGAGTCAGGTGGCTAATAAAAAGAAGGGTAGATGAAAGAAGACAGTGATCAGAAACAGATATTAGGGGAAGGACAGGGTAAAAAGAGAGAGAAGTTTTCGTTTGCATTTCTCTAATCAATAGTGATTTAGAGCATTTTTTTTCATATGACTATAGATAGTATTTCATCCAAATTCTTGAAGAAAAAGACAGGAATAAAAAGTAAAGCTATACTAGTGGAGGACGTCAATTTTTGACTCTTGGTGTTAGATAAATCTGACCATAAAAAATAAGAAATAAGTGAAAGAGATGAACAGAATCTTAGATATGTTAGCTATGGTAAACCTCTGGAGAAACCTGAATGGGAATAAAAAGAAGTATATATGTTTTTCTGCTGCATATGGCATGTTCCAAAAATTAACCATTTATCGGGGCAAAAAAAAACCTCATGGCCAAATGTTGAAAAGCAGAAATATTAAAAGTATCTTTTATGATGCAATAAAGGTTACATATAATAAAGGGCTGTGGTAGTACAGATTAAAAATTAATTGGGAGCTAAATAATCTACTCCTAAAGAAAGAGTGGGTCAAAAAAACAAATCAAAGAAACAATAATTTCATTAAAGATAATGACAACAAAGACATAATATTCCAAAATGTGTGATGTAGCCAAAGCAGTACTTAGAAGAAAATTTACACCTTTAAACATATACATCAACAAAAGAGAGAAAGAGTAGATCAATGAATTGAGCTTGCGATGAAAAAAAAACTAGACAAATTTAAAATCCCCAATTAAATGCTAAATTGGAAATCCTGAAAATCGAAAGAGTGATTGAACTAATAAAACTACAAGCTGTTTTATTGTGTGTGGGGGGAACAATAAAATAGATAAACCATTGACTAATTTGATTTTAAAAAAAAAGAAAGGAGAAAACCAAATTACATCAAAAATGAAAGGAGCAAATGCACCACCAATGAAGACAAAATTAAAACAATTATTAAGAGTTATTTTGCCCAAATACATGCCAATAAAACTGGCATTCCATGTGAGATGGATTATTCTTTAGAAAAATAAAAACTTCCCAAATTAAAAGGAAATAGAATATTTAAATAATCCTATCTTAGAAAAAAAAAATGAAGAAGCTATCAGCAAGATTCCTAAGGAAAAAAAAAGTCTCCATGACCAGATGACTTTACAAATGAATGCCACAGACTTAAGGAATTTAAATTCAAATTTAAGCAATAATTAATGCCAATACTATATAAACTATTTGAAAAAAATAAGTTCAGTGGAGCCAAGATGGTGGAGAGAAGCCAGGAAGTTGCCTGAGCTCTCCCCAGTTTCCCTCAGAAACAACATTAAAGCAAACCTGTAAAAGAATTCTGGAGTGACAGAACCCACAAAGAGACTTAGTGAAACAATTTTCCAGTCCAAGATAAATTAGGACTTCAGGAAAGGTCTGCCTCACTTGGGTAAAAAGGGAGCATAGTCCAGTGCAGGTGGTACCTGGGCAAGCCAGCCAATAGGAGGCTCTTAGCCACAACACAGATCAGCAACTAAGGCCATCCCCACACCCCACCCCTGTGTTCCTGGCTCAGCAGGTTAATGGCACAGCAGTATACTGTGATGCCTCCAGCCCCAGCAAAGCAGGAAAATTACTAGCCTTGGAACCTCAGGCACAACAGGTGTGACTAGGCCAGGAGCTCCAGTGCAGTGAGCAAATCATGAGCCTTGGAGACCTTGGTACAGAAAGGCAGTGTCTAGGCCCCTGACCTCCCAGTGCCAGAAGTTTGAGCCAGTGCCCCTGTACCCCATGAACAGAGTTCAATTTTAAAAGTCAGGAAACAGACTAGAATATGAGCAAAAAACAAAGCAAAACAAAAAGAGCCTTGACCATAGAAAGTTACTATGATGACAGGGAAGATTAAAATTCAAACTCAGAACAGGACAACAAAGTCAAAATGCCTACATGCAAAGCCTCAAAGGGGAAGATGAATTGGTATCAAGCCCCAGAAGTCCTCTTGAGACTCATGATGGAAAAGGCTATGCACATCCAGAGAAAGAACTACGAAGTCTGAATGCAGACTGAAGCAAACTGCTTGCTCTCTCTCTTTTTTGTTTTGTTTTGTTCCACCTTTCTCATTGTTCGTTCCATCGGTTATAATCCATCTTTACAACTTGACTAATGTTTAATGTGAAGGTATTTGTAGAATCCATATTGGATTGCATGCCGCCATTGCGGGGGGAGGGGGAGGAGAGAGAAGGGGAGAAAAATTTGGAACTCAGAATCTTATGAACTGAATGTTGTAAACTAAAAGTAAGTAAATAATTTTTTAAAAGTCCTCTTGAAAGAGCTCAAAAGAATTTTAAAAATCAACTAAGTGAGGTAAAAGGAACATTGGGAAAATAAATGAGAGTTTTATTATAAAAAAGAGAATTATGAAAAAAAGAGTCACTAGCTTGGAAAAGGAAGCACAAATTGCTAAAGAAAAAAATGCCTTTAAAAGTAGAATTGACCAAATGGAAAATAAAGTACAAAAACTAACTAAAGAAAATAATTCCTTAAAAATTAGAATTGGTCAAGTGGAAACTAACAACTCTATGAGACACCAAACATCAAACAAAATTTTTAAAAATGAAAAAAATAGAAGAAAATATAGATTACTGCAAAAGAAAAGCAGCTCACCTGGAAAACAGATCCAGAAGAGGTAATTTAAGAATTATTAAATTACCTGAAGGCCAAGATCATTAAAAAAAAAGTCTAGACACATCTTTCAAGGAATTACCAAGGAAATCTGCACTGATATCCTAGAAACAGAAGGTAAAATAGTCAAAAGAATCCATGGATAATCTCCTTAAATAAATCCCAAAATGAAAACTCCAAAGAATATTGTAGCCACATTCCAGAATCATCAAGTCAAAGATAAAATACTTCAAGCACTTGGAAAGAAAAAAATTCAAATATCAAGGAGCTGCAGTCAGGATTACATAGGATTTAGCAGCTTCTACATTTAAGGACTGAAGGGCTTGGAATATGATCTTCTGGAAGGCAAAGGAGCTTGGATTACTACCAAGAATCACCTGTTCAGCAAAATTGAGCATAATCTATCAGCAAAAGAAAAAATGGACATTCAGTAAAATAGGAGACTTTCAAACTTTCCTGATGAAAAGACAAGAGATGAAAAGAAAATTTAGTCTTCAAGTATACTAGACCCAAGAGAAGCATAAAAAGCTAAACAGGAAAGAAAACATAGCAATATGTCATTCAATAAGGTCAAAATATTTATATCCCTATTGGGAAGATAACACTTGTAACCCTTCAGAATAGTATCACTATGCGGGCACTTAGAAGGAGTAAACTTAGAGGATGTGGGTATAAGTTGACTTTGATGAAATGATAAAAAAATAATCAGTGGAAAATAAAACTATTGTACCGGGAGAAGAGAAAAAGGGGAGGCAGAATGGGATAAATTGTATCACATGAAAAGGTAGAAAAGGCCTATTATAATAGAGGAAAAGAAGGGAGGGGGAGTAATAGAGAGTGTGATCTGTTGGGGAAGATGGGTTGGAATAGGATCACTTGAAGAATTAGAGGGTTTAGCCTTGGTGAGGAGTAAGGCCATTTCATCATGTGATACAGGGTTGAAGGAGGAAATTGTGTCAGAAGTTATGAGTGATATGAGATGAGAAAGAGGGGATAAAAGTGAGCTCACAGTGAATGGCCTCATTTCTTTTTCTATGACATTTGAGACAAGTTTCTCAGCTGAGAACTATTTCACTTCGTTTTCAAAGGAACATATCACACTCTTCTGTTCATCAGATGAAATCATAAATTAATGGGGAACAAAAAGCATTTATTAAGTACCTACTATGTACCAAGTATTGTGCTAGGTATATGGAATATAAATACAGAAAATGAAATAGCCTCTGTTATACAGAATAAGTTTCTGGTTAGTTTAAATCCTTCTTTCTATAAAATGACTTTCCCAGCCACTCATAATTTCCCACAATTAGTGTCATCCCTCTGAGATTACCCTTAATTTCACACAAACACACACACACACACACACACACACACACGTATATAACACAATAATGAATTTATTCTTTAACCAAATATTTAATAAAATATTAATTAAAAACTTTATTGAAAAAATAAAATTTATTTTTTTAATTACCATCTTGATGCTGGTAATCGTCAAATCTATGATTCTTCAACCTTTCTGCTGAACTCCTATATCACATCTCCAACTGACTTTCAGACATCTTGAACAGGATGTCCAGTATGCATCTTAAACTAGATATGTTTAAAGATGAACTCATCATCTTTCTTTAAAAATATATTTTGCTAAATATTAACATTGTCATTACACTAATTTAATAATTTATTTAATAAAAATAAATATTCAATAAAATATTTGGTAAAAATGAATAAATTGGTTAAATATTTAATTATATATATACGCATAGATATATGCATGTGTATATATATATATGTATGTGTGTATGTATGTGAGTAAGTGTGTATGTGTATATATACATATATAAACACACACATACATAAGAGACAAAGAGAAAGAGAGAGAGAGAGAGAGAGAGAGTGAGAGAGAGAATGTATTGTATAAACCTAGTTATTTGCATTTTTTCTCTAATTGAATCTAAAATTCTTGAGGATTTGGGGGGGACTCTTTCCCCCCTTCTTCCCCCTTCTTTGTATCTCTAGTACTAAGCATAATGCCTGGTACATAGTATGAGTTTAATAATGGTTTCTTGACTTGACTTGACTATTCTATCTACTGCTGCTCTATCATCCAAACTGTACCCCCCCAGAGACCATGCATGGGTCTGTCTGTCTGTCACTCCCTAGGTCCCTGTAGTCTCCTCTTCACTAAACCACTTTTTGCCCTTTTCCCCTATATCTATCCTATCCCACCCTTCTATCTCTTGCTGAGAACCGTAATCAAATCAAAACTTCTATTTCCTCTGTAAAGAGCAGACCAATTTAATTCCCTACTGTTTCACTCACAATCTTTGTGACTGACTACCTTAACTCCTTCCCTGGATACCACTCTCCTAACTTTGTTTCCTCCCTTAGCCTATACCTGTCTCACTTTGGTGTCTGTTTCAAGACTATTAGGAACATAGTAAATGTTTTATAAGTTTTTCTCATTCATTCATTCATTCATTCATTCAGATAACTATCCACCCATTCACTGTAATAAGGGGGTATATATATGTATATGTATGTGTGGATGTATACATACATCCACACATACATATAGTGTGTGTATGTGCATGTATGCATATGTTGAGTAAGAAAGTGAATTTTGGTCTAGGGCAGAGGTGGGGAACCTGCTGTTAAGGTCACATGTGGCCTTCTAGATACTTAAGTGCAGCCTTTTGAGAGTAGAAGGATTATGATTTCTATTTTAGAAAGGAGGAAACTAAGTCCCAAGGTCATTTAAGTAGTAAATGGTAAAATCAGCAGACAAATCCAGGGCTACTGACATCAAGTCCAAGACTCATTCCCACCCAGCCCAGTGAAATTTCATGCCTTAAACAGCTTCAGACAAGTACTACAGAGGTTATATTGCAATTACTCCAGCCGCCCAGACAGCCTCTCATGTCCCCATAAGAATAAAAAGAAAACAAGGGTTTTTGCAGTAAATTCATTTTTATGGAAGTGGCCAAATCACATGGCCCTCTGTTTGAGTCTTTAGTACAGCAATAAAAACAGAATGGGTAGACAGCTCCCTGTAGGGGGGAAAGGCAGAGGAAGAAAAACACACATACAATCAAATAACCCACCTAATGAAAATGAGTTTGAAATGGGAGTCAAGTAAGTGCAAGAAGGTAAGACTTTTTCAGGACCCTCTGACCTTTTGTTCAGCCCACTTTTGGTAAGACTGCCTTTTGGGTTAGCATAAACCTGAAGGGGGAGGCACATTGTGATTTGTTATGTGCAGGATTCCCTAGCTTATTTCTTATTCAGCCATCAAGACAAGTATCAGGAATATTCTTACTGAAAAACCTTTCAATTTCTAGGTATTTTAGCTCCCTCCTTCCCCAAAGCTATTCCTTATTCGATCATCCTTTTCTCTGGATTCTTGAGATAATCATTCCAAATCTCTACTTCATTTTAGTCCGGATTCTCTCATATTGCTCACTGACTTCAAACAACAAAGTGGTTATCATAGCTAGTCTAACTTGGAATTTTTGTATTTTAAGTTCTTTTTTCTTTTCTTTTTTTTCCTTTTTTTTTTTTTTACTAGAAGTGTGTGGTGGTCTAGTGGTTAGAAGGCTTGCTTTCTATTAGGATAAACCTGGATTCAAGCCCTGCCTCTCCCACATATTAGCTATATAACTGTGGACACATCATTTAATCTTTTAGTGCCCTACTATAAATTATAGAAAAATTGCCAAATAAGTGAGAAGTCTGCACATCAGGAGTTCCCTGTAATAGTGAAATTATAGATTTACACTGAAGACAAAAAGAAAGGTAGGGGGGAAATTTCCATGTTCATAAGTCACAGAATCATAGGCTTAGAGCTGGTACCTTAGAGGACATCTTGTCAAACTCCTTCAATTTACAGATGTAGAACTAAGTTTCTGATAAGTTAAATGACTTGCTCAAGGTCCCATAGGTATAAAGTTGCAAAGTTAAAGGAGTTTTGGAATTTATTCTCATTGGGAAACATTCTAGCATAGGAATACAGCTGGTACTATAACCCTGATGATGTATGTTTTTATTATTGGATTTATGGTACTTCATATCTGTTTTCTCTCTCTCTCTCTCTCTCTCTCCCTCTCTCTCCCTCCCTCCCTCCTCTTCTCTCCCCCCCCCCATAAGATCCCTATGGGCAAGGACTTGTCTTCCAATTTCTCCCCAGACAATATCTAGAACTCTGCATGCAGTATTGCTACAAATACTTGTGGAATGAATGAATGACTAGCTTTAAATTCTGTAGGGATTTAAAACATTCCTTTGTTGATTAGGTGGATATTTTGCATTTCATCAAAGGTTTTCAGGTGAACATTCAATTTCAAGGAGACAAATTTAAATACTATAAAGTAAGAGAGAATCTGTGATGGTATTGTGCAGTGGCTACAAAGAGAAGCATTATATACATTTTAATCTGGTTTGGGCCAGCATTCAGAAGTGTTGACTGCACTGAATGTTTGATACTTCTGTTCAGCCTCTGAGGAAGGAAGATTGGGATTCAAGTCCTAACTTTGACACAGTGGCTATATGACTCTGGGAAAATCACTTAATTTCTTAGCTCCCCAGGCAACTGAGAATGCAAGTGCCAGGGTAGTTGTTAATCCTTACTAGTATGAGAACCGTCTTCACCAAGAGTCCTCTATTGCAATAAAGAAGGAAGGAAGGAAAGAAGGAAGGAAGGAAGGAAGGAAGGAAGGAAGGAAGGAAGGAAGGAAGGAAGGAAACGGAAATAGAAAGAGTGAGAAAGAAAAGGAAAAGAGAAAAAGAGAAAAAATAAAGAGGAAGGAAGAAAGAAGAGAGCAAAAAAAGGAAGAAAACAGAGGGAAGAAAGGAAGTAAAGAAAGAAAGAAGGAAAGGAGGAAGAAAAGGAAGGAGAGAAGAAGGGAAGAAAGAAGAAAGGAAGAAGGGAAGGAAGGAGGGAAAAGGAGGGAAGGACAGAGGGAAGAAACGAAGAAAATAGAGAAGAAAAGAAGTAAGGCCACATTGAATCAATAGCTGAAGGCAATATCTACAAATAAATACCTTGGTCTTCTCTAGGCTGGGCACATGACCTCAAAAGTGTCTTTCAAAGTCATGACTATAGCACCTTGTCACTAATATGTGAACTTGCTAGTGAACTGATCAATGCCAAATTGAGATGTGTACTTGAAATGCCCAATGAAAATGATAAATTGGTCAATACTGAGCCTAGCAAACCTGTTCTACTGAAGCCACACAAGTAAAATGGACATGGGCCAAAATCATGTAGTTGATTTTACTCAATGATACTGAAACAAAAAAACTTGTTGAAGGATGTAAAAGACTTTAGAAATAAATGGTAAAATAGTCAAAAGAAAATCCACAATTGGTGAAAATTTTAAAGCTCAGAAAAGTATCATATACAGATAAATCCAGATCAAACTTAGCCATGTCTTCATGTTTCTGAGGTAAGATTAAGGACTAAGATCTGCTTATTCTTTGCTACCTCTTCAAAACCCTAGGCTCCTTTAAAACAGCTAGATACCTTTTTCTGATCTCCTTGCATATTAGTTTTCACCTGCCTCAAACTATAGCATCCCACAATTTGACCAAACTGATTTCTTGATATTCCTTATATTCATCTCCCATCCCCATGCCTAAAATGTTCTTCCTCACCTATGCCCAAAGTATACCTTACTTCATTCAAAAACCATAATTTTCCTTTATATCATGTATGGTTTTTTTTCCTTAAAGCCTTCCCTGATCTCTCAACCACTATTGTCCATTCTTACTGAGCTACCTTTATTTCTTGTTATCAACATAGACGCTTTTATATGATTTATGCCGAGTGCTAGGAAGAATATATTCCAAGAAATTATCATCCATGATAACCACCTCTGATGTACACTTGAAGAATTGTAATACAGAGCATAACAGATTTAGAATGTATATTAAAAAAAACCCTATATGATATTATTAAAGCAGAGGATTTATAATTACAATAAAGCACCTACAGAAATATTAACACTTTGTCATCACAAGGAAGAAAAAAAGATTGAAAGAAATTCTTAGAGGAATGATGAACACATTAAAATCCTAGAGAAATACTTTCAGAACAATTAGATATCCACCTTCTCAAGAAAAAGTAATGGCTGAACCAAAATGGCAGAATAGAGGAAGAGTTATAGCTGAGCTCTCCCAACAACTTTAACATTTCAAATAGAATTCTGAAGCTGCAGAGCCAAACAAAAGGTTGGGGTGAGACATTTTTTCCAGCCAAAGACAATTTAGGAGGTCAGAAGGAGAGGTCTGTCACAGTGGTATGGGGGCTGGCCCAGAGCTTATACAGCAACATTACCAGGTATGGGCCTTGGAGGGGGCTGTGAGAGAAGTAGCAGCTTTGGGACCTCTCAGCTCAGAGATGGCAAGGAGATTGGACAACTGTTCAGAAAGAGATCATGAGGGACCTCTGTTTTAGCACTGGGTAAGAAATTGGGTTCTGTTTGGCAACTCCTTTGCCCATACCCAGTTCTGAGCCATGGTTCCAGGGCAGAAAACAGTGCTTGTGCCTTCAAGAGAGCAGATAACCTATTTGGATATGGTAAGGAGAGCAACAACCACACCTCTCCTTGGATCATCATCATCAGAAGCACCAAAAACTTATAAATCACCAGAACTCCTGCATCACAAAACGTCCAAAGCTTGAGAAGGTGCCCTCTACCTAAGTGAAAGGAATCCAACATCAACATCAAGTTCAAAGTCAAGAAATAGGTGCAACAAAATAAGCAAACAATGACAACAAAACCGGACCATAAAAAGCTACTATGGTGACAGAGAAGATCAGGATACAAACTTAGAGCAAGACAATGATGTGAAAACAATTACAATTAAAACGTCAAAGAAAAATACAAGTTGGGCATGAGCCCAAAATGAATTTCTGGAAGAGTTAAAGAAAGAGGACAAAATCATTTTAAAAAAATCAAGGGAGTATAGAGGGAAAATTGGGAAAAGAAATGAGAGTTACAGAAGAAAATCATCAAAGCAGAATTAACAGCCTGATAAAACAGGCACAGAAAAAATGTTAAAGAAAATACCACCTTGAAAATCAGAACTGACCAAATGGTAAAAGCGGTACAAAACCTCACAGCTTCGCTGTCCCCTCACAGAACTGGCCAAATTTTAAAAAAAGAAACAAAACTTCACTGATGAAAATAACTCCTTAAAAAGTAGAGTTTTTCAGGGCGGCTAGATGGTGCAGTGAATAGAACACTGGCTCTGGAATCAGGAGGATCAGAGTTCAAATCCAGCCACAGACACTTAACACTTACTAGCTGTGTGACCGTGGGCAAGTCACTTAATCCCAATTGCCCTTCCTTTCCCCCTCCAAAAAAAAAAAAGTAGATTTTTTCAAATCGGAGGGAAAGGCACAAAAATTCACTGAAGAAAATAATTCCTTAAAAATCAGAATTGGTCAAGTAGAAACTCATATTTCCATGTGATATCAGTTAACAAACAAACAAAAAGTCAAAAGAATGAAAAATAGAAGAAAATGTGAAATATTTTATCAGAAAAGATTATTTATGGATAACAATATGTAGACATGATTGGATTTGTCAAATATAACTGAAAATGGTTTACCTTTTGATTAGAACAATTAAAAAGATGAAAAGAATGAGATTATAATGATTATTTCTAATAATGATAATATCCATGAAATTGCTAAGATCTAGAGTGGAATCAGAGCAGCGAGGTGTTGCTAGGGTCTGGAGTCAGGAAGACCCGAGTTCAAATTTGGCTTCATATTTTCTGTGTGTCCCTGGGCAAGTCACTTTACCCAATTTGCCTCAGTTTTATCACCTGGAAAATGATCTGGAGAAGGAAATGGCAAACTACTCTAATATCTTTCCCAAGAAAACCCTAAAATGGGGTCATAAAGTCACACATGACTGAAATGACTCAACAATGACAACAAAGAATAGAATCACAAGGCCCATGGTGGTCATCTGGCATCCACATGAACTTCCAAGTCACCCTCTTCTAAATTTCCTTATTTATGTCAAAGACACTATTATCATTCCAATTATTTAGGCAGGCAAGTTTGATGTCATCATTGACTTATGCTTACTCCATATACCCATTCATTTCTATCACTCCTACATTTTTATTAGACTGAGGAACCTGAGTAATACAATAGAAAGACTCCTGCAATGAATTCAAATCCAGGTTCAGAGCATTAATGCTAGGCAAGTCATTTAACATCTATCTGTCTCCATTGTGTTGTCTCTAAAACTGGAACAATAATGGCACCTGCCTCACAGAGCTGTGAGGATAAAATGATGTGATACTTGTAAAGAGCTTTACAAGCTATAAAGCGCTGCATAATTGTAGACCACCTCTTTCCACGGCCTCATTCTTTTTTTCTTCTTTTTTTTTTTTGTTGTTGCAAAGAATTAGAAATTTATCAAACAGGATATTATCAAGAAACTTATCAAAGAGGATATCCATCAATTGCAGAATGGCTGAATAAGTTATAGTATAGATATGTAATGGAATACTACTGTGCCATAAGAATGATGAAGGAGATGGTTTCAGGAAAAAGAAACTGAGAAGACTTGTATGAACTGATGAAAAAGAAGTGGGTATAACCAGGATAACAATGTATACAATAACAACAATATAGTGAAGATAATACATTTTGAACAACTTAGTAATTCTGATCAGCACAATGACCAGTAATAATTCTGTATCACCTATCTGGTAATTCAAGATCTACAAAAGGGTTATCCTTAAGGAACTCCAACTGAGTAATCAATGCAGATTATATAAGGAAACTGTAGAAAGCGTACACTACAACATTGCAGGCCATAAAAATTTAACAGTAACCAAATATTTCGCAAAACATGACCTTGTATTTTAGAATTATACATCAAAAGTTCACTGTCTTTCAGATACTCACAGACAACAGACTCCTTATGCTAAAAATATAAGCCTCATCCTCAGCACCAAGGATGATTATGAGTTTGTAGGGGTAATTTATTTTTTTTAGCTACAAAAAGCAGCTGTTTTACTTACCTATATAATTGTCCATAGAGCATTATAGATGAGAGAGAGGAGGGAGAGACAGAGAGAGAGAGAGACAGAGAGAGAGAGAGAGACAGAGACGGGGAGAGAGAGAGAGAGAGAGAGAGAGAGAGAGAGAGAGACAGAGACAGAGACAGAGACAGAGACAGAGACAGACAGAGACAGACAGAGACAGAGACAGAGAGAGAGAGACAGAGAGAGACAGAGAGAGAGAAAGAGAGAGAGAGAGAGAGAGAGAGAGAGAGAGAGAGAGAGAGAGAGGGAGAGAGAGAAAATGGACAAGTTACTTAGATTCTGCCTACCTCATTTTTCTCAACTCTAAAATGGGAATAATAATGCCTAATTCTCAAGGCTGTTGTGAGGACAAAGGAGATGACATTTGTAAAGTACTTATCACAGTGCCTGGCACGTAGCAGTTACTTAGTGGATCTTTGTTTCCTTCTTCCTTCCTTCATGTAAAAGAATAATAGGGTAGTGTTTTGTCCTGGGACTATTTCTCTCTGAACTCCATCAAAAAGATGAGAATGAAATAATGACAATAATTATACTAAAAGGTTCTTCATGGCTGACATCCACATCTACTTAGCCAACTATATGTCATCAAATGACTGAGTCACATAGAATCGTTTGGGGAAACAGAAAGGTTTATGATGGCAATTGGGGACTAGATCTTTTTCCATTAGAAATTGCAGAAGAGTTAACTTTTAAGAAGTCTGGACTCACTAATCACTGTAGATTATTCGAGGAAAGGGTAGAAACTGTGCAACGTATCATTCAAGCCATGAAAGCGTGACATATACTGAATACAGAGCAAGACCAGTCTTGGTGGTTAGCCTTATTTAACAAGAAGCTCACTATCTTTCCTAAACTGATGTATAGCAAGTCTTCACACTACATAATTTAGAAAGAATCCAAAATTTCTTAGATTTGCACAGTATTTTTTTCTTGAACCAAGCCAACGTTATTGACCAATTTGCTGCCCATAATCACCTGGACATTGTTTCATAAATGTTTAAGAATATGTTTTTAAGCAATATTAACATTTTAAATAATTGTTGCCATCTCAACTGGTTATACTCGATAGACTAAAGGGAATGAAACGTTTTCAAAGTATAGAGATCTTACTGATAAAATCAAAATCCTACTGAATGAGACATACACTGTCCCTATCCTGCAGTGAGCTATTGGAGTGGAACTGAGCATGTCTATGGTGAGTTTACAAAGACTGAGCTTACATCTGAATGGTTTTATTCAGCTATGATACGCAGTATTTTTGTCTACTTGTATAATAGTTTACAGAACATTAGCTATAAAGGCTACAGAAGAGCGACTTCTTCAGGACTATTTCTAGCTTAACTTCATTTGCAAGGATGGAAGTGCAATCATAAGGATAATAATGACATAAATAATAAAAATATTAGTATGATAGGCATTAACCCAGGATTGTTTCTATCAAAACTTCATTTATACAGATTCAGATGAGATAATAATACCAATAATACTTATAGTAATAAGTATAGACTTGTCCTCACATTGCTCCTATCAGAACTACATCCAAAAATCAGAAGAATGGGATGCTAACACGAATATGAATATTAATAAAAACATGCATGTTGATATTCGTACAGAAAACTGAGGGACAGAATTCCTGCTGAGGGACCTTTCCTTAAAGCCATATTGAATGACTGGGGATTTGCTGCATCATCTATCTACGTTCTTTTGTTTCTTTGCTCCTCCAAAATGATGGGCTCAGAGAACAACAATTAAATCTCCCTTTAATCAGTTAAGTAGCTAAACTAAAACTTTTAAGAACAATCAAAAGCCTAGGGAACTGAGGCATACCCAACGCCTTCCTCTTTAGGGGGAGTACCAGGATCTTTACTATTGCAGGATCCTTAGGTTGCAACCCCAGCCAGAAACAACAGGCTTCTTTTAATTTGCCTCAGCATGGGTAATGTTTTCTTGCTTTTAAAATACTACCTTGGTCTGAAGATTATTCTCCATGGACCTGAACTTGAGACAATAAATAAATAGAACCTTTGGGGAGTGGGATATAGCATTTTTTTTCTTGTTATGGTTGTTCAAAGCAGGATCTCTTCACCCTTTGATAGTTCAGCTTTTATTTGAAAAATTTTGGGGTCTTTCCCACTGATGGATGAAATACACCATACAATCAACTGGGAGAAAAAAACCAGCCCATTTTCAGTTGATGTCTGTATGCTTGTAATCACACATGTACCTCACTTTGCTTTCAGGCTTTACTAGTCTTCTTGGCCTACATAAGTAACCTTGGAAAAATAGTAATTCATATTTATAATATTATGAGTGTACAGGAAAAATGGGGGAGGTTATGAATTATAGTTGTAATTAAACATGTGGGCATGCAGGAGGGCAACCTTGCCAGGACTAAAAGCACTTTCTTTTTTTCTTCCTCACTATTTCTTGCCAGAACTGCCTACTCAGATTAGACAGAATCAACTCTCACTTTTAGATTTATCTTCCTGTTCAAGTAGCCAACAGCAAAGGGTTCCCCAAATTTTGTGGCAATAGGCAGTACTGGCATTCATTCCAGATGAATGTTAACTTTGTGGGTGGGTATGTTTTTCTTAATGAATGGGCTTAGGTGCAACGTATTCACAGTAAGAGCACTGAATTGGTTGGTGGGAGAGAAGCACCTAATATATTGACTTGAACAGGAGTAAGAATAGGTTCTCTTACACACTAAGGCTATAGTTTCATGTCTTTAGAATTTTACAATTAACACATATTTAATAATTTCTGACTATGTGTAAGATTTTGAGTTCCAAATTTTTCTCAGTCTCTCCCTTCCAACCCTTCTCCCCAAGACAACAAGTAATTTGATATAAGGTATACATGTACAACCATGTTAATGTGCTAAACATTCACAAAACATAAATGCTGAACAGGGAATCAATACTCCAGATACAAAGGGAGAGAGTAAGGGACCACCTAGCAGTTAAATTTATGTCACTGGGTCCTGATGCATCATCTCCAAAAATACTGAAATAATTGACAGTTGTGACTGCTGAAGGTATTACCAATGAATATTAAGTAAGTTGGAAATAAAAATGTAGAAGCAGAGGTATAGAGAATGCACTAGATTTGACTATATGAGGAAAACTGAATGAGAATGAAAGGACACAGAATACTTATGGGGACTTAGAGGGAAAGATTTCCAGGTCTTTCAAACCACCCTACAGATGAACTCATATGTGTGGACTCTCCAAATCGAATCTGAGTCTCTTGAAAGCAGAGACTGCCTTATTTTGTTTTTCTTTGCTTGCTTATTTTAAAATCTTATTCCTATTTCTAGAACAGTGTTTGGCATATACTGGGTACTGCATAAATACTTTTTTGCTCGTTTCACACAATAAAAAATTTTAATTTGTACATAATTATTATACAAACTTTGTTTTTGTATTGATATAAATGTAATTTTTCTAGTAGTTTTTTTAAGATAGTGCAAAATATGTATGGTTCCATCATACTGGAAAAAAGGCAAATGTCCTAATTTTTAAAAAATAGAAGAGTAGAATTTAGAAATTATAGATCAATGATCTTGGAGTCCAAAAAATGTGCAATACTAATGGAGTCAATAGTGAATATCCAGAAAAGAAAGTACTGATCGAAAAGAGCCAGCCAACTATGATGCCAAAAACAGTACATGTCTCATTCTTTCATTAGATCAGAGAAATGTTATGGCTATTTGCCTAGATTTTGGGAAAGCACTTAGCAAAGTCTTTCCTGCTATACTTGAAGACAAAATGGAGTAATCTATAGTAGACATTGTAGTGGGCATTAAAGAAAATAAAGATTATACAAAAGGATATTTACTTTAAAGATATAGCAAAAACAGAAGTACAAAAATTTTCCTGTATCACCTTGATCTCTGTGATAAATGGGTTCAGACAATGCAGTTTCTGCTGAGCAATGTTTCTACCAAATTCACATCCAAATACAACTTTCCTGAAGGATGAGTTCTGTCTCAGCTCCTGCTAGGCTGGATCCTCAAATTCATTCCTTAAGTGTAAATCCTGGGTTGTTTATAAAACCTGGCATGGAGTGGACTCCCAAAGGCTGAACAACTCATACCCCTGAGTTTATAAAACTCCTACAGATATAGATTTCATATTAATCTAGCCTAAATTTTAAAAAAAAAGAACATTAATGCAGGCAAAAAACTGAGCCCTGTTTTCAAAAGGCCACATGTAAGCCTTAAAAGGAGAGAGCTTTCCCCTTATAATGTTGCATCTCTCTCTTTTTCTTCTTTTTGCACTTAGTATTTTTTATTATTTTTTCCAATTACATGTAAAGATAGTTTTCCATATTAATTTTTGTAAGATTTTGAGTTCCAAATTTTTCTCAGCCTCTCCCTTCGAACCCTCCTCCCAAAGACAACAGGCAATTTGATATAGATTATACACGTACAATAATGTTAGACATATTTTCATATTAGTCATGTTGTAAAAGAAGAATTAGGATGAAAAAGAAAAAAAACATGACAAAGAAAAACACAAAAAACAAAAAAAGTGAAAGTAGTATGCTTTGATCTGCATTCAGACTCCACAGTTCTTTCCCTGGATGTGGATAACATTTTCCATCATGAGCCTTTTGGAATTGTACTGAATCCTTGTATTGCTGAGAAGGGCTAAGTCTATCATAGTTGATCACTGCACAATGGTACTGTTACTATGTACAATATAACGTTGTCTCTTGCCAGATGCTAGCCTTAAAGGAATCAAATCAAAAGAAGATAGTAAATGGTGTTCAGGTACCCATCCAAATCTATGGTTCTGCCATCTGTATAAGACTCACCTCTGCCCTCAAAGAGTTTGGAATGTCACAGGGAGGCTAGTTCATTGGCAACTAAATAGGTCAGTGGATAGAGGTCTGGAGCTGGAGTCAGGAAGACCTGAGTTCATATCTGGCCTCAGACATTTACTAGTTGTGTAACCCTGGGCAAGTCACTTAACTTCTGTTTGCCTTAATTCACTGGACAAGGAAATTAGATCCAAATTTTTCTCCAGTATCTTTACCAAGAAAACTGCAGACAATATGGTCCATGGGGTCATGGGGAGTCAGACATGACTGAATTGACTAAACAACAGGGAAACAACATACACACACTCTCTCTTCCATACACATGTGTGTATATGTATACATACATACATATGCACATATATACATGTATGTGTATGTATGCATGTGTATATACACATATATATCATACATGTACATATACACATATGTACACACAACAACATGCCTATATAACTACAATTCAATACACAAAATGATAAGTGGAATGTGACATGTCTGGTCAGACCACCTAAGAGTACTGAGGGAGTGATAAACAAAATCACTACTTATAGCTTATAGATGAAATGGAGGAGGTTACATTTGAAAAGGACCTTCAAGATTATCTAGAAATCACTCTGAATTCTATTTAAAGTAGAAAGAACAAGCTGAGCACAGGCATGGAGAAAGGAAGGTGTACTGGATGTTTGTGAAGTGATATAGAAAGACTTGTGCACGATCCATGTTAAGTGAATGATGGAAAATAAACCTGGAAATACACATTAGGATCAGATGGTCAAGGGATCTGAACCTTGGGCTAATTAGTTTATACTTTATGCTATAGGCAATGAGGAATCATGACAGGACTTTAAACAGTAGTATAATATAAGTGATTTTTTAGTAAATAAATCTGGTCATGTCATACAGAATGGGTTGGAAAAGATAAAGATTAAAATCAGAGAGGACACTATTTTAATTGTTGAGTTATGAGTTAATAAGTACCTGAAGTGTAAAAGAAAAATATATAAGCATTTGAATGATATCCTGAAATTTAAAAAGAAAATGGAATTTTTTTAGATAATTGTTATCTTTATTATAATAACTTATCTTCTTATAATGAACAACTAAGTATTATTAAGAGATTTCAGCAATGATCAAGAAATTTGAATAATTTCCCATCTCTACAAAATGGTTATGAGAATAACACACAAACACTGAAGGCATCCTTGATGAAAATATGGGCAGCTGCCGCCTCCGCTATACAGAATAACGGATAGGGCACTAGTTCTAAAATCAAGCAGACAAGCTCAAATCCTCTCCCAGACATTTTCGAACTGTGTGTGTGATACGGGGCAAGCCACTAAGTCTCTTAGCCTCACATCCCCATCCATAAAAATGGTGATAATAATAGCACCTATCTCCCAGGATTGTACCCCAGAAGAAAACATAATGGTGAGCTCAAGCTAGGGATGAAAGTAGAATCAAAATAAACAATATGCGGTAGGGAGGTAGAAACCCTATTCTCTCCCAAAATATGCAATTAGCCCACTGGGATAAAGAGACATTCTATATGAGAGAATATATGTATTGTATTTTGCAAACGTTGTTGTTATTATTATTCAGCCTTTTCATTCATGGTGGACTCTTCATGACCCTATATGACGTTTTCTTGGCAAAGATACTAGAGCAATTTGTCATTTCCTTCTCTGGCTCATTTTATAGATGAGGAACCTGAGGCAAATATGACTAAGCAACTTTACCAGAGTCACACAAGTGCCTGAGACTAGACCTGAACTCAGGAAGATGTCTTCTTGACTCCAGACCCAGTGCTCCATCCACTGTGCCGAATAGCTGTCCTTGCAAACCTTAAAACATTATATACAAATAGATGAAGGACAGTATAATTACGTAGTTTTAAAAGGCATGTGTATTAGCAAGTCGTGATTGTTGAGGTTTAGGGATTCTGGGATCCTGAAATAGCAATACATGGATCCTGCCAAAATGAATTCAACCCAAGCCTTCTTTCAGCCAAAGACAAGGTTTATTAGAACACTGATAGAGGATGGGCATGATTCTAAAATTCTGCACATTGGCTATACTCTTAAGGAATCTGAGCACCTTAATGGAGTCAAGATGGATCTCATACAGAAAGACTGTGAGAAGGATCTAGAAGTGGCCAAGTAGCCTGGGTGACTGAGAGGTAATCGAAAATGGCCAGGAATGCCTGGGATCTGGGACCATGTGTCCAAAGGAAAATGGGGTCTAAATAGGATGAAGGATGGGAAGTACCCAGGGGAGATCTGGACATAAAAGACAATGAAGGGCTGGGCTAGGTTAGGGGTAACAGAGAATTGGGAGATTGGGCGTAGGCTACAGTGAAAGGTCAATTGACTGGGATGAGTAGAACCCAAAAAACTTGAACAAGTGGGAAAACTCAAGGAGTGTTCAGGGGAATATTCAAGGGAGGGTTTCCAGGGCTCGTAAACAAATGGGACCCAAATTCTTTTGGGGTAAGGGTAAGGGATGAAGGTCTCAGTTTGGGCTTGTGCCCCATCAGTGATGTTAGGTAAGCATTGTAGGTTTAAAGTGAAAAGCAAAAATGAAAGGGAGGTCTCATTTCTTCCTCTGGTTCCCATTTTTGGAATTTGTGGGAGTAAATAGATCATTCTTTCCTCCTCCCACAAGATAAAACTACTCTTTATTCAACCCCCTCATTCCACTGAGTATCTTCAAAAAGGAAAACAAACAAACAGACAAAACAAAACAGGAGAGACATGGTTCTCATATACTCACCTCGCCACCTAGATCATAACTTTCCTATGCTTTCTCCATTCACCTACTCCCAATCCCAACAAATCTAAAGTAACAGATTGTTCTTGTTTGTCCTTCATTCTTGAAGATGACCTCACATGATGTCTTGAAGGTGAATCCATGAATTGCAAGTCAATTGGATTCGAGTGAGGGAAGACTGTGCAAAGTCACCCAGTCCTGGATGTGGTGGGAGACCTTGGCCTTTATAAACTATATTTCCAACTTCTCACTTTGACTAAGGCAACGTCCATTCAGTGATTAAGGTCAGTAAGAAATGAGCCAAGGAATGATCCCCTTTTACCTAAAAAAAAAAAAATCAATCTAGGAAGGGCAGACCCTCAGGCTTTCTGGTCAAAACTGAAACAATTACTATTTACATTCACTTTGAGCTATCAGGGCACAAACTGTGACTTGGACAATCAATGACCAGAATGAACTGGGTTTAAGGCATGGTCTTTAAGAAAGAAATGTAATCTGAAAACCCCAAGATATCTCATTAGTTTTCAGTCATCAATATTTACATTCCTTTGGGCAGAGAATCTGGAGGTAACATACCATGTGGACTGTGCTAAAGGAAGGAGGAGGGGAGGGAGGGAAAGAAAAGAAGTAGGAAGCAAGGAAAGAAAGAAGGAAGGAAGGAGTAAGGAAGGAAGGAAGAAGCTGCATTGCCCAACTGGAACTGGCCAGTTGGTCCCCATTGAGGCTGCTAGACTACTCACAGGTTGCTAACTTGTCCTTCATTCTTGAGGAGCACCATGACATCAGAAAGGTGATGCCATGACTTGCAAGTGAATTGGATTAAAGTGAGAGAGAGCTGTACAAAGTCACCAGCCTCACTCTTTCCTCCAGAGCCATCTGGGTCCAGGAATAGATCATGATGATGAAGGTGATGATGATAACTGTGATAATGATAATGCTGGTGATGATAATGGCAACAATAATAATATTTTAAAATTCATAAAGCGCTTTGCAAACATTGTCTCTCAGCAATCCTGGAGGGTGGGTATTATTTTTATTCCCATTTTTCAGATGAGGAAACTGTGACACACAGAGTTAAGTGACTCATCCAGGGTCACACAGCTAGCTACTAAGTGTCTGACATCAGATTTGAATTCCAGGTCTAACTTTCTGTCTATTGTATTATTTAGCTGCCTCTAGGGGAAGTAGCATGAGTCAGGACTTGTAGCAGCAAGCACCCTAGAAGACCCAGGGTGGCTGCTAGCACAAGTTCTTTGATCTATTTTTCTCAAGGAAAGCAACTCAAAAAGGGGTTAACCATCTTACTTTAATCAAACATATATCATTTACCTAGTTCAGGGGGAAAAGTTAGCACCCTGAACTTCAGAGAAAATACAAATAGAAGTTACAAGCAGACAAAAAATATAGAGAAACAGACCAACAGACAGGACTTCCAACTGTCTGACCATTACATCCATACCTAGTTGGTTACCAGAGAGAGAAACACCAACATCTAGGCTTTCAAAGCCAGAGGCTCATCTGGCCGAATCACACAACTCTTCCCATGAGTGAATCCCAAAGCTAAACCTCACATCAGGGTATTTATAGCCTTCTCCATGGTCAGAGAATATCATAACCCTTGTGACCCACTCACAAAGTAACAAGGTGTGGACATTCCTGAAAAACAAGCCTCTCACCATAGGCTCCACGTGACCACATTCAGCCTATTAGGAGGAAGAGCATATTTTCAAATCAGGGAAGGTCCTCAAATTCACTTAAGCCTTTCAAGCAGCAGGGAAGATCTTCAAATTCCCTTACCATTACAAGAGGCGGGAGGGATAAACTCATATTCAGGGAATTGGCAGGAAAAAAAAATCAAAATCTTAGGATTGAACCTTAATTTTGTGAGACAGAATAATGAAATAAAACTTTAGGATCCTATGGCTAGAATGTGGGTACAAAATTCTAATCATGGAATATATCTGCAGACCCCTTTTCTGTGTGATCCTGGCTCAGTCTTCCAACCTTTTTAAACCAGGGTCTTCTTTAAAACTGGGATAACATCAGCCTCACAAGGCTGTTGTAGTGAGGATAACAGGGCTTAATGTGGAATAATGTATGTGGTGATTTGCATGTCTGAAGGCTTTATATAAATGTGTGCTGTTATTTTTACTGTTGATGTTACCTCATACTCCTCATCTCTTTTAATGGACCACAGTTTAGAAATAGTCTGAGTTTAAACTGATATGCTGCTATTGTTCTTTTAGTGTAAGATTTTGTGGCCTATTGCCAGGCATATAAAATGGTTATTTGTTATTTTTGTAATTGAATGAGAGTATTGGTCTGTAAGTTCATCGTCTTTAGTTTCATCATAAGCATTTTGGGAAAGCGCCAATAGGAAATAGTATGATAGGTGTGAAATGAATCTCATCCTGTTCCTAAATAATATTGATTTCTTCCATTACACCTATATATTATGAAAACTTTTCATTCCATGTAATTTGGAGGTTAAGAGCATTCAGTTTGATGACATCTACTCAAAACATCACTAATTTGTTATGGATCAGGATGATTGTGGGGAATAGTTCTGTCTGTAATGAGGATCCTGTTAAGTAGTACAGTGGATAGAATGCTGGGTCTGCAGTAAGGAAGACCTCTTTGTAAGTTCAAATCTGGCCTCAGACACTTATTAATTGTATGAACTGGGCAAGTCAGTTACCCCAGTTTGCCTCAGCTTCCCCATCTGTAAAATGAGCTGGAGAATGAAATGGCAAAAAACACTCCAGTATCCTTTCCAAGAAAATCCCAAATTGGTTCCAAAGAGTCAAAAACACTCCAGTATCTTTGCCAGGAAAACTTCAAATGGGGTCATAAACAATCAGACACAACCTAAATCGACTCAACAATAAAAGGAACAACAAAAATCTATTTAATACTCAAGTACATTTTGGGTTTTGCATTTGTAAGAGAGACTCTGTGGTATAATAGGTAGAGAGCTGACCTCAAAGTTAAACCTTGATCTAAGTCCTGCCTACTACATATACTAGCTGGGATACCCTAGGCAGGTCATTTATCCTCTAGTGTGCTTTCTTAGGTAACTCTTTAATAAGACTATAATTTCAGAGAGTGTGCCAACCTGCTATGGTAGATAGAATTTCCTCATCTGGGAATTCTCTATGCTAATAAAAATGTACAGATTCCTGACCTTTACAGTCCCTGTCCTTTCATTTATAATAGAATTTGTCATCTGTTAGTTTATAAAGGATAGCAATATTCGAGTGTTTAACTCTAGCTACCTGATCATGTACTTCATTTATAATGGCTAATACATTTTTGTAGCCTGAAAAGATATGTTACATAGTTTTCATTATTCACTTGCATAATCTGCCTCTATCAATAAACCCAAATTTCCTATGAATAAACTTTCTGGAATTTCTTCTTTCAGAGGCAATCAATGTCAAGTGACTTGCCCAGGGTCACACAACTAATAAGTGTCTTATACTGAATTTAAGTTCAGGTCTTCTGGATACCAGGTTGGCATTCTATCAACTGTGCCACCAAGCTGTCCTAACTTTCTGTAATTTCTAGGGACAATGACCTGATGCTGAATTGTTATCATCAACCAGTCCATTTCTATAAATAAATCTACATGACTCCGTCATTTGTTCAGCACTTACTTATTGAAAATATAGTTAGTTTGAGTTCATGTGCTGTCACTTTTGGAACACCATTGGATTAAACTCTTGTATCTCAGGCATTTCAGAGGCTACATTTGGAGATAATTCATTCTTGGTTACTTTTGGACAAATTTAGTAGTAACAGACAGGTTATCAGATCTACTGGGGATACAAATATAAATTAAAAAAAAATCTCTACTCAAAACAAGCTTAAATTCTAGTGGGGTATCTCGCCATATAAAATTATAGCACATATAGAATTGTGTATAATATGTATATGTGTATCTACCTATAATGGTACTATAATTGCATAAAATTGTATTGCACGTGAAACTGTATATTCCATAAATATAAAATGTGATAAGAACATGCACATACATCCACATACAAACAAAGTACTAAAAAACAAGGTAGTTTGGGAGAGTGTAAACTACAATACAAGGAACGAGGGCAAGCTTAATGGAGAAAATGGCGCCTGAGCTGACTCTTAAAGCAATGGAGAGACTCTTTGAGATGGAGTTAAAATGAAGTTCATTTAAGGAAAGGGGAAAAGGGAGTGAAAAAGTATAGAAACAAGAGATAGAGTGTTGTCTACAAAGAACAGAAAGAATGGCAATTTGTCTTGATCATAGAATTTAGGAGGAAGAATGATTCTGGAAAGAGAAATTAGGGCCAAGTTGTATAAAATTTAAAAAACTAAATAAAGCAATCAATATTTTATCCTAGAGGTAATAGAAAGCCAGCAGGGTTGGTTGTATAGAGGAATCACAAGGTTAGTTATTTGCTTAAGAAAAATTAACTTGGCAGAAGCAGGTAGGTTAGGTTGGAGTTGAGAGACACTTGAGACAGCAAAACTGTTGAGGAGTCTGTTGCAATAATCAAGGAGAGAACTGATGAGGGCAGAAGTTGTATAAGCGGAAAAGAGGTGTTGGATATGAGAGGGGCTGAAGTAGAAACAGTAAAGATTTCCAACTGATTGGTTATGTGTATGTGCAAGGATGTGCTGGCGCCAGCACTAGATCTGGTTGTTAAATTTTCAGTGTGAGCATTTATATCTTGGAAATCATCAAATATAAAAAGGTGGGGTTTGATTTATTATTTTGTTGATTGTCTAGACTTAGGAAAGTTGATAGAATAATAATGCAGATTAACTTAAAAGTATGTAATTTTTTCCATGGAGAGATGGATGTTAAACATTTACCTGAAGGGAGGGAGAGTGAGGACTCAAAGATATTGCTAAATTTAGGGAACTGAAACAATAGAAGATTTATAATGCCTTAAAAAGATATATTGAAGTTTGGAAGTGGGTAAGGCTAAAGGATACATAATGAATTCAGTTTTACATATTATGAGTTTAAGATGTCTCTAAAATATTCAGTTTGAAATATAGGATAAGCAATTGGTTATCTGAACCTAAAGTTCAGGGAGATATTAGAGCTGAACATATGGATGTAGGAATCATGCACACACACACACACACACACACACACACTCACACACACACAAACACACACACATATAGGAGTCATATATATGTGTGTGTATATATAAACATACATAAATATATACAGAGAGAGAGAGAGAGAGAGAGAACACATGGAAGCTTTTGAGGTTACCAATAGAGATAGCAGAGAGGGAGAAGAGGTCTCAAAACAGAACTGGGGGCAATATCCATGGTTAAACAGTGATATGACTAAGTTAGGAATGAAGACTATGTAGAGGTCAGGCAGGTAGGAATGAACCCTGAAAGCCTAGAGAGGGTACAGTTTTTAGAAGAGGGTAACGACAGCATCAATTGCAATGACAAAAGTCAAGAACAATTAGAACTGAGGAAAAACCATCAGATTTGTTAACTAAGAAATCATTGGTAACTTTGGAGAGAAACTCAATCAATCAACAAGCATTTATTAGGTACTGCACTTAATGTTGGGAATACGAAGAAAAAACAAAGATCACTCCCATCCCTACTCTCTAGTCTAACTGGATAGACAACACGCAAACAACTATGTTCAAGTAGGCTATGTGTGTGTGTGTGTATGCATGTATGTAGATATCATTATCTATATGCACGCACATGTGTGCACATATATATGCACACAAATATGTATATATGTGTATATGTGTGTATGCATGTATGTATATATCGTTATCTATGTGCACACATGTGTGTGCATATATATGTGCACACAAATATGTATATATGTGTATATGTGTGTATGCGTGTATGTATATATCGTTATCTATGTGCACACACATGTGTGCACATATATATGCACACAAATATGTATATATGTGTATGTGTGCGTGCCTGTATGTATATATCGTTATCTATATGCACACACATGTGTGCACATATATATGCACACAAATATGTGTGTGTGTGTGTGTATACACACATATATGTATATTAGAGGGAAAGTACTCACTTTAGAAGAATCAGAAAAGGCTCCTAGAAGAAGACTGCATTTTAGCTGAAAGTTGAAGGAAATCAGGGAAGTCTGAGAAGGTGTGTCATGTTCACAGAATGGCAAGGAGGCCAGTGTCCCTGGATTAAGAATACCTGGTAAGGAGTAATATTCAAGAAGAATGCAAAGATAAAAGGGAATCAGGTGGTGAGGGGGTTCGAATGCCAAATGGAGGATTTAGTATTTGCTCTTGAAAGTGATAGGAAGTCTCTGGAATTTTTTGAATACGAGGGTGACATGGTGAGATATTTACTTTAGGAACATTAATTTGATATCTGAGCGCAGGTTGGATTGTAAAAGGAAAGACCTGAGGCTGGGAGACTAAACAGCAGGCTATTGCAATAATACAGGCACGAAGCGATGAGGGCCTGAACCAGGGTGGTTGTAATATCAGAGGAGATAAGAGGGTGTAAATAATAGATTTTTATGAAGGTAAAATCTACCAACTTTGTTAACAGACTGGAAATAGGGGAAGAACTAGGGATCACACCTCGGTTGGGAATCTGAGGGACTGGAGGGATGGTGGTGGCCTTGATAATGATAAGGACGTTCAGGCTTAGGTGGGAAGATAATGACTTCAATTTTGGACATGCCGAGTTTAAGATGTTTACGAGACATCTAGTTTGATATTAGTAATAGGCAATTACAGATATGAGTCTGGAGGTTGGTAAAGAAGGTAGGTTAGAATAGGGAGATTTAAAAATCATTAGCATAAAGATAATAAATGAAACCCTGAAAGATCATGAGAACAAGTGAAGTGGGATAGAAGGTTAAAGAGTAGATGACTGGAAAGGACGTGGGATTGGCAAGTACAGAAAATATTTTTTTCAAGGAACTTGGCTGAAAAGGAGAGTAAAAATATAGGATGATAGTTTGAAGGGAAGTTGGGTCTAGTCAAGTTTTTTAAATGTTATAGAAGAATTGGGCATATTTGGAAGAAGTGAGAAGAAACCAGTTGAGAGTTTGAGGATTTGCTAGAAGAGACAGACAGGGTAGATGAGTGCAGTCTGCTGGAGAAGATGGGAGGAGATGGGTTGGACCAAGTTCACACGTACAAGAGGTTGACTCTGGTGAGAAGGACCATCTCTGTGACAAAAATAGGACAAAATAGAAGATGATGTCAAGGGATTTGCAATGATGACTGTGAAAGAAAACAAGCCTTGAGAATATTTATCAGTCCTTT
>CM053584.1:165546138-165577064 GCA_028627135.1 Pseudochirops cupreus
CTGATCTGTTTTTCTGTTTGTTTGTAACTTCTGTTTGTATTCTCTGAAGTTCAGGGTGCTGACTTTTCCCCCTGAACTAGGTAAATGATATTTGATTGATTAAAGTAAGATTGTTAACCCATTTTGAGTTGCTTTCCTTTAGAAAAGCAGATCTAAGAACCTGTGCTAGTAGCCGCCCTAGGTATGCTAGGGTGCTTGCCGATACAATAAGTAAACCTTAAATCTTCCATCTAGTGATCTGGGGGTTGGGGAAGTTATAAGCTCCAGTAATCAGAGACTCAAAGCCAGATTCCAACAAATACCAATATGTCACTGCAAAGGGCACAGGGCCTGGGCATGAAGCTCTCAGAAAACTGACATCCATAGCAAGAGAGACGGCCAACTCTGGGTTAAGGGTCAAAGCAAGGATAACTGTGATGAAGGAATAAGACCAGAATAGCGTCCAAATGGTGCAACCTAGGTTAAGAAAAGCCCAAAAGCTAAACCTAGAAGAAGAAAGCAACCCTACAACAAGCACAAGCAGAGACCAAGAGATGGAAAAAGTGGCTTGGCTATGAGGACGACAGTAGTATGGAAGAAGTGAAACAAGAGATGAAAAATTAAATTAGAATTGAAATGAGGTTTTGAGGCAGTGGGGGAGAACTGGAAAAAAAAAAGCCTAACTAAATAACTTAGAATAGAAAGTTTAAAAAACTAAGTAGTTAATTCCCTGAAATATAGGATGCAACAAGGCAAATAAAACTTAATGACTTCATGGGACAACAAGCGATATTATAGCAATGTCAAAAGATGGAGAAAAAAGGAAGAAAATCTATTGTCAAAAGTGATGCTGAAGATAAAAAAGGCCAAAGAGAGATAATATAATAATGATCAGATTCCTTAAAAGCAACGACCAAATGAAAAAAAAAAACAACCACAACTAAAATGTAGAGTTAAAATAACAATCACAAGAAAACAGCATGGATCTGCTGCATACAGAGTGATATGTGGTATTCCAATCCACACAAAGAATAGCATAGACTAAATTCTACCATGAATCTAAGCATAATCATATATGGGAAAAATGAATCTTTAGCAGAATCAAAAAGTTAGCCTCACTGTATCATTCTCTTACTCAATAAACCACTATGCCTTCCTATTACCTTTAGTATCAATTGTACGTTCCATTCTTTAGATTTTAAAGCATTTCCCAAGCTACCAGGACAAACTTACAAATTACTCCTGCTTTCAGGACTCTGTAGTCTGGCCTAGCTGACCTAGCCGTCCTTCACACATGATCTTCCATGCCAGTCCACTGGCTCTTTCCTACACCCAGACAACTTAGGAAGATTCTGAAAATCACCTCACAGGATAAGACACCAGACACTGAGGTCCTTACTTGAACTAAACTGACAAGCTTTCAAACTCTTCTTCAGAGAACTCCAATGGGCTGGCCATGTTGTTCAAATGCAAAATGTTCACTTGCCAAAAAAGATTATTTTATGGAGGACTCACACAGGATAAGCATTCACATGGTGGTCAGAAGAAGTGATACAAGGACACTCTTAAGTCTCCAACTGGAATAGATTTGTGACATGAAGACACTGGCATAGGACCCCTCAACATAGCATGCCCACATCAGAGAAGGTGCTGTGCTCTTTGAGCAAAGCAGAATTGAAACAGCTCAAAGGAAATGTAGGATGCACAAGTTTGAAGTATCCACCCCAAATGGGCACATGGACTATTTGTGCCCATCCTTTTGTAGAGCATTCCAAGCTTGTATTGATCTGATCAGCCACAATCAGACCCCCTGAAACTTGACTGTAGCATAGTAATATCATTTTGGTCCTCTTCGAGATTAAAGGACAACAACCAACCAACCAACCAACCAACCAACCTATGCCTGGAATTCACCCCAACTCTCCCTCTTAGAATCTCTTGTTTTCTTTACATTTCAGCTCAAGCAACACCTTTTACATAAAGATCTATAGACCTCTTGATCCTCACAGCTATCAATGCTCTCCCTTCCCCAAATCAACTTTGTATTAATTTTGTATGTACAAACTGTCTCTAAGACTTTTGGGAAACTTGGTATTTTGTAAATGTGCGCTTATGTATATGCTGCTGCTTCACCTAATAGAATGGATGGAAGCTCTTTGAAGGTAGGTACTATTTCAGTTTTCTCTTTTCGCTTTTCTAATATGGTGCCTGACATTAGGAAAAGCTTATTAAGTGATTGATTCTTTGCTCAGGATTTTGAGCCTCATTCTTGACAACGAAGGAATTGATGAGATCCTTGACAACACAGGGGCAAAGATCTTAGAAAAGCAAGAGATATGTGTATGTATATGTAATAAAATCCTTTTAGTATCTATTTCCTAGTTAGTCTTCACCCAGCTTAACAGATAAGGAAACTGTCCCAGGGACCAAAGGTTCAAAAGAAATGTGAAGAAGGAGAGGTGAGTAATTGTAGGTTCAAGGAGTTACAGGAACATTGACATTTGGCCTTGGATTATGAATACTTACATGAGCCCTGTGCACCATCTCCTGCATGCCAGTAGGCACACCCATAGCAGCCTAAGTTTCCTTTCCATTCCAGGATCTTAAAATCTACAAGAAGATAGGGCATGTGGAGTAGCCATCGTGTTCTGCTCTGGCGTGGGTGGGGCACAGTACAGATAGTTCTATGGCTTCTAATGAAATAGTATGATGGGGGCAAAAAGCTTGAGGGGTTTTTTAAAAAGTTTTTATGTGAACACTGTTTTGATTCTGAGTAAAACAAAAACAAAAACACCAACGACCCAGAAAAGTAACTGGATGGGAAGCAGAATGATTGAGTCTTATCTGCTAAGAAATTCTAAAAAATCCACATTGAATGTATCAGAATGGGCCCACCAGGAAAGATGGTAATAAAATGACTTAAAGAGACTAGTTTGAGGGTCTTAGCATCTGCAGTTTTCCTTGTCTCCAGTAAAGCATGGCTAAAACAACACAAACTCCTGGAGCTTACTAATTTTTCATGCCGATATTTGGGTATAATTTGTGTGTTTTATAGACCTGGAAAACCCACAAGAGGCTGTGAATTGCTGACATAACTGTCTTTGAATGTAACAAAGCCCATTACCATGTTACTGGGGGGAGCGGAGGTAAAGAGGGAGAGATCAGTTTTCTAGGCACCCAGAGGGGTTTTTCGCTGTAGCTACTGAAATAATAAACTCCCTCAAATCTGGCTCCAACAAGAGTCATTTCAATATCTCATTTCTAATTGCAGATAATTTTTATTATATCATTTAAGTGCTATCAAAACACACAACAAATGTTATTTTGTTACTAGAATACTTAAACCATATACCCAATAGTTGTCCAAACGACAATCTATTCTAAAGATTTAAAAATTTTTCTCCCTTTTTCTTTCTTTTTTTTTTTCATATTTAGTTCCTTTCTTTTTTGTCCAAGAGTCTAGGAAATAAACTGTTTTGGAAGTTTCATTTAGAACTTGCCCAGTATCTTTCTATTAATTTTTAGAATAAAAATGTGAAGAGAGTTCTAGAAAGAGGATTTGCAATATTCTCCCCAAAAATAGTATTGAGCTTAGATAGCTCTTATTGCCTAAGAAAGTAAAAGAATGGAACCTAGAACCTAGTCTAACTCTATACCTTGAGACCTAAAACTTAGGCCAACTCTCAACCTGACCAAGAAACTTTGCTACAGAAATCAGTCTGTACCCTAAGCAAATTCTGCTTCTTTTTACAAAGAAAGCAGAGATGCCCCTATAGGATTAAACATGAAATGATTTGTCGATTGTTTCAAATGAAATTTTCTTATTTCCTATTTTGCATGTTTTGAATGCTTCCTATGTGTTAATGAGTAAGGATATATTTATAGCTAAGAGTTGTGCCTACAACCATCTTTTACTTCTATGAAACTTGAAGGGAATATCTGTGAGTAGTTTTCTTTTTTTTTTCTTTCTTTACTTAAAGTACAAAGACTTTTTTATTCATTTTTTTTACTTCCAAATTTTATCCCTCCCCCACCCAATGAGAAAGCAATAAAGGAAGAACCTATTACAAATGTATATAGTCATGTAAAAACAAGTTTCTGCATTAGGCATGTTCCAAAAAGAAAACAAACAAAAGACAATTAAAAAAGGGGAGAGAAAAAAATTGTAATCTGCACTGAATCTATCAGTTCTTTCTCTGGAGGTGGATAGCATGTTTTATTATGAGTTCTTTGGAATTGTGGCAGGTCATTGTCTTGATTAGAGTTATTATAGTTAACCCTTCCCCATCTTGGGGGTTAAGGTCACAGCACCCCCACGTTGGCCCTCCTTTCATACTAGAGAAGAAGTCTGAATTATTATGGTATTAAAAGATAAAATGTTGATATTATATAATACTGTACATCTATTTTATGCATTTCTGAGTTTTTAAACTTCTTCCATCATCTGCTGCCCTATACATGTCCTCTGGAGCTTCCACAAACTTCCCCCCAAATTCCTATTTAATTTCTTACGTCAACCCATAATATATCAAAACTATGATAGGGAAAGTAGCAATGTGAAAGGTTATTTTAAAGGTCTTTCAAAGGTTATCATCTTTACAATATTTCTGTTAATGTGCAGATTGTTCTCCTGGTTTTACTCACTTCACTTGATATAAGTTCATTTAAGTCTTCCCAAGTTTTTCTGCAACCATCACCTTCACCATTTCTTGTAACACAATATTATTCCATTACATTCATATATCACAACTTGTTCAACCATTCCTGAATTGATGGACATCCCTTCAATTTCTGAATTTTTTTGCCACCACAAAAACTGCTATAAATATTTTTGAACATGTGGGTCCTTTTCTTTTTCTTTGACTGCCTTGGGGGTATACTGGTAGTAAGAGTATTTCTGAGTCCAAGGATACAAACAAACTAATAGCCTTTTGGGTGCATCTGACTCTTTGTGACCCCATTTTGGGTTTTCTTGCCAAAGATATTGGGGCAGTTTGCCATTTCTTTCTCCAGCTCATTTTACAGATGAAGAAACTGAGGCAAACAAGGTTAAGTGGTTTGCCATACAGCTAGGAAGCCTCTGAGCTGGATTTGAATTCGGGAAGATGATGTCTTCCTGACCCCAGGGTGGGTGCTCTATCCACTTTATCACCTAATCATCTACACAAATAAATGGAAAATGGCCAGATATAAGTTAGTTTGAGAGGGAGAGCACTGACAACTGCAAACATTTTTACAGCTCAGACTCAGGGATACATCAGGGGATTGTTTAGGTGCCTGTACAGAATAGTTACTTCATGGAATGTCAAAGGCTTTATGCAGTGACAATCCCCAAGTTCATATCTCCCCTGAGGGAATCTCTTGAGCCATTTAAACGCTTTCGGTCTTCACTGTGTCTGCTTATGAGCTCCTCTGAGTCTTGGGAGTGTATTATGTTCTTCCTGTATCTGTCTATAGAATTACACTGATTCTTCACATTTCCCCTTTGCATTTTATTTGGATTTCAATACTTTCCCCTCCTCAACATTCATATTTAATACCTTGTATGCTAGTATGTAATCTCTGATACCAAGTATACTCAAGACTTACTTTGGAGTTTTCTCTAGAGTAATACTCAAATGGGAACACTGAGCTGAAGCAAGAAAACGATCCTCACAGAGTCAACCCCCTGATCCATTTTGGTTCCAAACCATGCAAGTCCAGAGTCTTTTGGTCTCCAACTCCCAGAAATTGACATAGGCCCAGGCCATTTTACTCGCTTGAGCCCTTTTAATCTCCCCCATCCATGAAGAGCTACCTAAGGATCATAAGCTGGTAGATTTAGAGATGGTAAAGACCTTAAAGACTCATGAATCCAGTGGTACACTCACCCCCATTTTACAGATGAGGGGACAAAAAATATTAAATTTCTTGCCCAACTTATACACAAACTAAGGCAAGATTTGAAAATGAGTTCTCTTGCCTTCAAGTCCAGTACCCTATTCACCACCCAACATTGCTATGATCTATGAAGGTGAATTAACAGACCAGTTCAGATGACAGACTTGTGTTGGGGAGAAGGGTTAGAGGGATTGGGAATATTGTGTATTTGCAATATGTCCTCTCCACAGGCTCTAGTAGCGGTTTGTTCTGAATGGAAGTTAAAAATGAGAGTTCCTGAGTGGACTTTCCAAGCTCGAGACAACTCTGACATTGATTGGGTTCCTGTAGGCAGATAAAGCCCACATGGCCAGAGAGGGTAATTCATGGACAGCACTCATGAACTCCAAATGCTTATGTGGAAGGAAGAGACACTTCAACTTTCTAGACAGTGTGATCCTAAGATCTAGCCTTTGAGACAGAGAAGGGAAAATCCTTGAGCAGGATCAGCTTTCAGATTTGCCTTGTGGGTGATCCCAAGGTCAAGAGTTTCCAAATTTAAGGTTTGGGCCTCAGAAATTCTGAAGAGCAAGAGGTATTTCATGAGTATTGATGCTTCTTGGAGAAATATATTAAGCCAACCATTCTGGAATTTTTCTTCTTTAGAAGGCAAAACCATGACAACTAATGGGCAAGACAGGGTTAAGGAAAACAACAAGAAAAATAAATAAATTTGCCACCCCTTACTAATACAGTGAGTTATTCAGCTAACACAGAAATCGGCTAAAGGACAATTACTTGTTCAGCAGCCACCAAAGTATGTCGCATATTGCTCCAAGTAGTGCTATATTTATTTTGGGAATCACAAAAGGCAGTGGATAGAGTGCTGAACCTGGAGTTAGGAAGACATTTATTTCAATTTACTATCAAATACTTATTATCTGTGTGACCCTAAGCAAATTACTTAAACTCTTTCAAGTTCAGTTTCTTCATCTTTTAAATGAGGATGTTGATACTCAATGTACCTCTATGTCCTTTTCAGTTCTAGTTCTATGATCCTAGGGAGACAATCAGCAAATCTGAAAAGAATCTCTCTTCCTAAAATACAGCCAGCCAATCACCTTAGAGATAGGAATAATCACAGATGACCAATTAGGATTGGGACCAACAAGATGGAAGACTAGATATTTTTTTTTTGTGGTTGTTACTGAGTCACTTTTTTGTCACGTTTCTTCATGATGCCATTTGGGTTTTTTTTTAGCAAAGACAGTGGAGCGGCTTCCCATTTCTTTCTCTAGTTCATTTCACAGATGAGGAAACTGAGGAAAGTAAGGTTAAGTGATTTGCCCGGAGTCACAAAGTTAGTACGTGTCTGAGGCTAGATTTGAACTCAGGGAGGTGAGTCTTTCTGATTCCAGGATCAGTGCACAACAGAGACACTGTAGGTCTCTCTCTCCCCTCCACCCATAGGTTGGCCAACTAATCTCTAACAATATAAACTGTCAAACCTCCCAAACATAAGAGTTATGAGGAGGAGATAAAAATAATTATAGATACATCCATATGTCAAGACACAAAAAAGTATAAAGAGCTAGCAACTTGAATTAATAGCAGAGAAGTCTAGTTCTTTTTGTAAATTTAATTTACTTTTAGTTTTCAACATTCACTTCCATAAGAGTTTAAGTTTCAAATTTTTTTCCACTCTCTCTGAGAGGGCTAATGCTTAATCTCTAATATGCGCACCCAATACAACCTTCTCCTACTAATCTCTACCCTTTGGCTGGGCAGCACAAGGGCACCCATGGATTTGTGTTATGGGATCCACTAAGTAATTTCCTTTCTTCTGCTTCAGTGGCTGTCCACACGTGGTATCTCAGCCTTTCCCTTCAATATTGTGGCAACAAGCAGTGGTTGGTGGCTGCTGTCCTTTATTTTCAAAGAGAGCCAAAATGACATCACTATGTTGGGGTCAAGGTACAGTGTGTCTGACTGTGGCTGATTAGACTGATATATGGGCTCAGAAGGCTCTACCACAGGTTGAGCACAAATAATCCATATGAACGTTTAGAGTGAAGTTGGCTCTAAATTTGTACATCTCACATTTCTTTTGAGATTTCTTGTTGTCTATAAGTGTGCACATATTCCATGGGAGACACAGGCACAGGACCTGGGGCATGTATGGCATGTCCATATCAAAGAAGGCAACAAACAGTAGACTTCAACCCAACCCCCAATCTCCTCATAGAGGTATGGAGATATGGGAAAGCATGAGGGTGCTCTATACTTTAGCAACATTTAACCACAGAATTAAAGAACAGAGGGAAGTGGAGTAGAGTGCCAGTGTGTGAGTGTGTGAAGGGAGTGAGGAAGTGTGTTATACCATGTCTGACGGAAAGGGACTGCTATATACTTATGTCCAGTTCTGTTTCCCTGGATTTCACCATGGGTGGGGACTGAGGTCAATGAAAAGTGAACTTCCCAACATAGGAGAAGGCTGAAGGTTTAGTCCTCTAGGGATCCACCATCATAGCAGAAGGAGTTAGAAAGGATATATTAGGGGAATAAGGAAAAGCAAAACAAAACAAAACTGAAAATTACTGAAGATTTCAGGAAAAAGAAAACTGAAAAAAAAACAAACAACAAAAAAAACAAAAACTGAGCACAACAAAACCAACCAGGAATTCTCTGAATCTGATGTACAAAATCCAATGATAAATTTATGTCCTATTCTCCACTAGATGTATTCCTGTTGTAAAGGCTTTAAGATCATAAAATTAGTCAAAAGGCCCTATAGCTCAAATTAATCAGAATAACAACTTGATTGGGAATTAATCCCTTGACAGCCCCCCATTTGTTTATTCAACTTTGTTCAGCCTTAGTCAGCTCATAATGATTCAAAGTGGTTCAAAGTTTTGGTAAGACACAATTCCTGCCCTCATGGAGTTCACAGCCTAGTAGGGAACATTCCAGTCTGATAGTTTTGCTAGTAGTTCTAATAGTTTGCTTTAGCTTTCATTCTTCACTACCCATGGTGTAATGTGCCTGTCACAGAACCCACGAGGGCACATAAACCTGTATTCACTTTCCTTCTGACAAAGTCAGCTAACAAACAATGTAAGAATCCCGGACATCGTGAAAGAAATAGCCTCTGCTTGGTCACCAGCCTTTTAACCTGGTTCTAGTAATTCTGTTAAGCAATTTATTTTTAGAGATCAGGCACTGAAGGCTATTTACTTCTGTTTCTGCTTGGTCTTACAATTCCATTGGAAGGTAATGAAGGCAAGAAATTTGTCGTACTTATTACTGACTAGACTGCTGAGCTGTTACCATTTCAAATACAGAGCCCATACTTTGATGAGTCAATGATCAAAATATATTCAGTAATAATGGCTAGCATTAATTGATGCAGTAACATTTAAAATGTTCTAAGAAACCAATGAGATTATTTTGGGGGAATGGAAATTGCCTATGCTCTCTCCCCTTTTTTTCTCTCTAGGCAGAGGGGTTTTGCTGTTTGTTTGTTTGTTTTTGGAGGGGGGAAGGCATGGCAATTGGGGTTAAGTGACTTGCCCAAGGTCACACACCTAGTACATGTTAAATGTCCACAGCCACATTTGAACTCAGGTCCTCCTGACTCCAGGACCAGTGCTCTATTCGCTCCACCACCTAGCCACCCCTCTAGGCAGAGGTTTTGATGGTGCAAAAGAAAGAAAGCATCACAATAAGGACACATCAAGGGAAAATCTTAATACTGTGGAGTGGAATGAAAATTCCTCCCCAATGCATGTCCAGAATTTCCTTGAAGAATTCTAATTGGCTAATACTTCACACCTAGTCTTTCTAAGTCATTTTTAAGGTCATTCATTTTGTTGATTGAATGGAACCAACTTTCTCCTGGGTCCAACTCAGGCTAGCAGGAAATCTTTATGTGGAAATAGGGATAAGATGTGGAGAAAGTTGCACAGTTTGAAGTTTTTATAAGCCTATAAAATTTGGAATTTGGTTTTGAGAGAAAAAAATTCGCTAGTTTTTAGGTATACTTCTTATCACATGCATTTACTTCACTGCATGCACTACAACATGGGGGCCAGGTAGGTGGCACAATGGATGAAATTTGAGTCCTGGAGTTAGGAAGACCTGAGTCTGAAGCCTGCCTAAACACTTGCTAGATGGGATGAATAAACATACATGAATCATTTTGCAAATCTTAAAATGCAATAAAAATGCTAGCTATTATTACATTATTATTACACCATGGATTTAACTTAATTAAAACCTATGGACATAGACAAATTAATAAATGGATTGTCTCTCAGTACACCAATATTGTCTGTTGTATATTAAAATTCAGAGGGCAAATACCAGAACTACTGAGCCAGAAGCTGTGGGACAAGCCAGTCCTAAGTTTCTATCTATGGTAAAAGTAATTTTCCTTTGTTACTTCTCTACCATTCTTTTCAAGGTCCTCTATCATTACTTAAACAAACAAACAAACAAAAAACCTCCCTCCAGATACCTCATGCTTCTCTACAAGACTTTATTCTAGTTACTCAGGATTCCCATATTTGGGTCTGCTTTGTTGGGCACTATCCCATTCACATGATCATCTGTTGTAGTTCCTGGCATGAATAAACAAATACATTGCTGGATTTTGTGATAACAGGTTAATGAGTTACATCTGCCAGGTTGCATATTTACAATTTTACAGGTGTTTTACAATCTGGAGGCAGCAAATATTAAAAAAACAAAAACAAAAAAAGGAAACAAAAAAAAAAACCTATCAGCTTAAATGTCTACTCTCCTATCTATATGAAAACTTAGGAATCAATAATATTTTATTTTTTAAGAAAATAGGTTTTTATTGATAAATTTTAACATTACCATAGTTTCTTGCACTATCCCTCCTCCTACCAGAGAGCTATTCCATAAACCAAATGGTATTTTAAAAAAAAGAAAGGAAGAGAGAGAAAGAGAAATCAGCATTATGTGATCAATACCTTGAAAAAGTCTGGCTATATGTGCAACACCTCTAAATGTCCCACTTCCAAAAAGTGTTAGCATAAGAGTGTCTTCTCATATATCTTCTTTCTTTCCTTTTTTTATATATATATTTTTTATTTTGATTTTTTTTGAGGGGGGAGGGCAAGGCAATTGGGGTTAAGTGACTTGCCCAAGGTCACACAGTTAGTTTTTGCATTAATTGTCTGAGGTCGGATTTGAACTCAGGTCCTCCTGACTCCAGGGCTGGTGCTCTATTCACTGAGCCACCTAGCTGCCCTAAAACTGCTGTTTCTTTCCTTTTTTTTATATTCTCATGTGTCTTCTTGAAACATATCTGTTCTTTCCAATTTTGCAACATTCAGTCTAAGTATGTGTGACCATTTTTCCCCATTTACATAGCTACAACGATTGTGGGTACTGTTTTCTTATCTCTTCTTACTTCACTCTGCAATTGATTCATATAGATCTTTCCATTTTTCTTTACATATTATTCCATTACTCATTTCTCTTACAACAAAGTAATATTCCTTTACGTTCATGTACAACAATTTTTAGCTATTACCTAATTTATGGACATCTATGTTCTTTTCAATTCTTTGGTATCACACACACACAAAAAAATGCTTCTATAAATATTCTTATCACTAACCTCCTTGGGGTATAAGCCTAGCAATGGAATCACTGGTTCAAAGGGTATGGACATTTTAGTCACATTTATCTACATAATTCCAAATGGCTTTCCAAAATGACTGAATTGATTTACAATTCCACTAACAGTGCACTAACATGCCTATCTATGCACAACCCCTCCAATATTGACTCTCTTCATCTTTTGTCATTTTTGTCCAACTGCGTAAGGTGAAACGAACCAATAGAAGGCTTTAGCAGGTAACAAGTAAGGTTTCTCATCCAATGTTTAAAAATGAACTACATCTTACAATCTCCTAATTAAATTAAAAATATAAAGATAATAATATACTTTGCAATTGATTATTTTTATTGTGAAAAATTAGATTGAAATATTGCTTTAAAAAAAAACTTAAGAGGCACTTTTGCCATAAGGCTCTCATCATAAGCCAATGGACAGGTAAATAGGGAATATCCCAAAGTTGCGACATATAAGCAAGAAGGAACTCCAAAGAAGAATATGACCAAAGATTTTATCAACAACTTACATGGCAGGAAGAGAAGAGCTGCTGCTCAGATAGAAAGAGCAGATGACAAGCGGACAGGTAGAATGCCTCACTAGTACCCTGATGTCAGGAGAAATTGAAAAAGCTAGCACATTGGGTGTATCCCCATAGTGGAGTTTTGATAGGGCATCAACCAGGGTCCCATAAAATTGACAGGCATAAACAGGTTATGAAGTGAATGGTTGGAAGGAAGTCCCAAATCAATGAAATTACAGATCCATTTAAATACTTTAAAATTTATTTTGACTTTTAAAATATTTTACTGATGCCCTTTCCCCTGTCACTGTTACTTTCCAATGACTCCTCTCTCCACACCAAAAGAGTCTTCCATTATAACAAATGAGGATAGTAAAGAAAAAGGGCATTTTTTTAATCCTGCGTCTCTCTGTCAAGAGGGAGAAGGCTTTGAAATCAAAACTCTGAAACTATGATTACTTACTGGAACACTCAGTGTTTTTTCTTTTACTTTATTGTGGCAGATAGATAGATGGATGGATAGATAGATAGATAGATAGATAGATGGGTGGATGGATAGACAGATAGATAGATGGATGGATGGATAGATAGATAGATAGATAGGTAATTAGCCTAGAGGGAGGAATATCTGAGTTCAAAGATGACCTCAGACATTTATTAGCTATGTGATGTTGGGCAAGTAAATTAACCTGTTTGCCGTATGTTGCTTGTCTGTAAAAGGCAGAGAATAACAATAGCAATTAACTTCCAAGGGTTCTTGTAAGAATCAGAGATCATTGTAAAGTGCTTAAGCTCAGTGCTTAGAAGACAATAAGTTCTACATAAATGTTAATTATTACTGAATACATACATACACAAAAACGTGTATATGTATATGCACATATGTCTCTCTATACATACGTGTATATATGCAAATTGTTTTCCAGAATGGTTACACCAAATCCATGTTTGCTACAACAATATGCATTATTGTGCTTGTCTTCTCTTCCTAATTTTTGTCATCAGAATTGTTCAATTTAACCACTCTGCATCTTAAACATAGGGTTCCTCTAGGCAATCCAAAAATTCTTTCAATTAGTTCTTGGTTTGCAATATTCAGGTACTCTGAGGGACTTTCTTGCATTATTTCCTAGATTGTGGTGTTCATTTTTTAAAGCTTTTCTTGTTCTTCTCTGAGACCTTGATTTGCCATTTGCATCGCTTTTTGATATTTATGGCTTTGACTTGTATACAGATCATGTGTTCTTTAATATTGTTGCTTTTTCCAAATTTGTTAATCTCCCTTTTTATTCTTTGGGGAAAAAAAATTGTTGTAGATTTATTTTTCCATTCTATTTTTTTTTTACTGTATTCCGTGGCATAACTTCTGACATACATGCAGCCCTAAATTTATTTTTTTCTCTCATTTATTTATCTTTTGAATCATTTTGGAATTCTTATTGTTGTTGCATGCACTCTTGGTATTCCACAGAATTCTATGTTTTATTAGGCATTGATTCATTTCCCTTTGCCTGGTAAAATTCATTTATTCATTGTAAATTCTTTGAGGACTTAGTACAGTTATCTTTTCCACTTCAGAGGGGTTAGGGGCACAGCATCCCTTGACCTGGAAAATCTGCATAAAATTTTTTGTCTTTCCCTTCATACTAGAGAAGAAGTATGAATTATTATGGTATTGAAAGATAAAATATGTTGATATACAATGCTATCCATATATTTTATGCATTTCCAAGTTTATAAATTTTTCTGTGTCATCTACTGGCTTTAGCATGTCATCTGTGGCTTCCACAAAACTCTCCCAAAATTCCCATTTAATTTCTTATGCCAAACTTGAGATACATTGAAACCACAATGGGAAAAGTCAAATGTGGAAGGAATAACTGCACTCATCCTTCTTTTTAGTTTTAAGATCCTCTCTGTTTTGTTTGCATGTGCTCTGGGTTTTTATTACATTTCCTTTCTCTTGTATTTGGTATTTCAGACTTTTCCCCTTATATTTCCCCATAATTTACTTTCGTCTTATATTTCCTGGTTGGATTTGATCCCATGTCTAAGTGGCAAACTATCTCAGCTTTTAAGAGCAAGAATGAATTCCAGTTGTGTAATTTCATACATTCCAGTATGCCAGTGGGGGAGATCTTTATGGTCAGATGGGTCCACACAAAGAATTACCACAGATAATTTTGAAATCGCTTATATGTTAATTAAGCTATATCTCAAAATTTCACATGTGGAAATTAAAAAAAAATTCTGATGATGATGGTAACAGCAATTATCACATGTAGAACTTGTGAACTGTTTGATTATAGTCTTGGAACTGCAAAAATACTAATTTTTGAAACATTCTTCTCCTTAAACTACAAAATTTTGTATGAGATGGCAAATACAATCTGTATTTCTGATTAATTTTTATTTAGCTTGCCAAAATCTGGCTTTATGAGTAGCTATTTGATACTCAGAGTACCCTATGAATATGTCCCATATGCCTTTTGCTCTCCCATCCCCCATCCCCAAATCAGGAAATAACATTTGGCCAAGCATAAATGGAACTTGAACCTCTAAATGCTCTCAAAATGAAAATGGATGTGGACTTGGCCAAATGTATTGTCTCATATCTGTTCAGCTTTTTTTTTTTAACCACCTGGCAGGGTTAGTTCAACTTTATTGTTTATGGCATCCTTCTGGGCTAATGAATATTTCTAATAGATTCCTGTACTTCAGAGACTAGTTTATGGAAATGTAAATCAATTCTCACATTCATTATATAAGAACATACGTTTTTGCCTACAGAAATGCCACTGAGATGTTATATTCTCCATAGTGGCTTATAATAGGCTACTGTGGTGGTCTAATGGGGGCAACTGTAGGTGGGACATGGTTAATCATTTGGTTTAGGGACCTATGGAAGAAAATAAATAGCAGCGCTACCAGTTGTCTTGTGAGGCTGAACTTCAGCCATTCTTCTTGACCTTTTACAAAAAAATTCATTTATTGCCCCCAATTGTAACTCTTTCACCACACCACCACCAAATTGCCTTGACTATATTTTGCATCTACTTGGTAGTGGACCAATTGTTTCCCCCAGATAATTGGGAGCTCTTTGATATGGTGTACCTTAAGAATGGGGAGGTATGAAGGAAAACAAACTGTCAGAAAATAGACTTAGTCCTGGGAGGTCCTTTAGAAGTTATTTTATATTTGGAAAAACTGATTAAGTGACTCTCCCAACAGTCAGGAATTAAGTGGAAGACTTGTGGTTAAAATCCAGATCTTATGACTCCAAATCCTGTATTTTCCCCACTGTATTACAGAGCTGCCATAGAGATTCTCTAAAAGTTCATACAACATTGCAGACTAGGTCAGAGGATTGTGATATTATGGCCTTCAATATCAATAATTGTTAAGAACTTATCATCGTTGCCTTTTTGTTATATGACCCAATAAGTAGTTAAATAACATGCCTATAGGCAGTAAGCCTTGTATAAATATTCATGAAGCTCCCAGAAATAAGAACTTAAGTGCTGATTTTTTTTTTCTTTCCAAGTGTTTATGTCTGTAAAAAATTGATTAGTTAAATTTGCTGCTAGGTGGTGATTTGGAAGTTGGCAGCAGTCTCTATAATAAGAAGTAGTATCTGAAATGATGAAATTTGCAAGGCTGGGGATAGAATCTAGAGATAGGAATCTCAAAAAAATAAAAATTGGCACAAAGTGAATTGGGTTGCCAAGTATGGTAGTTTTGTGATATTATGTATGTGTCTCTGTGTGTATATGTGTGCATGTGTATGTATGTATATATGTATATATATATACACACACACACAAAAACACATATTCCTAATGCAATAACTCATACATACACATATATCTAATGCAATGCCACCATTTTGCATCTGTGTGTGCTTGGGAGGTCATGCACTTTAAAAGAAAGAACAAAAGACGGCTGAAGTGCAAGAAGAAATTATCTGATTCCAATAAGATGTAATATCAGAGCAATGGAGCAGATGAATTAGGGTTAAAGGGGGTCAAAAATAGGATTACAGCAAGGAGGAGATTTACTGAATATCTAAGCCAGTAATAGTTCTATGCCATGGAAATAAGCTAAAGGATAGAAGGGCAGGAAGTTGTCATCCAGACAGAAGGAAGAGATAATGAACATGAGAACAGTACTAAAGAATAGGTTAAATTCAGATGTTAAGGTGGAGTTTAGAGGAAGCAAACAGAGGCTATTTGTTCTCTTCTTTGTTTTATACTAGGTGCCAGGTATGGGCATTTCTAGGGCCTGCAAATGTTAACTATACATAGAAAGAAGTCAGTGGGCTACAAATAAATTCTGCAAATGTTTGGGAGTATAGAAGGGGTGTAGGTACTAAGAGTTAGTTAGCAATTAGTACCAATATAAAACCCTATACCAAAGAGAGTATAATTCCAAAATAATAATTTCATCACCCATATCAGAAAATTATTGTGTCATTGGGTATACACAGCTGATCTATGTATGCAGAGTAATTTATATGGTTTCTGAAAATTAGTGGGTGACAAATGGAGGCAACTGACATTCTTCCACATACTAACTTCAGTTGCTCCTTACAGCCAGCATCATGCCTTCATGTAAGACTGTAAGACAGAAGGACCAAGATATGATCTTGTGTGCATTTAACAATAGTGAGGAGTAGCTGTCTGATTTAGTATGGGTTATCAACCACAAAATTGTTTTTCTTCTCTTTATATTATGAGTGGAAAAGGGAAATGGAACATCTGGGTTTTTTTTCCCTTTTCTTGAAAGTCAAGAGAGATTAAGAGTTTAGTGTGTGTATAGATGTGTGTTTGAAGACAAGGTTGGAGCTTTCTCAATGAGACATTTTGTGCTTAATCCAGAATCAACATCCTGAATTGTGATAATATTTTTATATCTTCCTCAGAATGAAGAAAACAAAACATATGAAAAACAGGTGTGTTGTTTTCATTTTGTCATCCAGACTTGTGTATGTTTCTGCTATTCTGGAATCTTGGGTGAATGGGAATGATGAAGGTTGGGGAAAAAAGAGAATTATGAGTAAGGGGGAAGTATAATAATGAATATGTGCATGTACATAAATGTACACATATGAATACATAATTATGCATACATATATGTGTGTTTGTGTTTCTATGTGTTGCCTATGGCACTGTGAGGAGAAGGGTCTGGCCCATGATTATATTGCTTGAATGTATTGAAGACAGTAGGGTTTGTGATGAAATTTCAAGATAGAGCATCTAAGTTGGATGTTTCATTTGTCTCTGATTATAAGCAGTGTAGTTCCTTAGAGGAAGGCCAGGGCTCAAGTCCTGTCTCTGACTCATATTAGCTATATGACCGTGACTTTTAGTCTCTCACAGCCCTCTCAGACTATAAAACACAGGTGAGTTGCCCATCTATAGTGGTAGACTGATGATGTCACAGGTAATAGGAAAGTCACTTTTGGCAAGTCTATGAAAACGTCACGAGTTATTTTTTCTCATATTTGCAAGGTCATGTTTGGCAAGGGTGGAGTGGGTAGAATATGGTGCTCATCACTTCCCCCCTCCCATTCTGTGACTTATTTTGATCAAACCAAAAGAAAGTGAACAAGAATTAGGGAAAAGCCTGTTTGATTTAATTTTGACAGTGATGTCCAGTACTTTACTATAATTTTATTCTCCCTCATAAGAAGCAGGCTTCCTTAATGAGGAAAAGACACATAATCTTATGAACCCACTCAAATTACATATTAGAAATAATCAGAGAAAGGGGGAAGTATCCTTATCTATTAAAATAACAACAACAACTAGTACTACTATAAAATATACTGACTTGAAACTGTTGGAAAGGGAGCGCAAGTAAAAACCTGTCTGCACTTAGTAACATATAAAAAAGGAAACAGACTTATCCTGAACATTCTGCTCCTTTCTCCCTAGTTGCTATAACTATCAGTTAATTTATAAGATATTTCACTTATATTAATTGTAACACCATAACTAAGTCTGTGCATATGTATCATTTTACACATCTTTCCAATTCTGAATTGAGGCTGAAATAGATACCATAACAAAGATACATATCATTTTATAAGATTTTTTTTTTGATTTTGGAAAAGAGGCAATTATTAACTCCTCAGGAGTTGTCTATTTCTCTAATTTCAGTTAATATTCCCATGAGGCAGGAGAGGACTATTCAGTTGTAATGTGGGGGTGGGGTATGACAGCAAAGAGATTGGAGCACATATGTCTCACATTAGAGACAATAGGTGTTCCCTCTCCCTTTATGGTACAATGAGACAGAAGGAGAGGATTAGGATTTTTATCTTTTATAATTTCCTAAAGGCTTCAAATAGAGCAACACAGAAGAAGTTTAAAATACTGGGGAATATAGTGGCTTAAGAGTAAAGCCAACCAAATAGGATGAAAGTTCTCTAGAAATGTTCAGGGGAATCCCTCCTCAGTCTTTGAATATTTATGCAATGAACTGAATTAGTTCAAGTTACATAGGAATCAATTCAAACAAGCTTACCAATCTGAACAGAATTTGATATTTTTATTAAATTTTCTAATCATCATCAACATCAACATCATCATCATCATCATCACCATCATCCTTTTTGGTATTAAAAGTTTAAATCCTATAGCCAGAACCAGGAAAACAATATGCACATAGGTTAAAATATTGTGGAGGTAGAATCAATAATACTTGTCAACTGATGCATATGAAGAGGTGAGACTGACTCTGTGTTATGAACCTGGGCAACTGGAAGGATGGCAATGTTCTTGACCAAAACACAGAAGTTCAGATGAAGAGTGAGTTTGGTATTGAAAGATGTTGACCTTTCTTTTAGACTTGTTGCTTTTGAGATGCTTCAAGGACATTCAGTTCAACATGTCCAATAGACAGTTGGTGACATAAGGCTGGATATGTGTGTGTGTGTGTGTGTGTGTGTGTGTGCGCGGTGTGTGCATGCTAAAGCATGTATATAAACATACATACATATATATGTATACATATATATATCTATATCATGGAATCATTTGCATAGAGATAATAGTTGAACTCGAGTTTTGATGAAGTTATTGAGAGTGCAGAGAGAGAAGAGAGGACTCAGGAAAGAGCCTTGGGGGGGCACTGAGCATGGGGCAAGATATAAATGATAATTCATCAAAATAGACTTGATAAGGAGCAATCAGACCTGCAGAGAAAGGACCCAGAATCCATTGTCAAATGTTTCAGAGAGGTCAAGTCAAATCAATAAGTACTTATTAAGTGCCTGATATACATCAGACACTGTGCTACATGCTGGGAACTCAAAGAAGAAAACAAAGGCCTGTGATCTCAAGGAGCTCACAGTTTAATGGGAGAAGCAACATGCAAACAACTATGTATGAACAAGCAAAACACAAAATAAATTAGAGATAATTATCACACTGAAGGCATTAATATTAAGTAGGGAAAAGGAAATGAAAGGTTTCTTGCAAAATGGGAGATATTAGCTGAGACTTTAAGGTAACTAGAGAAGCTAAGTGGCATGAGGAATAGCCAGAGAAAATGCCTGGAGTCCAGAGATAATGTGTCATATGTCAAAAAAGGGTGAGGACTGAGGAAAGACCATTGGAAAAATCCATTGCCCTTTCTACTCACTCAAGTCCTTTCTGTTTCCCTTCCTACCTCTGGCCTTATAGCCAAGGATGTGGATTTAGTGGAAAGATGAAATGTATAATTTTTTTAAAAAGTGTTGACAATATACCTTTTTGTATATGAATTTCTGTGTTCATGAAATCTGACACCAAGGCAGAGACACCCAGATAAATTCTTAAGTGAAGTTTGGTAACACCAACCTGGACAAGGCCCCTTCTCACATGTGTTTTACACATAATGTAGCCCTATAAATCAAACCACTCAGTGCATAAATTTCATATAAAAAAGCAAAGGCTGTGAACACTTGGTGGGAGGGGGGAATCAAAAGCCCAGGAATCAGTACTGATTATCATTTGGACCATCAGCAGCAGGCAGAGTAAGCAACTGCCTTTGAGGTGTGATGTGAAGGGTGTTGAAAACCCCCTTCTCCCAAATAATCTCCCTATCCCTTCTCCTCACTGATCTGCAGCTGTGCCTGAAATCTCCTGCATTAATGCTTTCTTTAAAAAATTTGGTTTCAGGACCTCTTATCTGGAAGGGGCATGGGATAAACTCACTAAGAGGTTAGGAGGGGTTATTTATTTATTTCTTTGCCTTTTCATTTGGGGTCACTTTTGATTAGCATTCAATTCAGCCACCATTTACTAAGGGTTCATTTATTTAATGATTTAGAAAGAATACATTTTTGATTAATGCTTTCTTTTGCTTTCACTTTCCAATGACTAGGCCCACCAAGGTACTCACTCTTCCTTCTAAGAAATTAGCATACTTAAACAAAACAAACCAACATATTGACCAAATCTGCCAGTGCGTGTACTTTATTCACACCTGCAATCTTCTACCAATCTTCTGAGTGGCCTTGAGACATGCTTCATCATCAAAAATCTGAAGTCTAAACTGGTTACTATATTCATCTTAGTTTCTTTCAATGTTGTTTTCCTTTCCATTATTACAGTCACTGCATAAATTATTCTTCTGCTTCTGCTTTTAATTTAGCCACTCTTCTCACAATAATCCCATGGGATAATATTATATTGTTAAGGGTACTGAGACAGAGATGAAGCAATTTGATATAAGGTCATGTGACCAGTAAATGCAGAGTACATTCTCAGACCTGGGCCTCCTGACTGGCCAAATCCATTACTCTTTAAAGTGCAAAATTCTACACGATAATCATCCTCTTACCCCATTCTCAGAATTATTTTCGTGGGTGACAACTAGGAATAGCATTCTGGGGACTTAAAATTAATTGTATTCATGTTTACAGAATCCAGAAAAGTAAAGATACCTCTGACATGTTCTAATTGAAACAAAAAAGGAAAGTGAATTATATAATCTGAAAGTCAATTCTGTGAATCTAAGGAAGTTTCTTAGGTCTTGTACTCTTCAGCTTTTGTCGTGCAGTCATTTTCAGTCATGTCTGACTCACAGTGACTCTATTTGGGGTTTTCTTGGGGAGATGCTGGAGTGGTTTGCCATTTCCTTCTCCAGCTCATTTTATAGATGAGGAAACTGAGGAAAACAGGGTTAAGTGACTTGTCCAGGATCACATAGCTAATAAGTGCCTTAGACCAGATTTGAATTCAGGAAGATCATTCTTCCTGGAACTCTATTCACTGTACCACCTGGCCACCCCATACTCTTCAGTACTTTTGTAAATAATTAGGATGACAGAGGGATAACTAACATCTTCAGAATCTAGAAAGATCTCATAGAATCATAGGCTTTAGATATGGAAGGGACTTTGGTGACCATCTAGTACAATCCTTACCTGGAAAGGAATCCTCATTATAACATAACCAAGAAGTAGTTGTGAAAGCCTCTACTTGGAGATCTCTGATGAGAGAGAAGATACTACTTCCTGAGGCAGTCCATTCTACTTGTTGGATTGCAGAGTCTTTCATCATCCCAGCTTCCCTCTTTTGAATGTACCCCACTCTATCAAAAACCCTCCTCAACTGTTGTGCCCAAAATGAAACACATTGCTCCACACTTCGCCTGCTCAAGGAAAGTACAGTGGGACTATGGACTCCTTATTTCTAGAATCTGTTCCTCTCTTAGTGTAGAATAAGATATAATTAGCATTTTTGGATGCTGTGTCACACTGCTGATTCATATTGAACTTATAACACTGAGCTCTCCAGATCTCTTTTATGCAAACTTCTGTCTAACTGTTAATCCTCAGATGCTACTCTAGCTATCCAGTTGATTGTTTGGGGATAAGACTTTATGTTTATTTGTATTTGACTCATTCTATTAAATTCAGATCAGTACTCTAGTTTAAGACTTTTGAATTCTGTATCACACACTGTTTGCTATCCTGTGAGCTTGTAAAATTTTCTACAAATTTGAGAAGCATCCTATCTCTCCCTCTATCTAAGTCATTAATAAAAATGTTAAATGACATAGGACTAAACACAGATCCTATGAAATAAGTATGCATATAAGAAGAGCCCATTTCTCTGTGTTTATCTCTTTGTCACTTTGTCTCTCTCCCTCTATGTATGTCACTGTCTCTTCATCTCTTGCAAGAAGGAAGGCTTCACTCTCTCTCTCTCTGCCTTGACTATGGACAGCAAGGTATAGGGAAAGAAGTTTCCTGATCTCTCACTGGACCTAAGATTGTCTCAAGTACATGTCCTAAACTGGTCAAGCTTATGTCTGAGATAGTCTGCCTGTCTTCTATTTTTCATAGTTTAAATTAATTATCCAGAAGTAACTTTGGGGCAAATATATCTAGGAGCAGCCCTTTGAGTTTAAAAAATTCCAAAGTTTCATCAGAGATGCCATCAGTGGTTGGAGGAGAATGGTGAAAGGAGTAGTGGCTTGGTTGCTTTTTTGTCAGGGCTACAATGTATTTCTATCATTGCTCTCAATATCTCTACCTCCATGTCTACATATATGTCCATGTCCCTGTATCTATATCTCTATCTGTCTTTTTAATCAACAAATATTACCATTGGGAAGGTTTGGAGGTTTAGAGAGAAGAAAAAGAAGACATACATGCTCTTCTGGCTTCCTTTCAACCTGACAGGATGGATCCTTTATAAGCTGTATCTTTCTGCTCTCATTCGGCATCCCAGGAGGTGTGACCTTATCTTAGCTTAAATGTCACTCCAGAGGCTGGAGGCTCTCATAGGCATCTATGCTTTTAACAAGCCTGAATCTAGTTTACAAATGACTCCATTGAGGTTGAATGATCCCACATCACAGGGTTCATCTGTCTCTTATATTTTGGAGATTTTCAGCTGTTAATTTCAATGATAAAAGGAATCATTGACACTCTCTGTTTTGTCCGGAACCCCAAATAGGGGAGAACTGAACATTTTGGACAAAGGTCTGCTTAACATTGTGTACTCAATTAGGGCAGCTAGGTGGTACAGTGGATAAAGAGCCAGACCTGGAATTGGGAAGACCTGAGTTCAAATCTGATCTCAGACATTTACCATGTGACCTTGGGCAAGTAATTTAATGCTATTTGCCTCAGTTCTCTCATCTGGAAAACGAGTCAGAGAAGGACATGACAAACCATTCCAGAATCTTTGCTAAGAAAACTCCACATGGTGTCACAAAGAGTTGGATATAACTGAAATGACTGAACAACGACAACCCAGCTGGTTACTAGCTCTCTCCCTAGCACTTCTTCCACATACAAATCATGAATGGACTTGAAAATCAAAGTAATTATGATAAGTTATCATCTACAGAAGACAGAAGCAGGAAATAAGGATAATTTGTTTTCATAGAGAGAATCATATAAAAAGCCCCTGCCTACTATGGGCATCAGGGAAGAGGAAAATGGGATTAGCCCTCAAAGGTATGAGAAGAGTCTGTCCATCTAGCCTCCCCTACAGAGTTGTTTCCTTGTGATCAGATATATAGTCATTGGAGCTCAACCTCCAATGTTCAGACTCTAGTCTCAGGACTTACATCCTAAAATATCTGCAATCTTCTCTTTCTCTCTCCTATCTGCCATTAAGTTACTATGTTGACTGCTAAGTTCCTTCTCCTCTGCCTAATTCAGAAACTCCCTGTGTGGCTGAAATATGCCACTAGTTCAGAGCTGATGATAGGCTTAGCTCTTCTCACTTTAAATCAAATCAATTTTCTCTTCCTCCCCATTCTCACACCACTTTGGGAAAACACACACACACACACACACATACACACACACACACACGTGTATGTATATATGCATTGTGCATATACGTACATTTACACACATGTATGTAATACACACCATGTACAAATGTGCACTGAGAGTATACATATGTATTGTTACATGTAACACATAATGTGAGTGCATACATACATGTGTAGAGAAAACTGTGTAGATATACAATATACATGTGTGCTCATACATACAACATAATATGCATATGTACCCAGATGTGTATATGTGTGCATGCATATGCACACATATGCACACAATACACACAAATGCAGACATTTGTGTACACACATTTATATGCATGTGTGTGTGGACATATACACATAATATAGCTATATGTATATATGAACCCATATGTGTAAATATGTGTATACATTTATGTATATACACACATATACGTGTGTGTGTGTGTGTGTGTCTATCCCAGGCCTGCCATGCACACAGTAACAGCAAGTCTTTAACATCTACATTTTTTTCCCTTTTGCTGTCATAATTATGGTCCCATTAAGATTCCAATAAAAAGTAAAGAAATCTATTTTTTAAAAGGAAAACAGAAGTGCCCACAGCGTCTCTCACTCTCCCTACATGTTAGGCTACTAAAATATTTGTGTTTGAAATTCCTCCATGCAAATAATTCCAAGTCAAATGTAAACACAATGCTTAGATTACTCCCAGAAGAATATTCATTCTGCCATTAATCCAGTCAGATTCAGAATAATAAAAATAATAATAAAAGGCAGAACTCTATAATTTGACTATATTTTCACCCTACAATTTGATGGGCAGTGGGTACTAGAAATCAATCTATCCATCAACGGACATTTCTCAAGTACCCACTATGTCCCAGGCTCTACGCTAGGTGCTAGGGACAGGAGCTACCTGCAGGTATATAAAAGTATGTATAGGGGAGTGACTCTTCTTTCCTACGTATATTTCATAACTTTTCCACTTGGGAGATCCATTTTGGAAGGCAACCTTTCGACAGCCTCAGAATTAACAGGATGGAGTCCTTGCTGGATACAAAACTCAAGTATTCCAGAAAGAGCATCAGGAAGACAGTAAAAAATATGCATATGCAAATATGCATGCACCCCAGCACATAGGAACATTCCAAGATCAGACGTAGGAAAAATTACCAAGTGTGCAAAGTTGATTATTAACTGGTTTTCTCTCCTCCAGCCCTCTCTCACTCAAATCAAAGTCAACTACAAGTCATGTCATCATTTACCTGATGCCATGGTTCTCTTTAAAAACAAAGGACAAACACAACCTGTGAGTAAACTTAGCTCCCTGAATGGGGACCCAGCTTGTCGAGGAACTCAGTTCGTCCTCTCCCTCTCCTTCTCCTCTCCAAAGGAAGGTAAATTTTGATGTAGTTAGGAAGACTCTTGTTCAAATGCCATCTTGGACCCTTGTTAGCTTTGTAACCCTAGGGCAGGGTTGGGGAACCTGCAGTCTGGAGGTCACCAGTTCCCCATCCTTGCCCTAGTGCAAGCAATTTAACCTCAGTCAGCCTCAGTTCCCTTACCTAGAACATGGGGATTACAATAGCACACACCTTATGATTTGTTTTGGGGATCAAGTAAGTTGATGTCCACAAATGATTTACATATTTTAAGGTGCAATACAAATGTGACTTGTTATTAATATTATTATCTATCAATCATATTATCTTATATAATGTGATAAAAATAATTCAAGTCTAGGTATTAGTAACTGATAGGATTTCCAGAATTCTAGAGCTGGAAAGACCATGTAGTCTATCTCCCTATCCCTTACAGACAAAGAATTTGAGGTACATTTCTCAAAAATGGGAAATGACTTGACCACAGTCACACTACTAATGAGTCCACAGAATGATATGGGCGTCAGAATAAAAAATGTAAGTACAGGACTAATTACATGTAAGTTTTAGATTATATTCCCAGTATCGGTGCCAGCTTTTGAGAAGCAATGTTCTATACTCCAAACCACTGGTGTTATTTAAGAAAAAAATTACATTCCTATCACTAAATATTTTTAATACAGTTCCAACAAATGTACATTTAATTATTTATAATTTTGTACATAGACTACTATACTAATAATTATGTTATGCATCTTAAAGAAATATGATTAAAACTGATGACATGAAGATGAAATAATATTCAAATTAAAGTCAGTAGGACTCTGGGGCTTACTGAGTAGGGGAATAGGTATGTACTTCAGGAAAATCACTATAATATCTGTGTGGAGGATGGATTGGAGTAGGAAGAGACTTAAGGCAGGGATGCTAATTAGGTGGCTAATGTGGGAAAAAATGTATACACATACTACATGATATTATGTGTATATATAATATACAATATTATACACATGCACACAACACATACGTGAAGTATGTACATGTACATACATACATGCACACATACATATGCATGTAATATACAAAGGCAGCCATTTTCAGGCCTAAATTATATGATAGAGAGTTTCATCAACCTTCTTTTTCTTTTTTTCAAACCTGTGGGCACATGTGGATAAAGGAGAATCAGCAAACAAAAGCAAAACATACTGTGCAGTTCCTCTCCCTGCTGGGGTTGTTTCTCTTAGTTGGGAGATGAAGTGATGGTTTTTAAAAAAAAAGGCAAATATTTTCACAAATTCCACATAGAATTCTAAGACACACTTCTCAAACCTGCCTTTCTCTTTGAAACCCTTGTCTTTAATAGGCATCAATGATGAAAACACTAAGTGCCTGAGAAAGCGGATCAACATAACTTGAAATTAATCCATAGATTCTGCAGTTAACGAGACCTTTAATAAGCAATTATCTTATTATTCATCAATTTCTCTTATTTTTTTTTTGAGGGGAGAAAGCAAGACAGTTGGGGTTAAGTGACTTGCCCAAGGTCACATGGCTGGTGTGTCAAGTGTCTGAGGCCGTATTTGACTCAGTTCCTCCTGACTCCAGGACTAGTACCCTATTCACTGTGCCACCTAGCTGCCCCAATCAATTTCTCTTCTATGGGAAAAGATTTCTCAGAATTTTTTTTTACTACAATAATCTCCACAGAAAACATACCGTGTAACATATTACTGACATCTTTCAGTTTGGATGCCACAAGACATCATGTCCACCTCTGGCTACAAGTTAATGATATAAATGCCAAGGCATGTTTAAGAAACAAGGGTATTTCTTAGACATGAATTTCTTTCCCTGAATCCAATCTTTTCTTTAAAAAAAAAAAGATGTGTAAATTTTCCTCACATTGCAAGGGCCCTGCAGTAACATTTTTTAAATAAAATTATTCATTTTTTTTAAACAACGAGATAAGACAGTTAGCTTTGGCCTTCAGGGTCTGCCACATGGAGATCAGGATTTGTATCTACATGTTAACTATGTGTTCAAGTCAAGTTGCGTCAAGTCAACAAGCATTTTAGTAAGTACCTCATATTTATCAGGCCTGAAAATGGCTGCCTTTTTATATTATATGCATATGTATATGTGCATGTATGCACAGATATGTGTTGGATAAAGAAAACCAACAGACAAAAGCAAAATGTAATGTGTGGTTACTCTTCCTGCTTAGATTTTACTTAGTAGGGAGCTGAAAAGTTGGTTTAGAAAAACATCAGTATTTCTACAATACTCCACACAGAATTCTAAGACACCTGACAAAATGTTAATGGCACAGTTGCCACTAATTCTTTCTCTTTTATGCCTTACCATCTACCTCCCCTTCACATCTAACTTCAGAAATCCCATCTTCATAGGCCCAACTCAATATCCATTTGGGGCTGAACAGTTAATGACCAACTGTGGGGTCAAAAAAACCTCTTTGGGTAATATCCATGTGAACTCAGCTAAAATAATGTTGACAAAAAGCACCTAACAAATGGGTGGGTCACAGAAATTTGTTTGTGGAAAACTACGGGTTTATGATGGCAATTCAGGACCAGGTCATTGCCAGTAGAAATTAAACATGGTTTATTCTTAAGCAACCTGGAATTAGTGATGAATGTAGATTATACAAGGAAATGATAGGGACTGTGGGACACATGCTTGTAATTTGTAAAACGTCTGGTGTTTACAGAATATGAAGTATAACTCCAGTTTAAATAGCCCCTCTCACAAAGCCTGGATATAGTTATTGTTCCTTTAAGAGAGAAGGAATGGAATTTTGAGGAGTGACAAAGTTAATTGTCATCTTATGAATAAGACTGCAGTCTATCAGTAAACAACCATTAAGCACTTACTGTGTGCCAGGAGACACTGAAAAAGAACTAACATAAATTATTTCCAAGGGGGTTTTGAGAAAGTCTGGAGAGACATTTTGAAAAAAAAAAAAACAGCTTAATTCTTATTCCATGGAGAAGTTACTATATGGAGAAGACACCTGGAAAGATTTTATTCCTGGCTAGATATTCCTGTGTATTCGCTGTGAAGTGGTCAGTCACCATCAATATATAGCTTATGTTCATAGTATTTCCTTCTAGCAATAAAAAGGTAACACATACATGTTTCAAAAACATGTAGGTATTTATACTATCCAAATAAACAGCATGAGTTGATGGTACTTTGTATAGAATGAGCACAAATCGTACTTGTCTCAGAGATATCTGCAGCCATATTAACCCATTAAAATATTTCTTGCTGGTTGTAAGGTCCCTTCCTGACTCATATGTCATTACTTCATGTATAAAATTGTTGTGAAAAACTTTCATGGCCATATTGCAAAACGCAATGGGTAGCACTAACTGCTTCTTGGTATCATTTGTAGGACCAGTGACATTCCAGATCAGTCACACTCACACGGCTTCAACTTTTGTTATTGTCTCAACAGTAAGTTGCCTTGAAGAGACTGGCACTTGGCATCATAATCTCACTTTTTGGCTTGTTTCATTTCTCATAGGTCCAGAACAAACCAGAATCTTGCACACCATTTTTAGTACCCCACAAAACAACAGAAAAATAACAACAAACTTTTATTCAGTATCTAGCAAGTGTGGACTATTATTAAGATACTTGGATAAAATGACATGGTACTTTTACAGAACCCAATTTGTCTTTACTTCTATAACTACAAAGGTCATATTTTCTAATAGGTGTTTTGTTGCAGTTGAAACTCAATGGTATGTCTTTGGATTTAGGGAAAACAAATTAGCATCCAGAGGGGGAAAAATGTTTTCTCAGAAAGAATATTGAGAATGACTGAAAGTTTTTCATAGCCACAACTAACTAGTGCATGCAAAAAAAAAAAAAAAGGAACTGGATTCTTCCAGATTGTAAAGCAATTCCCAAGAGAAAAAAAAAATTGTAAGGTTTTTCCCTTGCCTTTTCTTTCCTTCCTTTCCTTTCTTCTTCTAATATCCTTTTCTCCTCCTCTTTTTCTTTCTTTTTTCTTCCTACCTTCCTTCCCTCTTTCTCTCTTAAGGAAGGAATGCCTCATCTAGTCTTTGAAGTCAAAGAAGGATTTCAATAGTAGAGAAGAGTAGAGAACTTGTTTTAAGCATGAGTGATCTGTATGGGAGGCAGAAAAGTGCAGAATGAAATCAGAGACCAGACCATAGTCCAATTTAGATGCACCTTAGAGGTTGAAAAGGGAAATACTGTGAAATAAAGTAGGAAAGATAGGTTAGAGCCTTATCGTAAAGGGCTTCAAGTGCATGTTAAGGCATTTTTATTTTATCTTATAAGCAATGGGGAACCTTTTGATGGTTTTTTTGAACAGGGTAGGGACTTGGCAGGAGAAATACTTTAGTAAAAATATATTTGGCAATCATGTGGAAGATGAATTGGAAAAAGGGCTGGCTAGAGTCCAAGAAACCAGTTAGAAGGCTATTATAAAAACTTGTATTAGAAGTGATAATTGTCTGAATTAAAATGATGACAGTGTCAATGGAGAAGATGTTGATACTATGTAGTTAAAATTAACAGGACTTAGCAATTAATCAGATGTAAAGGATCAGAAAAAGAGAAAAGTCAAAGAAAGATAGCCCAGAGGTCTTGAGACTGGTTAGCTAGTATGATAGTGCTGTCATCATAGAAATTTATAAGATGGAAGGAGAGAAAGGCTTAGGGGAAATGATGAGTTCAGTTTTGGATATATTAAATTTTTGGTGTTGATGACATATTCAAGAGAAAATGTCAAGCAAGCTTTTGGAATAACAGGTCTAGGTCAGGCTACAGATTTGGGATTCATATTCATAGAGGTAAAATTAAAGCTATAGTGAATAGATGAGACTGCAACAAGAAAAATTAGAGAGAAGAGAAAGAAAGTTTGAAATCAACCCACAGTTAGAAGGTAAGAAGCGCAACTTTGATTTTATTTCCCCCTCAATCTATTTCCCTATCTTTCTCCAACCCTTTTCTAAAAAATTTATTTGGAAGAAAAATTGACCTTTGTTGCCTCTACTCTGCTTCCAAATACTTAGTCATCATCCCCATGCAATCTGGTTTTGGATTCCACTCTTTCCAGAAATTATTCTCTCCCCAATTTTATTAATAACTTTTCAGTTACTAAATCATATAGCACTTTTCTCAGTTCTCTTGAACTTTTTAGCATTTTGGCATTTAAAATTTTGATTACCCCCCTACTCATTTACTCTCTTCTTGTTATTCTTGTACGTGTCTAATTGCTACTTCCTTATATTTGCTGTGTCCAAAAATATATGTCCCATTCTGTACCTTATGTTTATCATCCTTTTCTCAGGAGGTAGATTGTATCCGTCTTCAGCATACTCTGAAGTAGTTTGACCATTACATTAATGAGAGTTCTAAAAGTTTTTCAACCCTTTAAAAAAAAACAATATTGTAATCATATAATTGTTCTCCTGGTTTTGTTCACTTCATTCTACACTAGTTCATACCAGTCTTCTCAGATTTCTCTGAAACCATCTCTTTCAACATTTCTTAAAGAGCAATAATATGGGGGGCGGAGCCAAGATGGCAGCGTAGCAGCAGCAACATATTGCAGTTCTGACATAGCCACCCCAAAATACCCATAAAATAGGACTCTAAACCAATCCTAGAACTCCAAAACGCACACAAAGATACTTCCCACTAAAGTCAGCTCGGCTATGAGGAACCACATCAGCACTGCAAACCAAAACCAGCCTGGCCT
>CM053584.1:165577564-165612996 GCA_028627135.1 Pseudochirops cupreus
TCAATAAAACCTTGTTGAATTGAATTGATTCTCCTTGAAGTTAGGAATGGTGCCTTACTAGTATTTATATCTATCGAATTGCTGTACAAACAGTAGGTGTTAAATATGATTGTTAAATGAATGAATGAGACATAATAGCTATACTCAGATACCTGAAGGGCTATTGTATAGTAGAGAGTAGGCTAGTTCTATGTTGTTCTACAAGGCATAACTGGGACAAAGTTAGTGTCTTAGCTCGACATAAGAAACAACTATGAACATGTCCAGCAAAGAAATTGATGCCTCATAAAGTTGTGATCTCCCTGTCCTTAAAGGTATTCCGTAGAGACTGGATAAAGACATATGAGGGATGGTCTATAATGAATTTACAGATTGGATGAGAGGTCAAACTTGACCTCAAAATATATAAAGCTGTTCTACCTCATATTCTGTGATTCTCAGAAGGAAGTGGGTTGACAAAAGATTTTATTCTGTAAACCAATTTCATCAGAGTGCTTTGTTGTGACCTGAAATATGGAGGCATTTTTCTGAAACAATAAGACACCCTCCTTCCCAGAACAAGAATTTCCCTGGAGGAATTCTCTAGTGTTGGCACTTATTGAAATAAGGTTTTGGCAATATGAACAGGCCCAGAGCAAATTTACCCAGACCCCATCTGTTTTATTTCCTCTTCATTACCCCAACATATTTCCTTTAGCCAAGATGAACCACTTGGCCCTATTAATTAGTTAGAATTATTGTATATTTATCTAGATTTCCACCTCTTTAATACCCCTCCTCTCCTCTGTTATACATTAGGCTGTTGAAATGCTTGCACAGTAAGGGTAGAATTCATTTAAATATAGTTCTTGGCTGAAGCATCAACCACAGATGTTGGGTTATTTTTTATTGTAATGTCTTTAAGAATGACAAAGGAATGTGGAGAGGGAAGTGAAACCTGCGAAGTGAAACACACATGTTGAAGCTACCCTCTAACTTGCTCCTCTTTTCTTGCCTAAACATAAAGGCCTTTGGAGGAAATTTGAAGGTCATGTCCCCTGTGCAGAAACAGTCTCACTATTTTCAAAGACTAACTTCCAAGCTCCTTTGTATAATCACATATTTTTCTAGTAAACATATAGGCATGTTGCATTTAAAGAAAATCCCATAAAGATAATCCTAGAAAGATAGAAGATTATGAGGTCTCCTAGGAGTGATCTTCCCCCAAAATGCTAAATAAGAATGAAAACAGCTCCCAAATTTAGAAAACTCCTCAACTGGAAGAAAAAAAAAAGGTATGTGGAAATACGTAATGATAATTATAATAGCGGGCATGTGTGCAAACTGTTTTACATAGATTGTGTCATTTGATTCTCATAACAATCCCAGGAAGTATCCCTGTCTTACATATTAGGACACTGAGAAACAGAGATACTTGCCAAGAGTCATTTACCTTATAAGTATCTGATATAGGATTTGAACTCACTGTTTCCTGACTCAAAGTCCAGCAATCTTCCCACTGTGCCACATAGCTGCTTCAATAAGGAATTCTTATCCTCCCCCCAAAAAAATCGAAAAAAAATAAACTGAAGACCAATTCACTAATCCTTTGTTCCCAGTGTTCTCAGCATTTCCAGTCTTTCTTTTTCAAACTGTGGAAGGGCTAGGGATTTTCATTGTCCCATTACCCATGAACCTGCTAAAGTTTTTGACACAGCTTTCAGATTGAATGCTTTTGCAATTTTCAAGCCATGGTTTCAAATTAAAGGGTGAGAGGAGATACTGACATACTAGGCTTCTCTGCCTTATCTCTTGCTGGCCCAGTGCAGCCCATGACCTGTGTATCTGTTATAATTTTATTTATCCAGTCTTTAGTATATTGCATAGAGAAATCCACTACCAAAAGGACTTAAGGCCAGTGAACTTGACCAGCTGAAAGCTAGAGAAAAAGGAAAAGATGCCAGGCAGATAAGAAAGAGGAGGAGAAAGAAGAGGAAGGAAATCATAAATTCATTGAGGATTCAAAGTTATTCATGCTGACAGAGAGAAGCAGCTGGTGGGAGTGGGAAAGGAATTGAGAACAGACCTAGTTGTGAGGACTTCTTGGCACTTCTGAGCATCCTGGGAGACTCTCCCCCAACTTTTGTGTAACCAGCTCCCAGGTGCCTGTTTAAAGACTGAAGAGAATCAGATGTGGAAAAGCTAGAAAGAATGATGAAGCTTAGATGAGTGCATCTGTTAAAGGTACCACTTGTACCATCTGAAGACAATAGACATCATTCAAAGATGGGTTTTATAACTACTCACTCAAAAGAGGCAGAAATTTCTAGGGAAAGAGCACAAAATTTCTGGGTTTTATGAAGAGAAATGATTGACAATAAGCATTTTTTTTTTAGCAAAGATTCCATAGGAAAGTTAACAAAGTCATTCAGAAAGATAAAAACTCATTGAGGAAGATAAATGAGCACTCTATCACAACAAAGGCAATTGAGGGAAGTGGAAAACAGCATGACAAATTCTAGAAAGTTTTCTGAAATGACATTGGAAGGAAGAATGAGAATGTCCAGACTGGTTCATAATAAAAGTCAAAGGAAAATATAAAAAACAAAAACAAACAAACCCAACAGAAATTAGAACACATAACAAAGCAATCAGCAAGCCTAATGAGAGACTGGAGAAAATAGTACAAAAGAAGAAACAATCTTCATATCTATACATTTGAAAAACTTCAAAATTCTAAAATAAAACACAAAATTCCAGAGGAAAATGGGAGACATAAAAATAAAAGCAAAAACTAAGATTGGAAGAACACATGAAGTCTCTCTAAAATACGAATAATGAACTTGAAGAGAGGATATAAAGGGATAATCCAAGAATTAGAAGTCTTGCAGAAAAATATGAAAAATAAAACCTGAATCAAGAAACATTGGAAATTGATGTCAAAGTTGAGATTGAGAAATTGCACAGAATGCCAATGGAAAGAACACACACATTTTCATAACCAAGGATCACTGGCAAGAAGCTAATCACTTTCTCTAATCTCTTCCTCCTTAAAATGTAATTATCATTTATGCTTTTCAAATTACTCAAAAATTCTTGCCTTTCTGTTTTTCAGGACCATTGTTTTTGATAGTACATAGCTTTGTATTTCAAAGCTTTGACCCAAGTCTTGTTTTCTCAACAGGAATGTTTGAAGTCCCCTATTTAATGAAAGGTACATTTTTACCCCCTAGATAATTATGTTTTCTTTTTTTCAGGATAAGTTGTTTTTGCTTGTAAACTTTATTTTTAAATTTTACCTTCTGGTATATCAGTTTCATGATTTCCTTTTCTTTTATATTAGTTGCTGCTATGTCCTATGTGATCCATACTGCTTGGTTGGTACTCAATCTCCTTGATTTTGGAGGCAGCTAGTAGGAGAGAATGAATAGAATTTTGGTCTTGGAATCCAAAAAAACCGAGTTCAAATCCAACCTCAGATTCTTTCTAGCTGTTACTTTGGGTAGTTCATTTAACTCCTGTTTGCTTCAATTTGCTTAACAGTAAAATGAGGATAATAACAGGGTTGTTGTGAAATAAGATAATATTGTAATGAGATAGGAAATGAGATGATCCCTGGGACATAGTAGGTGCTTTATAAATGCTTATTCCTTTCCTTCCTTTTTTCTCAGCCTAACCCGATTTTTTTTTTTATTTGAAAACTCTGGAGTTTTTGCTCTGAAATTTCTCTGGATGTTTAATATTATGTGTCTTTGAAACATCTAGGTGAAGCAGTGGATAAAGAGCTGCACTTGGAGTGAGAAAGACCTGAGTTTAAATGCAGCCTCAGATACTAGATGTGTTACCTTGGGCAAGTCACTTAAACCTCTGCTTGCCTCTTCTTCATCGATAAAATAGGGATATAATAGTACCCTCCTCCCATGATTGTTATAAGGATATGATATAGCAATGATATAGTAATTACACTTAGCACAGTGCCTGACATGTACTAAGCCCTATATAAATGTTAGCTATAATATTTATAATAATTATTGTTTTAAGTATCAGTTTTATATTTTTTTATTATTGCAAAAGATAACCAGTGCCTTCTTTCTAGTTTCATTTTTCCTCCTGTCTCTTAAAGGTTTGGGCAATTTTCAATCACGATTTCTTGAAATGTAGTTTTCAGGTATCCAGAAGATTCCTAAATTATTTCTCTTTTTTCCTATTCTTTTTTTCCAGTTGTTTTTGACAATACATATGCTATTTGGTCATCTACATTTTCAGTCTTTAACTTTGTTTTCCTATTTCTTTTTATCTCCTCAAATCATTGAGTTATTTTTTTTTCCTTCAGATGTCAACTAGTTGGGTAGGATTTTTTACTTTTGGCTCCAGTCTGTTGTTTCTTGATCCAATTTCATTTTTTAAAAATCTTGTTTTGGCATTTCCTTCATTTCTCCCATTTATTCCTTATTCCTTTTGAACAATCTTTTCTCCCCTGAAACTCTGCTTATATCTATTTCACAGTTATTTTCTTCTTCTAGGATTTTGGGATTCCCTTAAACCATGGAATTTAAAAAATTGTGATTTTTCCCCATTTGATTACATCTATATCTTCATTTTTTTGTTTTGTTGTTTTTAAAAAATTATTTCTTTGTCCCAGGTGTGGCACACAAGGAGGTCTAGCCCCTTTAATATCATTACATGGAATTGCTAATTTCAGGTCTTGTTTACCACTGTAATATTAGAGTGGGATTATGTTATGCCAATGACTGGTCTTGTCTCCACTGCAGTATAGAAGTTACCAGTCTTTGGTCTCTATATAAAAGGATGCCTGGAACAAGGCCCTGCTTTCTCCTGTCATATATTTTATATTTTTATTTCTTCTATCCCTTGTTTGCTTAAAAATTCTCCTCCGACAGTAGCTGTAAAAAGTGCCTTTTATCTTGTTCTCTTCTCATCTCTCCTCTTCTCTCTCTTTCTCTCATCCATCTATTATTTATATGGCATGACCTTCAAATATTAATATACATTTAACTTTTTTGATATATGGTATAAGATGTTGATCTGAACCTAATTCTATCATGAAGTTCTTTCCTTAGTAATTTATGTTCTCAGATTCATTGAACACTAGATTATTGAGACTTTCCACTAAGATGGCTGCCTGAATACCAAGCTTCCTACTATAGCAAATCCCTCAAGTTCACATCAAACAAAATAATTATTAAGAAATCCAATACTCAACTCTAATAAGGTATTTCTTCTACCGCAATCCTGGATGGTCAGTCAGAAGCTAAAAGACAGTAGGAATGCTGGACACTCAAGTTAAAGCAGTCACAGGTTCCCCACCCTTGGATACTTGGAGGTGGAAGTCAGCATAAGAACTCAGCAGACACAGAACATAACCAAGCAGAACTGACTACCCTAGCCCAAAACACATCAGGATACAGACTCTGAACCTAGGATAAATCCCTAATACTGGAACTAAAGCTACAAACATGAGTAAATCAAAGAAAAAATTTTTTAAAATACTAACCTGTATTGAAAATTAGTATAAGGTCAGAGATTGCGCAAAAAAAGAAAGAGTAACCCTACAACAAATTCAGGCAGAGATTCAAAGAAAAAAATCAGAATTTTTGAATTATGAATTCTACATGAATTCTTAGGAAGAAGGAATCAGGAGATTTAAAAAGTGAAATAAAAGCTCTGTAGGAAAAAATGAGAAGGATAAGAATAGTTAGAAGAGAAAGTGGTAAACCTTACCCAGGCAGTTAGTTTCCCTAAAAAATAGAATAAATGAAAGAGAAATCAGTGACCTGATGAGACCGGGGAAAGTATTAAAACAAAGTCAGAAGACTGAAAACACAGAAATGAGGAAAATTAATTTTAATGCTCTGTGATTTTATTATTAATATTAATTTATAATATTCTCTTCTCTATCAAAAAGTCATCCCTTACACTAACTTAAAGAGAAGCCCTTCCTCAGACAATTCCAACCAAGGAATGCCATAGCATTAAGTGTCTTCTGAGGGCATCTGCCCATTAACTAGATTGATCCCACCCAATTTGATACCTGAGTTCTATTCACTCTGTGAATAGTAGAGGTCAGGGAACGGGGTGAGCTTCTATCCTTGCTCCCTTCTTTAGAGTTTGGTGCAACTTAGCATGAAGAAGAAATAAAGCCAGGGAGTTGTTGATCTGGGGGGATATCCTTGCCTGGATTTTTGGAGGCTCAAAACTCATGACCAAGTCTCATTTCTCAACTGACCTTACCCTTTCAGTGATGTGGTAATAGGGAGGGGATGGGAGCTCCTAGCTCACCTCCTCATTAAGTGCCAACCAGTTAGGGTTGCCTTTTTCTAGTCGGGGGATAGCCCAATAATGTGTTGTCAGGAAGACAGAGGGGCATTTGAAACAGTCCAAGACTTTGTGTCTTGTTCTTTGATGACGAAGAGAATCACTGCTCATCAATTCATTCATTATTGTTTACCCTAATTAACTTTATCTCCTGGAATTTTGTATATAAAAGAAGAAAATATGAAGTATTAGTTATCAAAAATGAGCACCCTGTAAAACAGATAGGGAAGATTTAATTAAAAAATCATTAGACTCTGAAAAATGTGACTTTAAAAAAAAGGCCTGGAAATTATATTGATAGAAAAAATAAATGAAAACTATCTGGATCTATTAGGACCATTGGACAAAGCAAAGATTGTAAGAATTCATCAATCACCTCCTGAAAGGAAGGAAAAAGGAAAAGTCCTATGAATGTCATAGTCAAAATCCAGAGTTCCTATTTCATTTCTATTCTCTTTGAGTTGGCCTCCTGTTAGGGGGAATAAAAGAGGTTCTTAAAAATTGGTGTGCTTAAAATGCACAGCTCCATCTAATCCCAGTGTCTATAATGACTGAGATCAACAGGACAGGAGGTTGAATAAATGAAAGGTCTATGTGTCAGGTACCAAAGTATGCACGAACAGCCAATTATTTACCTGTTAGGAGGATCTAAGCTCACATCCTACCTCAGATCCCAGCACAGTGGCTTTGGGTAAATCACTTAATGTCTCATCTCAGTTTCTTCATTTGCAAAATAAGGATAGAATAACTATTTCTCATAGTTGTTTTGAGGATTAAGAGGAGAAAAAATGTAGGTAGATCATTTTGAAAGCTATATTTAGGACTTCATGTAATAATTATCATTTATCTAGCACATTAAGGTTTGCAAAGGATCAATAAGCTATAATAAGTGTCTGAGGTGGGATTTGCGGTCTTGTCTTCTCCAGCAGTCTTACTGCATCCCTTACCTGTCATAAACTTTCATTTAAAATGAACCACACTAGTCCCAGGGTATGTTTCCTCTTCTGAAATAATGACTTCTGTTAGATAAAAGTGGTCAATGTAAAGGATTTCAAGGATTCCTCTATTTTGTTTTTCCTGTTTTAGCTCTGGGCTTTAAATGATCGACTTTTGAATCTGAAGAGGCAGTCTAACATACTGGAAAGACAATTTGGTCTTTGTGTCTGGAGATGGGTCAGGTTATTTTTTAGGCTCTGAAACATAAGTAGCTATGCATCTGAAAGTTACTCCAACTCTTGTTCTCATTCAGTTAAATAAGGGGGGGAAAGGGAGGACAAATTCTGATTTATCAAAAAATTTATTTTCTTTTTAATATTCTTATGCATACTACATTTGTTGTGGTAGTTTTGGTGATGACTGTTTTACTGATAACTTCGGAGAACATAGCATATCCATTGAATCCTCTTACCACTAAAATAAAAAAAAAAAGTATAACTGACCAACGAAACTATAGCATTTCACAGCATGTGAAACATTCTTGATCCGTAGTCTCACACTTCTTTTTTTACTTGGAGTCAAGAAATATATGTCATTAAATATTCTCTAAAACCAAGACTTGTCACATCATCTTATTTTGGTTGGCTTTTAGTGCATTTCTATCTGCTTATTGCGGTCATTGTTAATTGCTTTCCTGGGTCTACTTCACATATCAGTCTATACAAATCTTTTTTTTTAAATTTTTTTCTAAATTCTTCATATGCCTTAATTATCATGGCATAATATCATTCTGTTCCATTCCATTCCCGTATCACAGTTTGTTCATTTAAAGAGAATTTCTGAAATGGATTATTATAAAAGACTTCAATCCTAATAAACCATTTTGGGTCATTTTAGAAACAACAGAGAGACTCACAGTTCCTATTCTACAAAGGGCTGAAATCATGCATCATTCCTGAATCCCTTTTATTTCTTCCTTCAGAAAATAAAACGTCTGGAATAAAGAACATTCGATTTGGAGTCACTCAGACAAAATGGAAAAAAAAAAAGAAATGGATAAAAAAATTAAAAAAATTTTGGATTTGAAAAGATGTTGTGCCTGATTGTCTTTCCATTACCATACGCTCTGCTTAACCAAGGTGACTGTGATGTGTGTGACTAAAATGAATATAACCAACCTTGCTTCCAACATTCTCAGTCTTGGCTGTGGTTTCTTTGCTGGCTTTTAACTCCCGTGTCCTAATTAAGCTCCCTCTTACTAACCTTCACCCACCACTTGAAATAAAATAGCCACCTGGATGCCTCTTTTCTTTTGTCTCCTAAAGAAATACACAAAGTCACAACGGGGGAACTTGGATTAAAAGTATAGTTTTCCTGACTGAAACTGAGGACACATTTCCCCTTACACATTTGGTGGCTGTCAGCATTTTGAATAGGATTCAGGAAGTTGGCCTTGGAGTCCAGTGTGCCTAATGTGACTTAATGTATTCATGGCAACATTAACACAGGAAACCTTCCCTTAGCTTTGTTCTTTCTCTATAACTCCCTTCTCCCCCCCAAAAAAACCCTGCCATAGAAAATTCCTTAACAAATCAAAACAAACAAACAAACAAAAAACCTTCTGCATTATGAAGTCAAGATTCCAGTGGGTCATTGTTTTCCTTTTTGAAACTCATAACAGCTTGCTTTATCAAATGTCACAATGTCACATGAACAGCTGCTCCCAACTGATTGGAGATTGGCCATCTGTAATAACAAAACTTCACATAACCTAGGCTTTTCATACTCTGCCTAGAATCACTTGACTTCTGTGAGAAAAAGGTAAACTACAGAACAGATGAGCATATATGAGCATATATGTTTTTTCAGAGCTTTGAAAGGAGTGTTCTAGGGTCAGGATACCTTCATTTCCAATGCCCTATACTTCTTTATTAGACTAATGACACTGATTCATTTCAGGATCCTCAGACATGAAAGTGAGGGCTCAATAATTCAATTACTAAACTTACCAAGGTAGGTAACTTAGCAAGTACAAATTACAGATGTTTTCAACAGTAACAGTCAAGTAGAATGCAAGCCCTTTAAAGTCAGAAGTGTTTTTCCTAGTCTTTCTCTCTCTGTTGCCTAGGAAAGGACTTTGCACAGAGAACATGCTTAATGTAGTTGCTGTTGTTGTTTTTTAATTTTGGCAGAAAACAAATATGAGCTGCTGATTGGAATCATTCCTCTTTTTGATTTTAAAGCCCTTTGTAACCTGGCCCTTTCCTACCTTTCTAGTCTTCTAATTGTAAACTCCATCTCCTCACTCCTTTGCTCCTTCCATGTAGTCAGATCCAGTGACAGTGGTCTCCTCTCCGTCCCTCTGATGAGATACTCCCTCTCTCAGCTCTGGGCATTTTCATTGGCTGTCCGCCATGCCTGGAATGTTCTCCCTTCTTATCTTCTCCTTCTCACCTCCTTGACTTCATTCAAGCCCTAACTAAAATCCAACCTTTTATAAGGAGGCTTTCTTGATCCCCCTTAACATTAGTGGCTTGCCTCTACTGCTTATCTCCATTTTATCCTATCTATATTTTGTTTATACATAGTTATTTGCATGTTTCCTCCATATTAGACAATGAATTCTGTGAGAACAAGGACTGATTTTTCCCCCCTTCTTTCTTTGTATCTTCAGTGCTTAGCACAGTGCCTGGCATTGCAGTTGCATAATAGGTGCTGGTTGACTTGACTGATTAACCCTCAGTAAACCAGAACCCTAGTTTAGTACAATAAGTTTGTATTTTACAGTTTATTCAGAGTATACTCTGAATGTGTAAAAATTAAAAATATATTATATATAAATAAATATATAAAATATTATCTTTTAAAAAACAATAATTATAGATTTAATGATGATAGGTTCATATCATTGAAAGACATCAAAGATTTTATCATTGAAAGAGATATCAAAGATATGAGCTTTCTAGTTTGGAGTGTTATTTTATAGGTTCCTGACTAATTCCTTTAGAGAATGATTTCTCCAAAGGTCTCTCTGTGAGAACAGAATTTGTGGAATCTCAGATTTGGAAGGAACCTAGGAAAAACTTTTCCTGAATATAAATCCCCTCTACCAATTTTCAATCTGTTTTTAAAATTCCAGTAGTAGGAAACCCATGACCTCTTGGGACAGCCAATCCACTTAAGTTTTCTTTATATCAAACTACATGTATTTACCCTTGCATATTAATTTTTTTAGCTTCATTGTCTCACAGCTGACTCATTATGATGAGCATGCAGATAGCCCAAATCCCCAATATTTTTTTCACATGAACTGTCTACCTGTGCTTTCCTGGTTCTATCTTAATTTAGTTGATTTTTTGAGTTCAAGGATAAACTTTAACATATAATCCTTCTAGATTTTTACCTTAATAGATTTAGACCATAATTTCATCCACTTGAGATACTTTTGGATCTTAATTCTGCCATAATATAGTATAACTATGCCTTCCATCTTCATATAAGCTGTAGATTTGATAACGGTACTATCTTTTCCTCCATCTAAGTCATCCATTAAACAGTTGAACACAATAGGTGTGTTGTGATGTAGGGGAAAAAAATCTCTGTTTTCAAGCCTCCAGTCTTTCTGGCACCAAGATTTCTTGCTTCTCACCATAGTCTTTTTTTTTTTTTCCTATCCAGGACCCACTTTCTTCTCAGGGATCTGCTGAGAATCTTCCATGCTAGAGATCTTCCTCTTCCATTTAACCTTAATTATTGTTCCCTCTCTCCCTGGACATCAGAGGTAAGGAACCATTCAAAGACACCTGAGGGAGACCCTTTGTTTCCACAGATTTGCTGAGCTGCCTTGATATTTGGAATAACCCAGCACACAAAAGCACCAGTGCTCAAAGTATGCCCTCCCATGTCAAATTAGATGCCACAATTTGTGGATAAAATGGACCAGATAAAGTCCCTGTTAACTTCAGTATCAACTGGCTTGTCATTTCCTCTGTGAAGATCCTTGGAGTCCCAGACATGGAACAGAATAAGGATCAATAACAGAATAACAATCAATGACAAAGTCTTGAGACACTCTATTAGAAGTACTCCAGGTTAGTGATTCATTAATCACTAAGCTTTTTGTCCAGTGATTCAGCTGGTTTCAAATCCATCTAATAGACCACATCCCACCATTTTGTTAATAGCAATAGCAAATGTATCATGAAAAACTTTGTCACATGCCTTGATGATTAATTATAGCAACTATTTTGTTCTAAAACCCACAAAAACCAGGATTCAAGCTCCATATTTAATAAATATGTTCTGTGTGACCCTGGGCAAGGAACAACCTCTCCTTGCTATAGGCATCTGTCCAAGACTATAAGTTATGGAGAAGGTATTGATTTGGACTGGCAAGGTAATTTTCTGAGAGTTGCCTATACAAATGAAATCATAACTCATACTATCTCTTGCCCTGTTTTATACTTTTAAAGAGTGCTATGTTCAATCTAATTTTAGTTCCAAGATATGTTAATGGCCAGTCCCTGTGTAATAGGCTGAACTGGGCCTTACATCAAGTAGGAAGCCTGGTGCAGTGGTTAGGACATTGGACTTGGAGTAAAAAGTACTTGATTTTTGAATCCCACCCACTTATTAGTTGTATAGCTAAGCAAATCATTTGATATCTTCATGCTTCAGTTTCCTCGTTTTGTAAAATGAAAAGAATGTTTATCTCTAAGGTCCCTTCTAGTTATAAATCTATGGTTCAAGGAATAGAACATTCATGGAGTTAATTGGTTTTTTTTAAGATGTCCAAAGATACTAAATTAATTCGTAGAGATATAGAGATAGATAGATAATATATATACACAAATATATAGAAGTACATATACATGTATAGTTACATGTAAGTGTGTGTATGTGTGTGTGTGTGTGTGTGTGTGTGTGTGTGTGTGTGTAATAGGGGTTTGGCTCATGCCCAGATGACCTAAGATGGAAGTACCCACAGAGGAGAGGACAGGAACCTGCTTCTGGCAGATACATGGATGTTTTTAGCTGATCTATAATGTGGGTAGTAGAAAAGCATCCTCTTTCCATTGGCTGCAGAGTTGGAACTGACTGTATCTTTAAATCTCTATGACTGGCACAATCTCTCTCTTGTCCTGCCAAATCCAGGATTCATTTGCTCACAGATGTGATACCATATAGTGAAAGGGAAAGGGCCTGAGGGCCACAACCCCAAGTCATGGGAATAGGCTTAGGGTTTTGATCTGATTCATTTGTCTTTTTCAGTTCTAAGTACAGGGAAGAGATACCTGGAAACAGGCCCTTGAGCCACAGGAACCCTGGGGCATAGCATTATAAAGTGTATACTGCAGCGAGTCCAGCAGGGAAGCTCTGAGAAGTTAGGGTATCAGGACACAAACCCAGAGAAAGGAAGGGGAAAGAGTCTGGACTTGGACTTGGTGGGACTGATGATATATGGGGCTGAGCCAAACTGCACACTTGATCCCCTCTCTCCTTGATTCTGATGTGGCATGAGGGGGATGAGGGAATTATGCCCCTGGGGCATTAGGGATAATATTTGTATGTTTGCTTCTGCTGAACATTCGAAATGAATATTATTTTGTAAAAGTTAATCTGATAATTGTCATTAAATGAACCTGGGGTACTTGGTCATCTAAAATCAGGAAAACAGAATTCGTATGTTTTTGGGGGGAAGGAGGCTACTAGTCAATGGGAGAGTATAAGAGAGACCCTCTACTGCCTAAATAAAACCCCTCAAGGTACTGGAGAACCTGGGGGAAAGGTAAAATGAGGTATATCTGGCCCCCAAAGAATGGGACCACAGTATCCATGTTAAATGTATACTAGTTGTCCCAAAAGTCTTAGTGCAACTTAAGGTTTAGAACAAAGATTCTGTCAGCTTGAGAATGGTAAACATGTCCTAAAGAGGTGTTTAGAGAAAGAACCAGACCTAGCAGGACTTGGCTTGGAACATTTAAAATCCCCCAGCCCTAACCAGTTAAAGGTAGCTGGCTCTGTTCCTGTGAAGAAGTTGTCTCCTCCATCTATTTCCCTGGATTTGCATTGGGCACTTTGCCAAGGACCATAATGGAAGGGCTCTTTTATCTCTCTCTCTTTTTTCCTGATCCTCTCATTGCAATCCCAGAATGTACTTTCTTTCAGACTAAACTTTTGTTACAGCTCTGTGGATGATACAGATGTGGAGGCTATGTCTTTAGTATTACTATAAGAGGAAAAACTTGTAAAATAGAGTGTAATTATAATTTGCAATCCCTTTTAGGAATATTTAGTGCCATTAAGGATGAAGCAGACAAAGATCCAATCTCTTTCAGCTGTCTCCATGGTCAACAAGCACAGTCAGGGTCATGAGGTTTAAACTCTCATTGCATTTTCTCGTTATTTCCATATGTCTGCCTCAAAAATGGGGAGTACTAAAATTGGAAATGATGAAAAAATCAAGAATTATGTAAGAATAGAGCAAAAGGTCTAAAGAGGTTCTCTATCAGCTAATCCCTATGATCATTCCTATTTGTAATAGAAAAGACATATAGTTGAGCCAGAGAAAAGAAAAAAAAAAACGTACAGACTTGTTCATTTTATGTTCTTAAAATATCTCCTTAAAATGTAGATTTTGACTTTCTGCCCAATACCACTTTGAAAGTTTTGCTATTAAGTTCTAATTGTTAAGTAAATGTTCACTGTATATTTCTCCATAGTAGGGAAAGAGGAGGAAGAGAAAAAGAGATGATTGGAGGAATAGTCTGGGGGTAGGTAAAGTGAGTCTTTAATGACATATTGTAGAATCATTGTATTATCTTAGAAATGATTTATTATTTTAGATTGTTATGTTTGTAATCTTATCCTTGAAAGCAAAAGGATTATCTATTTTATTCCCAGAATTTCTTATAAGAAAATTCTTCTTTCCTTTCCTCCCTTATCCTCCATTTCAAAGAATATTTATTTCTTCCTAGGAGTACAGAAAGAATAACTAATAATAAGCATTATCCTAATTGTCCATGGCATTGTGTAAATTGTTCTTGGTCCTTAACTGTAAATGTATCTTTTAAAAAATATCAGACGACAAATAATTAACAAAAGAATTCCTCTTCATATGGACTACCACTGTACTAAGTGATTACTGTGAGAAATTTGTTCTGTTTTGTTTTTAGAGTTAGACAATACATATTCTCTGGCCTCAGAGATCTTACTGTGTCATTGTGGAGACAAGACTAATATAGGTGACATAAGTAGAGGAAAATGAAATACTAGATTCTGTACTGCTGATTGTAAGTACAAAAGAGAAATAACTTCTGTATTTAGTTGGTTGGAATATAAGAATTTTAAAATAATAATAATAAGTAGCTTAGAACATGGCTACTATGTTATTTCTACAGCACATGTTCTTTTATTATTTCATACTAAAAATCTCAAAATGACAAATGTTTATACACACACACACACATATACATATATATGCACATATGTATATATAGGTATATACCTTTTATATTTATATGTATGTGTGTATATAGCTAGGTGGGACACTGGATAGAATGCCAGACCTGGAGTCAGGAAGACTTGAGTCTCAGACACTTACTAGTTGTATGACCCTAGGCAAGTCACTTAACCCTGTTTGCCTCAGTTTCCTCCTCTCTAAAATGAATGAGAGAAGGAAATGGCACACTATCCAAATCTTTGTCAGGAAGACCACAAATGGGGTCACGAAGAGTCAAACACAACCACAACAACTGAATAGTAACAACCAAACATATGTTTACATATTCATATGTGTGTGTATATGTTTATATGTATACACATGTGCTGTGTGTATATACTTTGGTTATATATTGACTACTGAGCTGATATGAATGAGTTAGAAATACAGCTTAAATTCTGGTCTACTGGATCTACTGGAGCAATAGTAATAATAGCACCATAGGGTAGTTTTCAGGAGTTACCTTCCACAGGTGATGGGAGTTTCAAGTCCTTTGCACAATGATGGCTTTGGGTCCTATGACAAGGAGGGGCAGGGTTTATATAGAAAGCAGAGAGGGGAGATGGAGGAGTGGATGGCAGCAGTTATCGACAGACATGTGCTATAAGAATTGAAGTAGTATAACACGGTGTATTAAAAAAATGCTGAATTTGGATTCAAAAATCCCAGGGTTTATATTACCCAGTTCTGTTGATACTCCCTGAACGACCCTGGGCATGCCATTGAACTTCAGCGCGACTTTCTAAGACTTAGTTATTAAGGTATGGTTGAGTTCGTTTCGGTGAGAAGGAGTTATGGTATTCAGATGTCTTAAAGCCAAAATGACCATGTAAACCGATGTGGCATAATTGAAGCCCTACCTTCTGTAAGCAGAGCACTTCCGATGGGAAATTTTGGTAGTTTCTTACACTGAGAACATCAAACCACAGACCTGTTTCTGTACCAGCATGTTTAACTTAAGTGTTCCCATTAAGTAGGCAACATTTATATTTTCCCTCTCATTTGAATCGTCTCCTCATCATTTTTACTATAGTCTTCTGAATATTTTCTTCCCTGAAATGGAGTATGGACTGAATTATAAGACATCAGTGAGAAAATGGAAGTCATGGCAACTGGCCCATTCATTGGATGGATTTTGTGTGTGGCTGAATTCCCTTTCAGAAAACACATGCAAAATGACTGAGCTAATGGACCAAATCTGGGACTCTGAAATAAAGAAAGAGATGGGGGTAGGGACAGGATTGGGAAGAAGTTAAGTCCCCCAGACCATTTTTGATTTAACTCTTGAACCTTCCTGAAATGCAGGAAACAGCAGTCCATGTAAAATCTATAAATAGTTGTATAAGTTAAAGTTTCTTTTCAGATGAGGAAAAGAAATAAAACACTCTCTGGAGAAAAACATGATCTTTTCTCCATGTTTTAGTTGTCAGCTTTGACAAGAATGATACAAGCTAATTAAATTTTTGTTAATTTATTTTGTCTGATTCAGTGACTGCCTGTCACACAAATCCCTCAGTAAGTAAGATTTCTCTCTGCTATAAACTTTCCACTCTTTCTCTGAAACACCATTAGGTAAACGTAGGAAAAGTGGACCTGTTTTACTCAAATAAACACTAAAAGCACTTAAACTCAATCCACCCTCAATACTTCAACTCCTTGTGTCTGTTTTGGAGAGGGCCAAACTCTTTCCAGCTTATAAATCTCCAATGGGGGCCATTACCCTTTTTAAAAAATTGCCTCCTTGTAGATAAAATACAAAGATGGAATTAAGAAAGGGATGGCAGATGAAACAGAAGAAAATGTTCCATTTCTTTTTGCCCTTTAGTTTCCTGAGGGATTTTGGTTTGTATGTGATGCTAGGTAAGAGTTATGCCCCAGGGTTTCTGGGGGTGAACTCTTTCCACTGATACGATCATTGGGGTTATTCCCTGGTATGCTGTGCAGAGAGCTTAGTAGCTGAAAATTTGTACATCTGACCTTGTGTTACCAGTCACATTCTCTGTTCCATTTAACTCTCAAAGACTGTTCAGTTCAAAATATGAATTACGTGAGGGATGGTCACTCTTTTACTCTTGGTAATTTTCTCCTCTAATTCCTTAATAGATCAGTCTTACATCGGAATTCTCTCTGTGTCTCTTTAAGTCTCTGTCTGCCTCTGTCTGTCTGTCTGTCTGTCTCCCTCTCTCCCTCCTTCATTTATCCAATTTCTGGTTACTTATTATTCCCATACATGTATTTTTATTAGGGTGTCCATACTATTGTGTAGTATTTCTTAGTATCATTCTCAGGATTATCAATAAGACTTTGTCAGAACCATTGGAGAGTGTGGGGAGAGGGGCCTCTGTGGTAACAAATTGGACTGAGGATACCTCTAGAAGTTCCTACAATGAGCAAATCAAACACATATTTATTAAGTACTTTTCCATTATGATTTTATGTAAAATTATAGGTTTAATCCTTTATTTGTTCCTTTTATTACATGCATATGCCGTTGCCTGTCAAAGAAATGATATGCCTTTAAAATATTAGATAAAAGAAATCTCTCTCTCTCTGTCTCTTTCAGTTCCACTCCTCTGTTCTCCATTTGTTACTCTGAAAGAGTGCAAGTGAGGCTCTCCAACTTGTTTCTCTTGAAGTGTGGAGATGCCTTCAGGGGACATAAAAGACCAAGCAAAGTGAGAAAGAAAGGTGGGAGACAACTATCACTATAATCAATGGACTTCTTCACAACCATGGAGAAATAAAAAGAAATAAAAACCTGATACTTTCTTCCCCTTCTCCCATCAGGACAACCCTGTTCCTACTAGCTAGAGTTCTTATAATGTTCTTTTACTTAATGTGGTCATTTCTGCTTTAAGGCACTTTTTTTTTAAATTCCCCTTGGCACTGAAGCACCCAAGTACGTGACTTTGCACTCATAAAAACACTGGCACTTCAACCACTCCCCACTCCTTCCCTCCCCTCTTCTAACTGGAATTCATTCTCAGTACATACTGCACTTTTCCTCAACCCAGACTATATATCCAGGGGCAAGAAATACTTCAAAAAGTCCATCACAATGCAGATGGTATCTCAGGTTTGTTGAGTCACCTTGCTCTCTGGGTTGCTTTTGTAAGGGCCCAATAAACTGAATTATAATCCATGTTTTTGGGGATCCATCAAGTCAAAAGCAAGATTACTAGGTCTTCAGACATCTTCAAACAAGTCCCTGTTCTATCATTTCAAATCTAGAATTGATCAGAGATCTTTCCAGCCTGAATTTTGTTCCCTAAACAGGGAACAAAGAATGGGAGTCTTAGCCCCCTAAGTGACCTGGTTAGCTAAAGCAGTAGCCTACAGACAACCTTGACATGTGGAGATGGGATAAAACAAGTTGAGCTTTAGCTATGAAGAGTATGAGATTATCTTCACTTTACCAGGCTCCACATAGTAAATCATATTACACTGGACTGGATGGAAGCCTAGGGACCAGAAAAATAAAATAAAAAACCCCATCAGAAAGTAAAGGGTTTATTCTGTTGTTATGGAGGAGAGTCATTCCCCATTATTCTTATGACATAAACTTCCCCAAAGTAGAATTGTTAATAACTGTCTTCATAGATTAGTGAACTCTCTTCACTGGCATAAGAGACTTAAAGGAAAAGGTTAACTTGAGGAGAGCTGGGAAGTAGGAAGAGGTTCATAGAGGTATTAGAGCTAAAGACTGATTCCAATCAGCTTGGTTTTCCAGACTTAGGGGAAAATGCATATTACATTACATTTATAATCTTCCTTTCCTCCCTGACTTTTGGAGTACCCCCATACATTTGGGAAAACCAGCTTGTGGGGCATTTAATGTTCATTCCAGATTACATGGACCTTGGCTTTTTAATGTAATTTCTGATCCTGGATTCAGGCTTTGTTTCCTGATTCCTACAAGATGGTAAAAAAGTTGTCTGTCTGTCTGTCTCTTTTCTGAAAAAGAAGAAGAGGGGAAGGGGAGAATATGGAACAACCCTGAGCTGGGCCTTCTGCCTAAGGACATCTGTGGTTCCTACCTGATTCCATCCCTAATCCCACTCTATACCTCTCCCCTCCAGTGGCTTAAAACATTAAGTAAATTAGACTCTGGTGCTATTAGTCACTTCATAAGTGGCCTTTCTGGGGGAAATTTGCCAGGACAACTGCTGAGTGATGTCTCAATTTATGACCCAAAAGGGGACAAGGCATCTCTGGTAACTCTATTAATGGAGAAAGAAGAGTCTAAATGTACCACTCTCTCATTTCAGTGGTAACTTTAAAATGTTTTTTAATATTCTTGGCCCCTGTTGCAATGGCATTACTGCTATCCGTGGAGGAAGGATTCAGACTCCAGAGGAAAGGAGGAAAATGCTTAACTGTGGCTCCTCAGGTTTCTTTACTTTTTACTACATAAAATATATCTTTTCCCTTAAATATAAAAAAAAAAATTCTTAACCTTCTGCTGCTAAAATCTTAATTCTGGAAAGAGTTGTTAAAACTTTAATAAAATGCCTCCAGTGAATATTTAATAGACATTAAGGTACATACTACTTAGGGCCTAGTCCCTTGTTGATATTAAGTAAAAGATAAATAACTAGCATCTTGTTAATCACCTCCTTATTTATTAGATTAAATATAGGTAGGGTTTATACCAATGATTAAAGACACAAACTGGTGTGAAGTGTTAATCATATCCATTCACAAAATACCATTAAGCTTATCAAGATTGATAGCATATTTGTGTTTTAACCCTTTTCTCCCTTTGCTAGTGCCCTTGTCCCTTCCTTGATAATAAATACGGGTCACCAGAGAGTGAAACATCAAAATGACAATATGTAAAGCATATGGTTAATATTTTTTCCCCTTAGCAAGTAGGAGATGGTTGGCAAACTAGCAGATAAGTATTGCCCACTGACAAACTTGTCTGAAGTCCTGGCATCTGCCAGAGCACTTTAATTGTGAGGCTAAAACAAAGCCAAAATCCAGAGACATGGGGAATCAACAAGCTTAGATTTTCGTAATCCTTCCCTAGACCTTGTTATAATAGGCCTCTTCTTGGTCTATCTCCTCTTCACATATACCGATTCCTTTCAACAACAAGCAGGTTCAAGTCTATAGTCAATTTGAATTCAGTGATGTAACATTTCTATTATTCAGTTCTGTGTTTTACCCAGGATTGTGTAATGATTCATAAAATAATATCTTTTTTCCTCCTATCTTCCTCAGCTTCTCAGTAAAAATAATTTCAAATTTTCAATACTGTCAGCTAAGCTCTTATTTTTTCTTAGTTTCATTTTTCTTTGAAGCACAATAGCTCTTATATTTCTCTTTTCTTCTCTGTTTCCACTGGCATTAGCCAAGTAAAAGCCTTTATTACCAACTCCCTGGACTACTGCAATATATAGGTCTTCCTGCCTCCATCCTCTTCCCACTCTAAGTTGTCCTTTGTATTTCTACTGACATGAACAAATTTTGTGCCTCAATCTCATGACAACATTCTCCTGCTTAAAACACCTATTATTTGATCAATAAAGTTCAAACTTCATATCCTCTGCAATCTGATGGCCCTCTTTCTTTCCAGACTTATTTGATACTAAGCCTTTCAGTCTGAACTCCAGCCTAACTGGACTATTTGTCATTAAACAACTGTGCTTTTCCAACTCCAGCGTGTTGTTCAAGTTTTTCTCTTTGCATGGAATTCCCTGGTTGGAGATATGCCTCCTAACACCACCACTCTCTTAGTTTGGGTTCCATGTTGGGATGAAATGAGATACTTTCAAGACATTAAACAGTTAACACTAGGATGTATGTCTTATTCTAATATAGCCAAGGTATTTAACAAGGATACAGCAGTACCCAGCTTCCCTAAACATCTCTAGTGTCCATATGAAAATAGGACCAGTCATTGGAGCAGGATATGGTCAAGGATATGGTGACTGCCATGATCTTCAGCAATCAGTGAAGTATGAAATGGCTAGATTTCTCCTGGTTGGGAATTTCCATGCCTTTAGATGACCAGGAAGCTAGTGTCGGTGAAACTGAGGCCAATCAGGTCCTGGGGCAGTTCTGTCTTCTGTTAAGTAAAGCAAATATGTTGTGGAGAGGAGAAAAGAAGTTGTGTCAGAGGAATGCTGGTCCTGTCACAATCTTTCTTCAGATTCCTAGTCTTTCTTTGTATCCTCACTCATCCTTTAAAGCCCAACTCGATTGACTTCCTTTTCTTTTTGTTTTTTTGAGGTTTTTGGTTTGGAGGGGGGAAGGCAAGGCAAATGAGATTAAGTGACTTGCCCAAGGTCACACAGTTAGTAAATGTGTCAAGTGTCTGAGGCTGGATTTGAACTCAGGTCCTTCTAATTCGAGGCCCAGTGCTCCATTCACTGTGCCATTTAGCTGCCCCTTCCCTTTCCTTTTAAGAAAATAGAACTTTCCCCCTTCCTAATCTCCTCATAATATATTTTATTTTAGGATTATTTGATATCTACGTCTTCTGTGTTATAGTTATCTGACACATCCATTCTACTAAATTGAAAATTTCATGAAAGTTGGAATCATATCTTATTTGTACTTAATATATTCTTTATTGTAAAAAAAATTACACATGAAGCAATAAGTTTTAACCCCTATTATGTTATCTTATGAGTTTGATACTTCAACATCAAAACATGTGACATTTTTTGAGTCTATAATATTGTCATTTCATCTTGAACTCTGCAAAGCACTGTCTGGACAGTTCCTTCAGGGTCTAGGTCTTCTGGAAATTGAAGACATGGATATGCTTCTCCTACTATCAGAGGTCATTTTCTCCAAGGAAACTGTAGTTACATAAAATTTGTCCTATTCTCAAGAGCTCCTGACTTCTTATCCCTTATGAGAAGTCTCAGGGATATTTCTAAACTACATATTCAAGAGAAAGAGGAAGAGAGACAGGCAGAGATAGAAGAGGAGAGGAGAAGAGAAGAAACCTAAGGGGACAGACACAGACAGAAAAAGAAAGAGTGGGTGGCTCATAGTGACTCAGGGGTCAATTTTCACTGACTCAGCTTTGATGGAGATATGGATGGGATGGAAAATGAGAAAAGGCCAAAGAGTGAATCAGGGAAGCCAGCATATGAAACTCAACCAAAATATCGATGTATTTTATCCACCAGAAAGGGACAAGGCAAATGAGTCTCAGTTTCTAGGATAGCACATGTGGCAAGGGATGGAGCCCAGCTCCAGTCATGCCTAGTGGGGCATATTCCAGCCTTAGCAATTGTGGATATTTCCACTGGTTATACCTTTCACAGCCTCAACGACTTTGTGTGGTATGTAGGATAGGGGAGAGAAAGAGAATAAAATCTCTAGAATTCAGGATCCAGAAAAATGGAGTGATACACTCAGTGTCACAAATAAAACCGACAGAGGCAGAATGAAAATCCTGTAACTTCAGAGTTCTCACTAGCATACACTAATAACTACAGATAAATTATTTATGTTGCTCATTGTGTTCTGGAATTCTATTAGACTGTCTCCATTTGAAATACACAGAATGTCAGAGCTGGAAGGGAATCCAAAAGATCATCTAGTCCTTTATGTATTTAACTGTTATGGAATATACGTCCAATAGTTACAGCACTAGATCAAAGGGAGAGCAGGATTTAATGACTTTGGAGGTGTAGCTCAGGCTTATTCAGCTAGTAGGTGCCATATTGCACAGAGCACTAGGCCTACAGTCAGGAAGATTCTTCTTCATGAATTCAAATCTGGCTTGAGGTACTTACTAGCTATGTAACCCTGCCACTTAACCCTGTTTGCCTCAGTTTCTTATCTGTAAAATGAGGTGAAGGAAATAGCAAACTACTCCAGAGTCTCTGCCAGGAAAATCACAAATGGGGCCATGAAGAGTCAGACACAACTCAAACGATTGAACAGGACCATCATTATAGCCTGATTTATCCCTCCACCAATAATGCATTAGGGTTCTAGCCCCATAGCCCTTGCAACAACTCATTTGCTTCTTTTTCAGTCTGGTGCTTATGGGGTAGAACCTCAGCATGGTTTTTATTTGCATTTCTCTTATTAAAAGGTATTTGAAACATTTCCCCCATATGGTTCTTGGTAGTTCTAAATATTTATACATTTCCTCATTTGAAAATTACGTTTTCATATTCCTTGAAATGTCTGTTTGGGGGAGGGTTCTTGTTATATAATTATTATCAGTTCTGTCCCTATCTTATTTGGAGCTAGTTGTTTGCATGTAGTGTCCCCCATTAGACTGTAAGTTCATTGAGGGCAAGGGTTCTGTTCACCTTTCTCTCTACTGTGGTAAGTACTTAACAAATGCTTGCTTACTTGACTTGCTTATTAGAGAAATTTGATGGAATAATTTTCTTATCCATTTAATTATTTCCCTTTTAATTTTAGCCTCATTGATTTTGCTTGAGCAAAATTTTCTCTTAAAATTATGTCGTTGAAATTGTCCATTTTATTATCTGTATTCCATATTACTTGTATTACTTGTTAATTTAAGAATTCTCCCCCAGCTGTAGCTGTGGAAGATATCTGCCTTCTTGCTCCTTTAACTTGCTTATGATGTGACCTATATTTATATCCCATATCAATTTTAAGTTTATTGTAGCATATTGATTAATATGCTGATCTAAATCTAATTTCTACTTGACTGATTTCACATTTTCTTAAAATCGACTTTGTCAAATAGGGAGTTGTGGTCCAACAGTACTTGTGATCCTTGCATTTATCAAACTTTAAGCTACAGTGGTGTATAATTACTGGATTTTGCAAATTTAATATATCCCATTGATCACTTTTTTTCTATTTTTGAGCCAATAGTTTTAGTGTCACTGTATTTATCAAATAGTTAGAAATCATATCTCCTTTATTTCTCCCTATTTTTTCTTTATTTTCCTTGAGATGTTTGACTTTTTGTTTCTCCAGATGAATTTTTATTATTTTTAGTTTTAAAAATAACTTCTTAATAATTTGTTTGATATAACACTAAATCAACTAACAACTCACCAATTTTCCTTTTATTGTTCTAGTGGTTTTTTGTAGCTATATTCACATACCTTCTGAATATAATTTGGTAGATGGAAGCCATGGCATTTTATACATTTTTAGCAATTTTTATAACAACCATACATTTGTCCAAAATATACAGAATGTGCAAGATCCTTTTGAATTTAATTTTTGTGGATTATGGAAACAAAAAGCATTTTTACTCAGAACAAAGACTACTCCAATTACATTTCTTATGCATATGAATATATGTCATTTCTTTGTGAATGCAAGCACAAACATAGACATGTTTCAACATCCCTTACTTAAGGTATAAAACAAGGAGAAAAATTCTCATCAAATATTTTTTTTCTTTCTGTATTTTGGAAAGGGTCTTTCACAGAGTCCATACAGAATAGGGGTTCCTAGTAGATGGAGAGAAAGTCTAGATGCTCTTATTTGCAGATCATATAGTCCTGATTTCCCTGAATACTGAGTTCAACCTAGACATCCACACAGAAATAGCAAGTGGATGAATATTTTAAACTGCACAAAGTATAACAGGCATTTGGATGGACAGTTCATTGAGTTAGCTTTTCATTTTATATCTCTAGGAGATACTCTACTAATGGACAGTGAGCTGGACCTAGAATTGAATAAAGAGAAAAGAGTACACAAAATTACATCTGGAAAGTTGTCTCATTTTTTAATAATCACAAGATGTTGCTTGACGCATGAACACACACATATGTATACACATGTACATACAAAAGCCTTTCAGCATCAATATTAGAATCTGAGCTCATAGTGAATTTAGAAAGAATCTAATGTTTAACTTCTGAAACCACATACTGAAAACGCCCAGGAAGGACATAGCCAAATTTAAAAGATTCCAAGTGTTGCAGGGTTTGGACTGGAATATAACTCACAGAAATGATGAGTTTTTGTCCTGGCCATTTCTAGGGAAATAATTCAGTGCTGATAGAATTGGGCTCTTTGGAATGATGAAGAATTCACCTTACTGATTGTTTAGCGAGAAAGGGCCTGATTCACTGGATCTTTGCAAGGGAGTAACTTGATCATTTTTATCATACATAGCAGGAATCTTTGAGCCTTCTAAATGGGTTCAAATAGGACTGGTTCCTTTCCTCTACACCCTGTGAAGAATGGCCATATCCAGCTAAAGGTCAAATATGGGCTTATGGAAGTATGAGTCTGTGTCTTGGGACCCTGGCTTCTGCTTCTGTTTATTTCTCTCTTGAGTATAAATGACTAAATGTGGATCTCAAGACCTATTTGTCCAGTTTGAGAACCTAACTTGCAAATTTGAGAGGTATGGATCTTGGGTGTCTTGGAGCTTACTGATAGCCAAACGAGTTTCTGTATCAATGATAGTGACTATCAATGAGAGAAGGAGCTTGACCCCTGTTCTCATTTTAAAAAGACATGGATCTGGAGGGAATTATTTGGACTTTGCAGAGCCAAAGTGAAGTATCAAGTGCCTTCAAACTATATCATAGTTTAATATCTTAAATATCAAACTTCCATAACAGTATGTTAGTGAGTGTGGTGTTCTCGTTACTTCTCTAAATTCCTTTGGCATTGTACACTTGTTAATAGGTTTCATTTTTAGCATTTTTCTTATATACAAAAAATAAATATCTCAAACTAAATTTAAGGTATACACGGAGTCTTCTTTCTTTAGGAATATTCTAGAGATGAGCCAAACCTAAATTTTAAGTAACATTTTACTTTGAGGCTTTGGACTGGGGGTGTAACAAAAGCCAAAGAGTGTGAGGAAATGATCCTAGTCCCTCTCATTACAGGGCTGGAGGTTCCTCTAGCACTGAACTCAATATATAAATCTGGGTTCACAATAGAAGGTCTGATTAATGAAGAGGGAGAGGGTGTAGCATCTGAGCATTGAGCTCAGCAGTAGTTCAAATTGTTAGTCAAGTCAAAGAAGAAATAGAATAAGTAGCCCAAAAGAAATGATTTATACACTAAAGACACAAAATGAGCATCACACAAAATTATGCAGCAGTTAGGAGAAAAAAGTCTTGGAGTACAATGGTCTAAAAATTGAGAGGTAAAGGCTTACAGTCAATAATAATTTATGCTGGAAAAAATGAGTATTATCCTATATTGGGAAAAAATAAAGTTTTAATAGAATAGAGGATTTTTAAGATCTCTTGATGAAAAAAAAAACAGAATTGGGTGCCAACTCTGAAATACAAACATGGGAGTTAAGATAAATCTAGAAAGGTAAATATGCTGGAGCAATCAGATGGGACTAAATAATGATAAAGCATTTATGTTTTAATTGGAAGAGAAGAGATATGCCCATTCAGAAGCCAAATTTTTTTAAGACTCACAGAGAAAGTTAAGTACAGTAACATACAGAAACAGGACCTGAATGTGATTTCATTTGGTTTTGTTGGCAGAGGGAGAAAGAAGAGAGCAAGAGAAACAGAGAGACACAGAAACAGAGAGACAGAGAGAACAGGGAAGAAATGAGGGCCGCGGACATGTGATCTTTTAGTAGAAATTAGTAGAAATGTAAAAAAAAAGAGCATTAAACACATGCATAGAGTTTGACATAGAATTACATTAAACTAAAAAAAAAAATAAGTTACTGTCAGGGAAAGGCAAGAGAAGGGGTATGAGAGAGAGTAACACCAACAGATTGAAGCACCATAAACGTGGGATTAACAAGGTTCAATATTGAACATTTTATAATAAAGGGGGAAGGCTTTTTAGATGTAAAGGAAACATTTCACATTTTAGAAAGTTGCATGAAGTTATTAAGAGCTCAAGGATATATGAAAAGTCCAGTGAGATATCAATCTAGGCTCAGGCATGGACTACTTCAACATCTTTCTTCTCACTTTTTCTTTTTCATAATACCCAAAAGGAGTCTAAGAATTGTAATTGGCTTTTGTACCATAAGCAAAGAGAGAGAAGCAAGCTTTGAACCTTTGAATTTATAAATTAGAGTAGAGAACTCTGTCACCTCTTACCTGAAGCTAGCAATCCTCAGAACTAATTGAAAGATGTGAGGCTTTTGACATTCTTAAATTAAGGTCATTGCCTTTACTAAAAAGATCACTATAACACTTAATCTGAAAAGAGCTTAGTAATGCCTAGATGAGTAAGAAACTGAAGGTGGTCAAGACTGAGGCTGTGCAGTAAAAAGTGATCCTAGGGAGTCTAATGGATTGACTTTTTACAGTACTGATGTCGTGTCCTGTGAAGAGGTCAGAAACTAGACATATGCCTGACCCAGACCAAGTAGCTGCATCCTAATAGCAGAGTAAACCTCCTAGCTCTGTCTGGAGCTATCCTAGAGCAGAGTAATCTGTCTGGACTAGCCCAGCAGCAGTCAAGTCCGTGTGGGTGCAGCTTGCTAGCTAAGGGACCTGTTTGACCAAGACTGGTAATGAATTGATTCATCCAGATCAGATATGCCCTTTAAAGAGTCAGTCCTTGGGGCAGCTAGGTGGTGCAGTGAGTGAGGAGTCAAGAGGACCTGAGTCCAAATCCAGGCTGGGACACTTGACACACTTACTAGCTGTGTGACCTTGGGCAAGTCACTTAATCCCAATTGCCTTACCTTCCCCCCTCCCCCCCCCAAAAAATGCTAACCCAACTGAGCAATGAAATGACTTGTCCATAACTAATGATAGCCAATCAAATTTCTTGGGGACCCTTCAGAGAAAGAAAGTTCATCGAGAACCTAAAATTCTGAAATTATGAATTGCCTTGGTCATCATGTATGTTTCTTACTCACTGCACTTGAAACTCATACCCATTCTCTACCCTCCCCCCCACCTCCATGGACTTTGTGTTTATTTTGAAAAGTATGCCCTAAGATTTTAGGGAAATGCTTTGTAGCTATTGATGCAAACTATTGTTACAAATCATTGTTAACTTTGCAATTATGCCATATGATGAAACTCCTTTATTAAAAAAATGAGTCTACTGACTGTCAAGGGGAAGGAAGCATGTGGGTTATCAAAGGTGTAGGTAATTGTTAAGAGGATAGCTACCCATAGAGCAGACTTTAGAACCTTGAGAAAATTAGCTATATAACTCCTCTGGGGACCCAACTTGCTCACGCCAGCACAGGTTTGGAGAGTGAACTGTAATGGTAAGGAAAGACAACTTCCAAGGTTCGGATTACCAGCATAGCAAACTCCATTTATTCAGCAAACATTCACAGAACAGAGAAAGTCAAAATACAGTATAACTCATTCGTTTAGCAAGTAAGTTCTCAATTCAGTTGCAAAGTACCAAGGTCCAAGTATCCCACCCCTGGATCAGTAGTCACAGTAGCTCTCTCCTGGGCAGTACATTCATTTAGTCTCTTCTCAAATGGATAATAGTTTCCAATCATAAACAAAGTACATTCATTTAGTCCAGTGGTTCTCTTAATGCCATGACCCATTAATACAGTTACTCATGTAGTGGTGACCCCCAACCATAAAATTATTTTCATTGCTACTTCAGAACTGTAATTTCGCTACTGTTATGAATCTATCTGATATGCAGGATGTATTTTCATTGTTACAAATTGAACATAACCCACAGGTTGAAAACCACTGATTTAGTCAATCACAGAGCACAAAAAGATTTCCCACCCCTGGACACTACTGAATTACAATACCATCCACTAACACCAAGCACTTTCTCAAAAAGGGTAGGAGAGCACAAAAGGCCATCCACCCTTAAGTCACAACAAGGTTAAGATATCATCTCAGTGTTGAAAACCCAAGGAAAGGCCCTTCTTTTATCTTGACTCAAGGCAAGCCCTCAGCAATCTCAGTTCCTGGGGAGACAAGCAATAGCCAGTGTCCTCATCAAATCACTCTCTGCCTGCAGAACAGTCCCAGAACCCCTGAAAACATCAACAAGGCCCTCTTCCAGGATTTCTGTAAACATACCACCAGAAAATCCTCCTTTAGGGCTTCTGAACCAACAGCAAGGTTCCAGGACCTCTACAACAGCACCAGTAGGTGAATCTGGCAAAATAACATGAAAACAGACAAACAAAACACCGGCATCACAGCCATGCCTCCTCAGTTCTCAGCAGCTACAGGTAGCAGTTCTCAAAAGTCCTGGGCAGCTCCAATGGGCCCTCAGCAGTCTTTCTCTCAGCAACTCAGGCTCCACAATACTAGATACTGTTCTCTAGAGGTCCTTCTGGCCATTTCTCGGCTTGGGCCTCTCTCCCAATTCAGGGTTCCTCCCAATTTAGCCCCCTCTCTTCACGTCAACAAGTCCATCCCACAAGTGGGATTCACAACACTCAATCCCCAAAACCACACCAATACAGTAGCATCTCCAAATTCCATTATCATTACATGAACTCAGATGGAATTTTACAAGTAGAAATTATAAAAACCAGAGAAGAAATATACAGAATTGAGCAACAAAATATAATAAGAATTATTACATTGATAAAAGTAGGAGCTTTAAAAATCTAATGAAACTATATAAACATGTCAATAGTCTAATAAAAAGGAAAGGAAAACTGAACTACCAATATAAAAAAAAATGAAAAAAAAAGTGAATTCCCAACAAATAAAGAAAATGAAAAAAAATACTAGAACAAATTTTTCCCAATTACAGGCCAATAAAACTGAGGATAATTTAAACGAAATCAATGAATATAAATATAAGTAAAATACCCATGTTAACAGATCAAGAAAAAGAAAAAAAATGTGAATAGTGGTCTCAGGAAAAGACGCTGAACAAGCCGTGAAGGAATTCCCACAGCGGCAAATGGATTTACAAGTAAATTCTATCAAAGTCTCAAAAATGAATCATTTTTACGTTTTTACATAAAATATTTGCAAAAAAAGATGGCATCTTATCAAACTCCTTTTATGAGAAGTATATTATCTTGATACCTAAACCAGTGAGAGACAAAACAAGGACGTAAATGTGTAGCCTAATATCTCTTATTAATATTAATGCAGAATATTTTTAAAATATTAGAAAATGACTATGTAATTAAAAAAAGGTTACACACTGTGACCAGCTTGGATTTATGCCAGCAATATGGTCTTAGTTCAATAATATGGCAACTCTGCACATAGAAAACCATATTAAGAGCAAAACTACAAAATCATGTTATTATGTCAACAAACGAAAACTACATTAGAATCTTTTCCAATAAGATCTAAGTATTTGAATGAATGAAAAAGTATTAAATGCTGACTAGATACAAAAAAACTGTGCTCAGCACTGAAGATACCAGTAGGTAGTCCCTGTTCTCAGGTATCTCACATTCTGATTTGGAGAGACAAAACACACAAGAGGTTTCTGCTGGGGGTCGGTTGGAAAGGCTCAGTGACCTTTAGGATAAACTGGCATTGTAGATGCTAATGCCTCTTCTTTCATGCCTTTTCCATTGATAAAATCACATCTCTTTCTGATGTTGAGCCATTTGCCAGTAGCAAAGACCTTCCTTGGTGACCAAAAAATATCATTTCTACTTCTTTCCTAGCTGTGACTGCAGAGGAGATGGAAGCCTGAGAACCTGCAAAAATATTGGTTGTCTGGTCACATCTCCACAAGGGAAGCCTCCCACTCATCTGGTATCAACCTTATAAAAATAACAACACAGCACGTTAAGGTTTGCAATGTGGCAAATCTCATTTGATCTTAACTACAACTCCAGTTGGTAGGTACAAATGTGTTTAAATTTTAAAGGCCATTCTGGAAGGGGCTAAAGTTGGTATAGGGCCTAAGAGACTCTGATACCCAGAGAGAAGACAAGGAGGCTGCTGCCTTGTTTTATTTCTAAATAAGGACCTGTGTTTTCATTGGCATAGGGAAAATTCAGCGTGGAAACTCCCCACACTAAAGGAGATTGTCATATTTATAACTTAGGATCTTAGAGAGAAGGATGGGTCATGAGACTTGTCTGTGTTCACATAACTAGTTGGTGTCGGGGTAGGACTCAAATTCAGGGCTTCTTTCTATCCACCACTACATTGTGAGCTGTCTATTGATTTGGAGCCAGGATAAGGAGTGGACATGCCATTTTATCGGCATAAGGGAATTTCTATGTGAGGAAATGGCTTCTACTAATTCAGGTCAGTATCTTTTCTGCAACTGATCATCTCAAATATTTGCTTGGAACACTAAGTGACCAGGGTCATCCAGCTCACATGTGTCAGAGGCAAGACTTGAACCAAGATTCCACTGGCATTGAGGCTGTCTCTCTATCCACTGCACATGTCCTCTCATCTACTGATTACTAATTGTTTAAATGGCAAGTGGCAAAAATGATTATACCAAAGACCTCACCATACTCATAAAAGCCACTACAGGACAGCTTTTTATAGGGTACCATCCCAGTCCTCCAGTTAGTGGCTTTCTCTGAGCAGTCCTTCTTTGGGCACATTCTCCAGTCCAACAACTTCTACTCTGTTGCCCAAGCTCACACCTATAACTGTCCTGCGCTGGACAAGGAAACACCCTTGATAATACATGGGATGGAAAATGGTGGCTTTGATCCTTTGACATTTCAAGGAGTCTGTCTGGTGGGTGATTTTTCTTCCCTCTGGATGTAGAGGTAAAGTGGAAATTAGTCTTCATGAAAAGGATTTCTGAATCTGAGACAAATCAGAGGAGTTTAAAAAAAAAACCCTCAGGGAGTGGGCAGAGAAATCACTAGCAGGATGTAGCAAAATGTTTATCTTTCAAGCCACCAAGTGTACAAATCAGCCAGTCCTAGTAAGGGCTGGCGCTATGCATTTCCCCCCTTGTGCTTCTGCCAAGCCACCTTAATCCTGACCTGCAGCATGCTTACTCCTTTTGAATGGGGCCCCTCTGGGGCTTGAGTTGTTAGTCAGTTATGCTTTCTTTCCAAGCCAGGCTGTTCAAGCAATGTCCATCTGGGCCCCTGTCAAGTCTGTCAGGCTCCTTCCCACTCTAAGTCAACAGGGTTCAGAGTAACGTATGAAAATACATCAGTAGCTGCTTGGTTTTCCTGCAAATATGAGTCCAGGGGAGGGGGGAAAGGAGACTGGAGGAAGAAGGCCTTAGGCTAAATTATTTTTAGCTTGAGAAGCAATGTGGCCTAATGGAAAGAACACAGTGCTGGGCATCAGAAGACTTAATTTCTATTTCTAGCTCTGCTCTTGAATCTGGGGCCTTGGATAAGTAAGTGAAACTAATAATGTAATGAAATGTTTTAAAAATTTAAATACTGTGTGCCTTTTATATGACAGTCATTTATGGACCTCCAGCCCCTACCATGAATCCTTCTTTGTATCAAAGAAATAAATTAAGCACAAACATTCAATAAAGGAAGTGCATCTGTAATGCATTCTGCTCTTGTGGCACCCCCATTATGTTTCACAATTTGTTCTTCGTTGCTTCATTCTTTATTGCTCTTTCAGTTACACAGAATTCAATTTCCTTTTAATGATACTTTCACTAATGTTGTCATTTTAGGTATTGTTCTTGTGGTTCTTTATATTTCACTCTATCAGTTCATACAAACCTTCCCGTGTTTTTCTGGATTCTTTGTGATCCATAATTTATCTTAAAATAATATTCCATTGAATTCATATACTATAGTCTTTTTCTCCAACCATATCCCAATCCATGAGCATACTCTTTGTTTCTACATTTTTAATACTGCAGAGAATTTGCTAGTAATGTATCAAAGTCTCTACTTGATTTTGTGGGGGGATATGCCCAGACTCAGGAAAACTGGCTCAAAGAGTATGGACAATTTAGTCAGTTTTCTTGTATAATTCAAAGTTGATAGCCAGAAACGTTGGATTGCTTCATAGTTTTATCAGTTGTGTATTAGTGTATCTGCCTTCTCACAACTCCTCCACTGTTGACTGTCCCCATTTTTTATTTTCTTTGAAAATTTATATGTCTTGCTTTTTTTTTTCTTTTTCTATTTTTTAAAATGATCTGGTTTTTGAGTTTTGGACTTATTTCCCATCTTGAGAGTGAGGAGGAGAGGGAACTGCTAGACCATATTTCTGTATTTCTTAATAGGCCCTTGTGAATCCTTATCATTTTAGGCATTTTCTGTGAAGGTGAAATAAAGTTTGTCCCATATCCAATATTTTTCTTTTCTTTTTTTTTTTTTGCCTTTTTTTTTTGGAAGGCAGTTGGGGTTAAGTGACTTGCCCAAGGTCAGAGGGCTAGTTTTTGTGTTGTGTCTAAGGCCAGATTTGAACTCAAGTCCTCCTGACTCCAAGGCCAGTGCTTTATTCACTGTGCCACCTAGCTGCTCCTCCAATATTTTTCTTGATGAGATTTGGGCACCCTTTTAGCCATATATGGAGAAACCTCATTTTGAATTTTATTTTGAAGATTTTATTTTCTAGATTAACTCCGGAACCAAAGAGAGAAATTCTTTTGATTGCAAATTAGGCCCCCAGCATTAGGTTTAATCTATGAGGTCTCTGTGCCTTAGAGAGCCCTGGGTCATGGTTTATATATGGAGACAGAGTGTATGGTATAGTTACTAAAAATCATACTTGGAGTTTTTGGGGTTTGTTTTTATTTTTTTATGTATGTGTTTTGGAACCTTTTGGCAGTCTGATGAAGCACACATATCCCTTCTAAAATCAGTGTTTTTTAAATGGGTAAAATAAAATACATCAGAGGAAAATAATTATATTGAAATATAGTTATAAAAATATTTTCTAAGTTCTTGGACACTAGGTTAAGAATCCCGGGTTTAAAGTAAAATCCTATCTACATTTCATTGATACTTTTCTGATTGTTTCGTTTAAGATTCAAGATCATCTGTTTCTCAAAAAAAATTGTCATTGCTTTATCTAGGTCTATAAAATACTCCCTTAGTGAGCTGTTTAGTATAGTGCTAAATCTATACAACATTAGTGATCTATAATTGATCTTTTATCTGCTACACTTCTCTCTTCATCTTGCTCAGTGCCTTATCACTGGTTCATACTCTTTTTTTTTTCTTTTAATAAATGCTTTATGACCCAATCTTCAAAATCGGAGATTGTTTTGCTTACGGCTGTTCCTCTCCCAACTCTTTGTTCTCTCTTAAAATATTTCCTTGCCTCCACCTATTTCAGTTAAGTTTAATGTATTTTCGTTAAAAACAACAACCACCTGTTTTTTTTCTGTGTGTTTATATGTGTCCAGCCTTCCTTTGTCTAGTTCTGATAAAAATGAGTCGTGTTATTAGTCTATTTTCCACCTCTTCCTGGATATATGTTGTCTTCTTGAGCACCTTAATTATGAGTACTCATTATCTTCTTTATTTCTTCCCAGTGCATTCTTTTTTTTTCTTCTTTTTCTTTCTGTTTGTAGTACTACAAAGCAAAACAATTTTTAAAAATCAAATTCCTCTGTTATCCTTGATGACATCATTCTGCAGTTAATAGCGTTTATCTCCTTAAGTTGCTCAAATATATTTACCTTTCTAGGTTTCTCTTGACTACTGTCTTTACATTTCAAAGTACCCGCTCAGTTGTGGTCTTATTATCATGAATGCATGAAAGTCCCCCATTCCATTAAAAGCTTATTTTTTAACCCTATATTATTGCATATGATATATGGCAGGTAGGTGGGCAGGGGTTAGAGTGCTGGGCCTGATGTCAGGAAGACTGGGCAAGTCACTTAATCATGTTTGCCTCAGTTTTCTCATCTGTTAAAATGAGCTGGGGAAGGAAATGGCAAACTACTTTGGTATCTTTGCCAAGAAAACTTCAAGGGCATTTAAAAAAGTTAGATGTAACTGAACAGTTATTATATTCATTCTTACAGGCGAAATTATTCTGTGAGCTTTTATTCTTTGTTGTTTTGAATATAATAGTCCAAGATGTTTTCTCCTTCAAAGTTTAGTTGTTAAATCTTGTGTCAACCTGACTGTTTCCTTCATACATTAACTTTCTCATTCAAACTACTGGTTGTATTTTTTTTTTTTTACCTTCAACTTGGAAGCTCTGAATTTTGTGTATTTTATTCCTAGGAATTTTCATTATGGAGTCTGGGAATTGGGAACTGGTGGATTCTTGCTATTTTCACTTTGCCTTTTGGTTCTAATAAGTTTGAGCAATTTTCATACATGATTTCATCACATATCTAGGATCTTTTTTGATTATGGCTTCTAAAAAGTCTGATGATTCTAAAATTATTTCTCCTTTATGTGTTTTCCAGGTAAGTAGTTTTTGATAGCAGTTACATTATGTTATCTTCTTTTTCAATTTTTAATATTGTTCCAATATTTCTTGTTGTCCTGTACAGTCATGGAAATAGATGGCTAAGTTGATTTATGGATTTATGGTTTATACTTTTAATTTCAGACAGTCTGTCACTGGAGTAAGTTTACTACCTTCTGAATTCATTTGTTCATTTTTTTTCTCCAGAACACTTCTTCCACTTATAATTTCATTTTTAAAACAATATCATGCTTCATTTCATCCCAGTATTCCTATAGATCCCATGGCGAAGCCTTTTTCTTTTTTTAATTTTTTTTTTAATATGAGATTCTTTATTAAATTTTTTTGAGTTACATCTTTTCTCCCCATCTTTCCCCCGCCCACCACCCCAAAACAGCCATCCCAGTATTTCCCCCCTCCCCCAGTCTATTCTCTCCTATGTCACTTGTTGGTAGGGCAGGATGGATCTCCCAACTGCAGTCCCTGTGCATCTCAGGTTCCAGTTGGAT
>CM053584.1:165613496-165630020 GCA_028627135.1 Pseudochirops cupreus
AGGAGGGCAGGTTGGAGGAAGGGTTGTTAGAAGCATACACTTCTGTAAAGGGACAGGTACAAAGTGGAGAATAGAACAAGTGTGGGGCAAAATAGGAAGAAGGGAAATATGCAGGTAATGGGGTAGGGAGATCCATCTTGCCCTACCAGAAAGTCAAAGTGGTGATGGAGGAGGATATAGGAGGGAGCAGATTGGAGGAGGGAGAATGCAGTGGGATTGCTGTTTTGGGGTGGTGAGTAGGGGAAAGAAGGGGAGAAAATTTTTAAATCAAAATCTCGTGGAAATGAATGATGTAAACTAAAAATAAACAAAAAAATTTTTTAAAAAAAGCACAATTGGTCAGAAGGAAAAGAAATTTCAAAAACTCATTGAAGAAAATAATTCCCTCAAAATTAGATTAAGAGAAATCAAGATACTAAAAAACAGATCCAAAAGAACGAAAAAATAGAAGGCAACGTGAAATATCTCATAGGAAAAACCACTTACCTGGAAAATAGATCCAGGAGAGATCATTTAAAAATTATTGGACTACCTGAAATCCATGATCATAAAAAGAACTTAGAAAGCATCCTTCAAGAAATTCTCAAGGAAAATTGCCCTGATATTTTAGAAACAGAGGACAAAATAGAACTTGAAAGAATTCACCAATCAGCCCTTGAAAAAGATCCCCCAAAGAAAACTCCTAGGAATATTATAGCCAGGTTCCAGAGTCCCCAGATCAAGGAGAAAATATTATAAGCTGCCAAGAAGAAACAGTTTGAGTATTGTGGAAACACAAATCAATATAACACAAGATCTAGCAATTTTTACATTAAGAAATGTAAGGACTTGGAAGATGATATTCTGGAGGTCAAAGGAGCTAGGATTAAAACGAAGAATCACAAACCCAGCAAAACTAAATATAATACTTCAGGGGAAAATATGAGTATTCAATGAAATAGAGGACTTTCAATCATTTTTGATGAAAAGACCAGCACTAAACAGAAAATTTGACTTTCAAATACAAGAAGCAAGAGGAGCATGAAAAGGTAAACAGAAAAGAGAAATCAGAAGGAACTTATTAAAATTGATCTATTTGCTTTCCTAGATGGAAAGACAATATTTGTAATTCATGAGACTTTTCTCAGTATGAGGATAGTTAAAGGGAATATATATGTTTTTATACATATATATGTATGTATAGGTAGGTATATGTGTGTGTATGTATGTACATGTATACATAGACAGAGGGCATGGGGTGAGTTCAATATGAAGGAATAATATCAAAAAATAAAATTAAGAGCTGAGAGAGGAATATATTGGCAGGAGAAAGGGAGAGATAGAATGGGGTAAATTATCTTACATAACAGAGGCAAGAGAAAGCTGTTACAATGGAGGCAAAGAGCAGGAAGGTGGAAAGGGAATGAGTCAACCTTATTCTCATGGGATTTGGCTTAAGGAGGGAATAACATGCACACTCAATTGGGTATGTTACCCTACAGGAAAGTAGGGGGGAAAAGGATGGAGGAGGGAAGATAAAGGAAGGATGGATTGGGAGACAGGGTAGTTAGAAGCAAACACTTTTGAAAAAGGCCAGGGTCAACAGAGAAATTATAACAAATGGAGGGGTGGGATAGGATGGAAAGAAATAAAGTTGGATTTTCACAATATGACTACTCTGGAAATGTTTTACATAACTACACATGTATAACCTGTATTGAATTGCTTGTCTCTACAGTGAGGATGAGTGAGGAGGGGAGAAGGGAGAGAATCTGGAACTCAGAGTTTAAAAAACTCATGTTAAAAAAATGATTTTTACATGCACCCAGGAAATAAGATATACAGGCAATGAGGTATAGAAATCTATCTTGCCTTATTAGAAAGTAAAAGAAGGGATGTGGGGGGAATAATAGAAGGCATATTGGGGGAAGGGGTATTCAGTATGCTTGCCATCTTGGTTTGGGGGTTATGTGAGAGATGGGGAGAAAATTTGTAAGTCAAATCTTGTGGAAATGAACATTGAAAACTAAAAATAAATAAATTAAAAAAAAACAATTTTTTAAAAACATCTCCAAGAAGAATATGAATTAGTCACAAGCCATAAAGAAGCTCAGAAAGGAGTTTGAAAATCAAGTAAGAGAAGTAGAAGAAAAATTGGGAAGAGAAATGAGAGTGTACCAAGAAAATAATGAAAAAGGAGTCAACAGCTTGTTAAAGGAGGCCCAAAAAAATGCTCAAGAAAATAACACCTTAGAAAATAGACTAACTTAAATGGCAAAAGAGGCCCAAAAAGTCAGTGAGGAAAAGAATGCCTTAAAAAGCAGAGCTGATCAAATGGAAAAGTAGTTCCAAAAACTCACTGAAGAAAATAATTGCTTCAAAATTAGATTGGAGCAAATAGAAGCTAATGACTTTATGAGAAATCAAGATATTATAAAACAGATCCAAAAGAAAGAAAAATTTTAAAAAAGAGAGAGAAAAAACCCCTCAATTTCTTATGACTATCAACCTTTGATGTTTTTAAAAAAATTTTTTTTTTCAACCTATGAGTTTTCCCAAAATGCTTTTTTGTGAAGCAAAGTTGTAATTTAGGGTTATGAGATATAAATAAATCCCCATTTTACAAACAAAATTCTGAGATTAAGTTATAACTTTGCCTTTGGAAGTCTTCAAGTAATTACAAGAAAACACTGAGATTGATTTACCCATTTCAATGAATTTTTAATCTGAGTTTCCTCATCTATAAAATGGGGAGTTTTGAGAAGATGACTTCTAAGCTCCCTTTCAGTTCTAACATATGACTTTTAATTAGTAATAATGATAAAATATTTTTCCTTTAAATCTATAACTTAGATATTACTGTACCGAAGTATTTTATGTAACAAATATGCTTTTTTGTTCAATCAAAATAATACGTGCCATCTGAGAAAAAGTAGAATCCTAATAGAACTTTGAATTGGAATTTTTTTATTGTTTGTGTGTTTGAAACCATAGCTTCCTTTATCTAAGCTCTGTCTCTCCATCTATCTCTCTAAAATACCACTAAATGTGGGACAATTTGTTTCATTACTTATTCTTTCTTTGGTGATTTTAACTTGAATATTCTGCTCAAATCTCTTCTATCCTGTCCCTCCAAAAATGCATAGAATGTCCCTCTCTTCCTAAACATACATCTTTTTTCATTAATAATTAGGATCAGATTTTCAATGTATATAATCTAGGGTTGTATCTTTACTTCCCCTGTTTTTTTGGAATATAATATTACATTTCCTTCTTTAGTTTCTTACAATACAGGAAAATTTTGTGCTGTTTCAATTTTGGTTCCTATATATTTAAATTTAAAAGTTTTGGGGGGCTACTTGCAGAATTTTCTTCTGGTCATCAACATCGTTCTGTTTAATCCTATTTAGTCTTGGACTTTGTAACGCATGTTTGTTTTAGTTGTTGCTTCTTTGTTTTCTGGAGATGATCTTTGTAGTTTGTTGTTTGACACTTTGTGTTCTGTAACCGGAAGTTCTAAGCAGTTTTCGTATATTATTTCTTGCATTATCGTATTTAGGTTTTCCATTTGTTGTGTTCTTCTGTTAGATCCATGATCCTTATATTGTTATATACATCCTGTTTTGAAGCCAACTATTTTGGCATGTATAGAGTTCGTGTTTTCTTTTAACATTGTTGCCTTTTGCTTCATTTCTTTTAGGTTTTTCTTTACCTCAGTATTTTTGTATTCAAAATGTGGTAATCATTCTTTCATGTCTTTAGAGAGGATCTGCATTGTGGGATCAACATTTTCTAATCTACCAAATGAGTTTTTACCTTCTGTTTCTTGGGCTCCAAATTCTGATGTAAAGTTGTATGCGATTTCTTCTTTTATGAATTTCATTTCTCTTTTAACCAGTTCTGGATTCTCTTGTGGTGGTTCTATTCTACCTTGGGAATCAACAGGGTTCTGGGGTTTTTTTGAGGGGTAGTGGTTGGGGGGAAGAGAAGGCAATTGGAGTTAGGTGACTTGCTCAAGGTCACACAGTTAGTAAGTGTGTCAAGTGTCTGAGGTCACATTTGAACTCAGGTCCTCCTGACTCCAGGGCTGGTTCTCTATTCACTGGGCCACTTTACTGACCCCAGGATCCTGTTTTTCATGAGGCATTATTTTGATGTTTGTTGTTGTTGTTTTAATATTTAATAGACTTTTGCATGTCATTGAGGATTCAATTCTCATTCTCCCTTCTGATGTGCTTATACTTTTTTACTGGAGGATTTTCACTTGAAACTTTTGCCATTGAGGCTTTATTGATTTTCTTTTTCTCTCTCTTTCTTTATTTCTTCCTTCCTTCCTTTCTTTCTTCCTTCCTTCCTTCCTTTCTTTCTTTCTTTCTTTCTTTCTTTCTTTCTTTCTTTCTTTCTGGATTACTCTATCACTTACTTTATAATCACTTTACCTTTGTTCATGGACACATCTCACCTGTCCAACCAAGGGTATGCCTTAGAGCTTGTCCAGACTTCTTGCTTCAGGGATAGTAGGTTAGATTTAGCATGTCACTTCCTTTTCTTTCAAGTACAGCCACTAATGCTGGCTTTTGCACCCAATTCCTCCCTTAAATCTTTCCTTCTCATGGCTTGCCTGAATTTGCTTCATTGTGAGGTTGAGAGAGAGGGTAGATGTTATGGGTAGAATCTTTGTAGTTTTTTGTGTCCCTGACCTTGGGCCATAACCCAGTGAGAAGGCAACATGTTCTCAGCTTCTTTCCCCTTCCTCTTCAGCCTTATTTGTTGTTATATATATTCTATCAGAATCTCTGCATCTGAGGTTGGGGCCTGAGGTACCAAGATGGACCCAGTAACAAATCTGTGAGTCAGCCTCGTGACTGCCATGGTGCAAGATTATTGGAATTACCCATTAAAATTGCAGTTTGCACATTCCTCAAAACACCATTATTTGGTAGCACACCATCATGCCATTTTATCTATCATGAATAACACCCCATTTTTGGAAAATAAAATTTCAATTCTCCTCACCATCAGCACAATTCCTGTTTTCTATTCACCAAAAGAAACAGGAGTGGGAGGGTTGTAAGGTCTGTAAGAGAAGTAGAAATATCTATAACTTATAATTACATCCTGGAAATCTCCCAAGAAGGTACCAATATTTTCTTTTTGGTAAAGGAAACATTATAAAATGTTCCATTTCTTCTATTCAGGCCTTGATGTGGACTAAATTTTTTTTATCTAATGTTATGAAGCTACAAAATCTGGGAAATATTTTTTAACCTGGAAATCAAGTCAGCTTCAAAGATAAATATATAGTAGGTAGCAAATTGGGTTAGATTGTTTTGGTGTCCTCATTTATTGGTATGGTGTTGATACAGAGTGGATGTTCATTTCTGCGCTGCTCCCTATTTCCATTTTTTCCCTTGTTGACCTTATTCTTACATCTTTCTCTCACCCATCGCCCTATCCAAGATCTGGCCAAGTGTACAAGGAAGTTCATATATCTTCTTTTTTGAACAGGAATTTTATTGTAGGGGGTTTTGAATTTCTTTCCTTGAAATTATGAAAACTGAAATTTAATATAATAAAGCTCTTCAGCAAAACAGTGTGTCTTCAGATGACCTCTAAATTACGACCAACACCTCTACTCATTTGACAAATGACCAGTTGATTCACGGGAAATTGAGACAGACTGGTTGGAATAAAACAGCTAGTTAATCAACTGAATTTTTCAATTTTCAACAACCAATAGTTATATTGCATTGAAATAGTCCAGGCCTAGAGAGAGAGCTATTGAGGTAGTATTATATAGCGAAAAGAACATTAAAACAGGAGTCAAGAGACATGAATTTGGATCTTAGCTCTTTCTTTAACTAACACTGTGACTTTGGGCAAGTTACCTAATTTATCTTTCATTTTTTTCATTTCTAAAATGAGTGTTTCTTCTTTGAAGTTTCTTCTGTCTCTCACTTTCTGTGAATCTGTGTATTTATGAATGATTAATGATTATGGGATATACTAGCATCTTGCTTGCTTTTACCACTCTAATCCAATCTTTTGAATATTTCTTCTAATTCCTTAAACCATAGGATTTAGAATTGAAAGGGCACTGAAAAGTAAAATCTTACTTCTATGCATTTGTATAAGTGGCTCTTCATGTTTGGTGTGCATGTTCCCCTCACTTCAGACTCCTAGAGTATCTCACTTCCTTCAAAAGATAGTTCAAAAGTCATCTCCCTTTTTAAGACTTTTTCCAAATCTTCCCCCTCCCAATTACTAATACATCCTTTTACTTTAAATTACTTTGAATTATTATGTATTTATTTGTATATATTGAATCCTTAACTTATAACATAAGCTACCTAAGGACAAATACTATTTAATTTTGTGTTTATATCCTTAGTGTGTAGCATAGTATCTAATAAGTTTTGATTTGTTAAGTTGAATCTAGTCCAGTCCTCTTAGTTTTGGAATTATATAGGAACTGAGGCTCAGATAAGTTCCCACAAGCTCTAGAGGAAGGAGCAGTCAGAGATCTTTTTCAGACTGAGGACACCAAATGATACTAGGTGTTGGAATCTGGTTATTGTCTTGTACTTTTGAAGTAGAACTATCCTCTGAGAGAAAAATATTGTGTATTACATCCTTCTGTCAACCAAACAGGTTTGCTATTGGAGATTATCATTGACTTTGGGTAGGATACAAACTTAATTAGGGGTTGGAGGATAAAATCAATTATTTCTTGAGGCTTGGTCCAGTAGGGTGATGATTCTTTCAATTGTTGATCCAGTCGAGCATGGTATACAAAAATCACTTTGTGTATTGAGACTTCATTAGCTATCATTTATGAAATGGCTTCCTTCTCCCATCTAGATACATTAAAGATTACTTTGAATGGTTGCTTATCCTGTAATTGGAAGAACTGCAAGATAATTCTTTTCCCATTGTAGGCACTAAGGAAGACCCATTGAATGAAAAAGTAATAGGAACAGATTAAGTATGGACTTTGGTCTAATTATATAACTTTGAATACCATGGAATGACTGATACTTAAGTCAAATAATCAATAATGAAATGCCAGTTAGAATAAGAAGAAGATGGAACCATACAAAAATCTAAATGTTGATAATTCAGCTCTGATAAGATATAGATGATTCAAAAGCCATGCATTATAAAGATGAAAAAAAAATCAAAGTTCTGGAGGAACTGGACTCTCCTAACAAATTCCTCTAGAAATGATAGAAAAGGGCACAAAATAAAGTGTGGTCAACAAGACCAATCAGAAACACTACTTAGTCCAGAACACACAAGAAGATGATAAGAAATCAATATGTACTCTGAAGGGGACAGAGTATCAGGAAATCATTCTGGTTTCTGGTAAATAGATTCAAAGTCTGAAGGCACTCTGAGGAAAACATACCAATGATGTCTAAAGCCAGTCCAATTTCCTTTTAAAATCAGTGAAATCTTAATCTTTGCCTGTTAGAGTTATAGTGGGAAGGTACAGGTAGAAAGGGACATGCAGAAGGTGCATAACTTAGTGCCCTTTCCAAGAGGTCTGAATTCTGACCTTCTTTTAATGCCACAGCAGGAGATAAGGTGTAATGGTAATTAATCTAAATTTGAAGACCCCTTTTTTGTTATGTTAAGGAAGTAGGTACTTACAAGTAACAAGTAACAGGAACTGCCCTGAGGACTGGACGAGAACCTGGATGGTGTCTGCCTCTGAATCCAGGTGACTGGTGGATTCAAGTAGGAGCTGGGACCATGGGAGGGGATCTAGGGAATCTGAGAGACCACCCTGGGTCAAGATGAAGAAAAGGCCTCTCTTTGGATATTGAATATGTGATGAAATTGAAGTTTATTAGAGACTGAGGGGTGGAGATTTTGTGTAATTTTCTAATGATTGTACTTAGTGATTAATGATACTTAGTAATTGTGAATCTGAATAAGTGACTGATTGAGTCAACTGGTGGGGGGAGGGGGTTTGTGTATTTTCTAATGATTGTATTTAGTGAGTAAGGATAGTTAGTGAGTGATTGTTAGATAAGTGACTGATTAAGTTAACCTATGATTGCTCCATGAGTGGAAGATTGACTATTGTATTGTGAGATGACTGAATAACTGAGTGAGGAGGCAGACCTCCTTAGGGATATCAGATAATTATTCTTTTGTTCTTAATACTATGACTACTTTGGTGAAAATTATGTGGCCATTCTAATGTTAAGCTGTTGTGAACACTATATTGTGATTTTCTGTGACGAAATGTAATGTTGTGAATGTTGTGATTTGTTGCGAATGTTTGCCTTGATTTGTTATGGAATAAATGGAGTGTTCACTATACTGTGTAATCAGAACATTAAAATGTGTCCACAGTAGCATTCTTTTGGGAAGCTGCTTGTTCATGGCATTACATAAGGTCAGCTCCCAAATAGGGAGAAAAAATGAGGGAGAAGGAAACTTCTTATTTATCACAATTGAAGTTCATTAGAAGAAAAACATACATACATGGATGAAGGCATAGGGGCAATAAGCATCTTATGAACCTCTCTCTTCTCTGAACTGGCTAAAGAAGGAATGTATACATACATAAACAAAATTGGTGTAAAAATACATTAAATTTCACATGGAAATTATCAGGGACTCGGAGAATATAGAAGGCGATTTTAAAAATAGGATCAATTACTTCTGAACACTTAAATTATTTCTCGTATTGATTCCAATCTTCTCCTTCCTTCACCTTCTTTTTAAAAAGGAAATGGGAGATGAAAAAAAGAAAACTTATAAAAATATGATAGAGGGTAAAACAAGCCTAACTGTGACAAAGAATGAGATGAACTCATTCACAAAATGTAGAAGATTAGTAGAATGGATTAGTTAGCAGATTTCAATGATATATCATCTACAAATAGCACATTTGACATGTAAATATTTTTTGCAGTGTGAAAATTAAGTCAATGGAACAGAAGTTACTATGCCTCAAGTGAATTCCCAGTGCGAAAGAAGGATGAGGCAGATGTAGGAGCTAGTGCAGAGGTTTATCACTATCAAGGGAGGGGTGTCAAAAAGTGAGCAGCAGGAGATAATGCTGGGAGGGGGAGGGAATCCGGAAATTTCCAAATATCTAAGAAGAAAGAAAGCTCCATTAAGAATCTTAAGCACAAGCAGATAAACAGGGATGATATAAATAACAGAAAAGAGCACAGCAGTATAATGGTAATTGGAATTTGAAGATTTTTCCTGCCCCTTAATAAGCCCAAGGGAATTAGAAGACCTTCCCTGCTTTGAAAATATACTCTGTCCCCTAATAGGCTGAATATAATCACATGGAGCCTGTGGTGGGAGTAGTTTGCTGAAGGGTGAAGCAGAGCCCACAGGAAGCTGGGAGTCAGAGCAAGTTAGATGGTTAGGAGGAGAGGATGCTTCCAAGGGAAACAGATAGGCTTGTGAGTAAATATTGATCTTGTGCTGGTTTGTGGGAAAGCTAGAGGATGATGTATCTCTCTGTGCTGTTATGTTTTATTAAATTCTTTGCTACTCTGATGGAATTGGCTTACTGGTTTTGGGATATGGTTTTCTGGTGTCTGAATAAATATTTTGCTTCTGTCTTCTATATGGAGAGTCTGTTATATTTTGTGATTGAGCACAATGCAGATATATTTATAGTGACTATAGGTGCTGTGAATATTGTACTAGTGCTATAAGTAGCCAAATGAGGTCAGATATCTCTGAATAAAAAAGAAAAAAAAGGAAAATAAATCGACACTGAATGAGGGAGAGCTCCCTGTGGATTCCAAAAACAGCATGGAATCACTGTAGGGTATTTCTGAATGATTTAAAAGAGAAATAAGAGTTGTGAAAGCAGAATTTTTGACTATGCAGCAGAAATAATTGATAGAATAGGGAAAAATGAAATTTATTATTCCAAGAGTCACCAGAGAAACGAAAGAAAGAACAACTTGTTGGGAATATAAAAAACCAGAAGTAATTGGCAAGCAAAGAGATGAGGAAAAAAACCATTAACTTTAAAGGAAAACACGACCTTTATGTGAACAGATTATATTGATCTCAAAGACAGAATGAGTAGACAGCTTAATATTATAATTATTGAAGAAGAATCTGACAAGTCAAGAAGCCTGAACTCCATAATGCAAGAAATAGTATAAGAAAACTAACCAGAATGTGTAGACACAGAAAACAAAGTTCCACTTGAAAGAATCCATAGATTTTCTCCCATAAAACACATACACAACAAGAACAACAACAACAAACCCACAAACAAAAGACTCAAAGACAAACTTCATAAGATTGTTGCAATATGGAGGTAGAGGTGACTAGAATTAGATTTGCACATTCTCGTAGATATTATGTAATAATAAATATTCCCTAGTCTCCACTCCCTAAAGGCAAGGTGTTTTATATTTTGCGTCTACCCAAGGTTTTCATGTAACCTTAGAGGGGTTTGAGGACTCCTGTCACTACCACTGGCTCAGACTGCACTGCTTGTACTAGGCTCTAAGCACCAAGCAGGGCTCCATATATCCACTTAATATGAGATTGGCTTTAACAAAGGAATGTTTACTTTAAAGGTAAAGCAAGAACAAACATATACACATTTCCCCCACCATCTTGAGGTCCTAATCACCCCCATACCACCTTGGTTTTGGGGAATGGAAGGATTACATTCAAAGCTTAACCAAGTTCTGATAGTTTTATACCTATCAAATTCAAATCCAAAGGATTTTGCCTAGGATTCTGACTTTTCAGAGATTTGCTGCTGGGCTGGAATCCTGTGATCCTAGGAGATGTCTCCATGGCTAAAACTCATGGGGCAAGGACTCCACTTTCTATAGTTGGAACTAAAGAGGAAAACCAAAATAAACCAAATTCACAAACCCATTTCTGAAGCCAAAGGCTTAAAGGAAAAGGAAAATGGTACTCATAGCACAGTGTCCCTTAATAAGTGAATGAGTCCTTTATCCTTAGATGCAACCAGAAGAGGAAGCACGATTGTCTGAGTCAGATAATTTTAAAGATTCATCCAGGTCCTGCTCTGTAGTCTATGGAAAGAAGCTGTTCCCAACTATACAGTACTGCTGTCTATCAGAAGCTGGTATCTCTGGCATCCCTAATATGAGTACATTTGGTTTATGTCAGTGTTTCTCAACCTGTGGGTCACAACCCCTTTGGGGGTGGAACGGGGTCACCTAAGACCATCGGAAAACACATATTTCTTATGGTCTTAGGAACTGAGACACCACTCCTCTCTCTGTCTCCAGGTGGGTTTGCCCACATGCAGATATGCCCACATACGAGTATTAAAGGGTTGCGGCATTAGGAAGGCTGAGGACCATGGGTTTAGGAGATTTAGCATACACTAAACATCCATCGCATTTATATATTGTTACGTATTTTGCAAATTGCTTTGAATACATTATCTTGCCTAAGGTTTTCAATAACCCAATGACGAAGGCATTGCAGGGATTAGTATCTACCTTCTAGGTGGAAGAAATTAAGACTCAGAGGAGTTAAGTAAATTGCCTGTTGTTCTGTAGTTAATAAAATGGCTACTAGTCCTTAACCAGAAATGAAGAAAATAGCCTCAGACCCAGAAATTCAATCAATGGTGTAATGGATTTGTTTTTCCTTAGGTTGCATTCAGTCCCTTGAAAGAATCTCATGAATCTATCTGATGCCAACACATGAATCAAGCCTTTCCTAGGAGTACCTGAAATCTATATTTATAAATTCGTATCATGGTACTGCTTCCATTTGATTTCTGACTTTACTAGTTCTTATTAATGATTCATTTCTTTTGTTGGGAGAAGCAACATTTCAGTACTTCTTGTGTGGAAGAAATTTGGCAAGTAGAAAATCCACAGTGGATGGTTAAACATTACATAGATTAATATCCCCTCCCCCATCACTTGTTTAATGGATGAAATGCATTGATTGCTTTGAGAATTATGCTGAGGTCTACAAGTTATGAGGAAAAATGTCTGATTTGACATTTTTTAATATGTCTGCACCACACCATATCCCCAATTACACAACAACCCCACCAAAGCAGTGCTGAGGGTTCCCATTACAGTAGTAACATGTTCGAGAGGCTCAAGTTTCAGGACAATTAGCTTCTGGCTGCAGTTTATTACCCCATTTGAGATTTAAAACATGGTGAGGTTTTTTTCATTGCATTCCAATAATGCTTAAGTGTCTGAGACTCACACTTTAAAACAATAATAGAGTGACAAATATCTGTCTGTCTGGGGTTTGACCAGGGTGATTCAAAGCGAAACACACAAATAAACACCCCCACATTCTCCCCACCAAAATAGAGAAAATGGGAAAGTCTAATTAAATGAATGCTTTAAAAATGGTTACTCGCTCTGTCAAAGTGACCATATCAAGAGTGTTTAAAAAAAAATAGACATGTCTCTCATTTCATACTTGATGATGTCAATGGCAAAGCTTTTTGGAAAACTGTCAACTTTGAGATCCATCCAAATCTGCATTCATAGGCAGAGAAAAAGAAATTGAAGCACAGTTTGTATTGGTGCAAAGTTCCAATCTGTTTTTATATACAGTGTGACAGATCCAAAAGTTATCCAAGAATTTGTACAATCCTCTTAATTGGGATAAAGTGTTACAATCAAGACATAACACTTTCTCTGAGGTCACAAACCAGATCAAAGTCCATTATAGGATGTCTAACAGGCAAAGCTCATGGCATCTTTTGTTGATGATGGTGGTGGCTGCAGCACAGGAGATGATGTAGCGAAAATGATGACCATAAACAAGGACAATAATCACTCACACTCACTTAGTGCTGTAAGATTGACAAAGCAGTTTTCTTTACACCAATACATAGAGGTAAGTGTTTGCTACTCTCCTGATTTTATAGATGAGACATCTGAGGCTCAGAGAGGTAAAGTAATCAGGGGCATACACAGATACTAATTTTCAGTCAACATGATACAATGAGGAAGAGATTGAAGCATAGAAAACCTATTTAGAACGTTCCCTATGGCATTCTTCCTCTGACTGTTAAATTGTCGAGTCTTCTTTTTATTATGAATCTATGGGACTGATTAACTGGCTTGAGGTTCTTCTTATAATTTCGGGAATTTCAACCCCCTTATCCTAGCCATTTAATTGATAATTAGTTTTCTTTTCTGACCATTGCTTGGCAGCTTTTGCCTATATAGGACATAGACTGTGATCTAACTCTCCCATTTCATGCAGACTAGCAGTTTAAGTCTCCAGAGCAGAGTTCCTTCTCCACTTAGTTACAGTGCTAACCTGGAAGGGGTTGAGAAGTGGTTCCTACAGTGCTATCACTGAAGAAGAGCAGAGAGTGAGCATTCAATCATTTATTTGAACCTTTTACTTTCACTTGGTTCTGCTTCAGTTGCCAATGAAAACACCTTTTATTACCATATAGTAAGCAACAGGGCACATCAATTTTTTGATGAATTTTATTGATTTTACCTTCATAGCATCTCTTGTATTTATCATCTTTCTACTCACATGTCAACTCCTCTCCACCTTCCAACCAGTTTATGCCTTCATCACCTCTCAGCTGGATTATTGTGATAACCTTATACTGTGTCTTCCTGCCTCCTCAGTTGCCAAATAGAAATTTTTTTAGAGCTCATTAAGGTTTCTAAAATATTTTCCGCATAGTAACTGTTTTATGGTGAAGCAGGTGACCTGTTCAGCAGCGCTCTTTTATTTCTTGGTGAATTCCAATGCCCTTGTCTGTATTCCCTCTCAGGTTGTTCTGGGGCAGAGGTCACTCCTCACCTGCAGCCCAGTTAACCTGTTGATTTAGCTCAGCCATTATATATTTAGCATATAATACAGGGACATATAAGCAAATAATTTCCAAGAAAAACTGCTAGATTGCAGCTGTATTTTGTGGGTGTAAGTAAATCAGAGCTATAAAATTTACTCTTTGGCCTACTGAGAAAACTACTTTTGGTTTCGCTGTTAAAAAAAATCCATTAAAACCTCAAACAATGTTTGTATTTTTGTAACCAATGAGCTTGTCCTTAAAAACAGTATCAACATAAATAATGTTTTATGAGAGAATGGATTGAACTAGGCTCTGACATAACTTAAACCAAATGGGGTTCTCATTAATGACTCACACTAGGCCTCAAACCAGCACTAAGTGATTTGTGCCAACTAGTCTTAAAGAAACCTATTTTCACAGTGGTCATGGATTGAAGAAGAATTTCCCAAACTATTATTCTGAGGAAACTCAGCTCTTTGTGATTTGTTGCATGTAGGTCCAGGGATAAAATTCAGTTCTGAATGTCAGTATAAGTGCTGTTTTAGAGAATCAGTTTGATGAATCCTCTAGTCAACCAGATATGAATATAACGTGGGAACTTTTGTCTGGAAACGTCTTCCTCATGGAATTAGAACTAGAACCTTGTGGAAAGGACAAGGGAATTCCTTTTATTGATCCCCAAAACTTAGCACTGTGGTTGGCATACAGTAAGTGTTTAACAAATGCTTATTGACCAACTTCGACTATCTTTATGATGATTAGTGCCTGAGAATCAAGGAAGAATGGACTCATTTGTGAGAATAATCATTCCTTTTTGTCATCCATATTATCAAGCTATGAAATGGCCTGACCCATTTTATTTCCCTTCATTTCTTTCAGTTAGACTTCCAGACCAAAGTGCAGTACAACAAGGGAGGGGAGAAGAAATTCTTCCTCCCTTACCCTCTCCTCACCTCAAGAGTGGAAAAAATGGTGTCTTGCAAGAGAAGATAATGGCCAGCAACCTGTGCTCGTCCAGGAGAGTATGAAAGAGAGAGTTCTTCAACCTTCAGTTCCTAGTGATTTTCATTTTACTTTTCTGAGCATGGCAGATTAGAGTTCCTGAGAATGAACTTATCATGGGATCATAGGTTTAAAGCTGGGGAGGACCTTACAGGGTATTAAATCTGACATCTCATTTTATAGATTGTGAAACTGAGGCACAGGGAGATGAGGTGATTTACCCATGGTAATGTAGATAGTAAAGGTTTGTAATCCACTGTACCACCTACTTTGCCTCTAACGGAAACTAACTTTCTAAGCAAATTTGACTGTTCCTAAGAGAATGAGAGTTTAACAGTTGGCTATTTGGGATACTGGCCTCCTAGAGGTCTAAGATTTTCTCAACAACAGGACTGTTAGAGAAGGAAGAGGATATTCAAGAAAAGAAGGACAGATAAGATAGTAGGATCAGATAGGTAGATGTGACCAAGAGAAGAAGGCTTTACCAACCCAATTCTTTCTCCAAGTTGCTCAGAAGGTGAAAGTCCAAGGTGAATCAGTAGTTGTTCAGAAGTCCTCTAAAGTGGAAACCTGGAGAGAGAGTCTGGATGGCAGCACTTCAGAATTCTATCGTACCACTTCTAGGGTTATATCCCAAAGAGATCAGAGAACTGGGAAGAGGACCTGTATGTACAAAAATATTTATAGCTGCTCTTTTTGTAAGTGGCAAAGAATTGGAAAACAAGGGGATGCCCATCAATTGGGGAATGGCTAAACAAATTGTGGTATATGAATGTAATGGAATTCTACTGTGCTATAAGAAATGAGGAGCAGGCAGACTTCATAATAACCTGGAAAGACTTATATGAACTGATTCTGAACGAGAAGAGCAGAACTAGGAGAAATTTGTACGCAATCACAGACACAACGTATGTGTGACAACCAACTTCAATAGACCAAGCTCCTATCAGCAATGTAAGGTTATAAGACAACTCCAAAAGACTCATGATTGAAAGAGATATCCACATCCAGAGAAGAAGATGTGGAGTCTGAATGCAGATTGAAACAAACTACTTGCTGTGTTTCTTTTTCTTGTTTTGTTTTCTTGTTTTGTTTCCCCTAATTCTCAGCTTCATTCTTGTTGTCCTCTTTCTCACTGATCATTCCATCAGTTATAATCCTTCTTTAGAATATGATTAATGATTTTTTTTCTCTAGCTCATTTTTTTAAAATTTTAACTTGTATATATTTTAGTTTACATCATTCATTTCCACGAGATTTTGAGTTACAAATTTTCTCCCATCTTTCCCCTACCCACCACCACAAAACAGCCATCCCACTGTATAACCCCCTCGCCCAATCTGTTCTCTCCTATGTCCTCCCCCATCACCCCTCTGACTTTCCAGTAGGGCAGGATGGATCTCCCTACCACAGTGCCTGTGTATCTTAATTCTCAGTTGGATGTAGTTAATAATAATAATAATAATAATAATAATAATAATAATAATAATAATTGTACACATATATACATATATACATATATATTTTTAACATTTGATTATAGAACTTTACATTCTAGATTCTTTATCTCCCTCCCTCATCACCGACCCCCACTGGAATGACAAGCAATTAAATACAGGCTGTACATGTGTAATTATGCAGAACCTCTCCACAGTGGGCATATTGTGAGAGACTGATTATATGTCCTTCCTTCCTATCCTGCCCCACTCTTTTTCTATTCTCTACCCTGACCCTGTCCCTGTCCCTGTCCCTTTACAGAA
>CM053584.1:165630520-165653791 GCA_028627135.1 Pseudochirops cupreus
TTTTTAGATTGTCTCTCCTGGATCTGTTTTCCAGGTCAGTGGTTTTTTCAAGGAGATATTTCACATTGCCTTCTATTTTTTTCATTTGTTTGGATCTGTTTAATAGTATCTTGATTTCTCATAAAGTCATTTGCTTCCATTTGCTCCACTCTAATTCTGAAGGAATTATTCTCTTCAGAAAGCTTTTGAGATTCCTTTTCCATCTGGCAAAGTCGACTTTTTAAGGCATTCTTCTCCTCATTGGCTTTTTGGGCCTCTTTTGCCATTTGAGTTAATCTATTTTATAGGGTGTTAATGTCTTCAGTCAGGTTGTCGACTCTTTTCATGATTTTCTTGTATCATTCTTATTTCTCTTTCCAGTTTTTCCTCCACTTCTCCCATTTGGTTTTCAAAATCCTTCTTAAGGTGATCTCCAGCTTTTTGGCAATCTTCATGTTTCTTGGAAGCTTTTGATGCAGGAGTTCTGACTGAGTTGTCTTCCTCCTGTTCCCTGCTTTGATCCTTCTTGTCCCCAAAGAAGGAATCTAGAGTTTGGTTGCTGTTCTTACTTCGTTTCCTTTGCCTGCTCATGGTTGGCCAGTCAATGATTTTTTTTAGCTCTGTGGAACCCTGCTTCCAGAGGGGAAAGCTCTGTCCCAAATTGCTGGAGTTTTACCAGCTGCTGGAGCTTTTAGAAGGCTGCTGCAGCTCCCACCAGCTTTGCCTCACTGAAAACGCACCCCAGGATGACCACTCAAGACCATGATCCATATCTAGGCCACTCAACACAAGAGCACTTGGCCTCTGAATGATTGCTAGGGCCCCCTGCAGTGTGCAGGCCAGGAGCTTTGAAGCAGCAACATAGAGGTGACTGCAGGGCCTCTGCTTCTGCCGCTTCCTTGCCCTGGAGGTAGTTTGGCCAGACCCGCTTTTCTCCCCCATTTTAGCCAAGTTCCACTGAACTTTCACTTAGTCCTTTTTTCTTATGGCTTGATAATTCTGGAAACTGCAACAGTTGCCCCTGATTCACTCTCCTGAAGCTCCAGCTGTGGCTGGTCTCGGCTAGTCCGGCTGCCCCAGGGCCAAGCTGCGGTTTCAGGCTGTGCTGGTTTCGGCTCCCAGCACTGAGATGGTCCCTTCAAACCAAGCTTCCTTCAGCGGGAAGTGTATTTGTGTGCATTTTAGAACCCTAAAATTTGTTTAGAGTCATATTTTATGGGTATTTTGAGGTGGCTGTGTGGGAGCTGCTGTACCTTGCTTCTCCTACGCCTCCATCTTGGCTCCGGCCTCCCCCCTACCCCCTGATTAATGATTAATGTAAAGTTATTTGTAGATCCTATATTTGAGTGCATGCTGCCATGATGGGGTGGGGTGGGGGGAGAATTAGGAGGGGGAGAAAATCTGAAATTCAAGGGACTGTGGAACTGAATGTTGTAAACTAATAGTAAATAAACCAATTTAATTTTAAAAAAAGAATTCTATCATTGTTCATGATTCCTGTGAACACTTTCTACTTGTTCTATAGTGAATAATAAATATATTATCTCATGCTTGATACCCAAATTATACACTAAATGCCTTTGTGGAATCTATGGACTCTGTGATCCATATCTAGGGAAATCTAGGCACAATTTATACATTAACTTTATTTGATAAGTTTTCCTAGAGAACTTCAGATCTCTAGTTAAAGGCAAAATAAAAGTAATGACACCTTTGGGTCAGGATGCAAAGATCAAATTCAGTTTATGAGATCCCAGAGTCTCTAGCCAACCCCAGGCAATTTATGACAGTAACAATACATACGTATATACGTGCATGTATGCATATGTACGTACATATTATACATATACACAATTCATAGACATACAATATTATATATTTCTATATCTAATGTATAGATATGCATATATATGCACAATATATTATATGTATATATAATTTATATAGATATAGGCACAATTTGTATGTTCACATGTGCATATATGCACTCACATATACAAATATAAATGCATATATATGTATGTGTGTATGACTTTCCCCCATACAAAACATTAAATACAAAACTATGAAGAAGGTAAGGTAGTCAGGAAGACCCGAGTTCAATTCCAGCCTCTGACACTTACTAGCTGTGTGACCCTGGCCAAGTCACAACCTATGTGCCGCAGTTTCCTTGTTTTTGATTCAACTCTACACTATTATCTATACCACTGTTTCTCAATCTTTTTAATCTCAGAATCCTTTCCCTCTCTTAAAATTGATTGAAAACCCCTTGCCTCCAGAGCTTTTCTTTATCTAGGTTGTATCTATTAATATTTACTGTATTCAGTACTTAGGTGTCTTAGCATTTTTATGAAAATAGCCTTGATCTCATGGACCCTTAAGGATCATAGGGACTCCCAGACATCTCTGGATTATATTTTAAGAAATGTACTCTACGCTCAAGTCTCACGCCCCAGTATCCTATCACCTACCATACCATGCAGCTACCAATGAAAAGGTGGGAAATCCCCAGTCTTCTAGTACTCCTACCCTCTCCTTTTTCTCGTGCACTGTTGAACAACTATAAAAAAAATTACAAACAACAAACCAAACAAACAAAAAGAGTGCTAACTGAGTCCACTACAAATTTATGTTACATAATCCCAATTGGAACCTCACTACAGTGAGACAATTCTTTTTCAATCCATGCCCCCAATCAATTAATTATTTTATTAATGAGAGACCTTTCCAAATCTTTTCATCCTTCCTCAAATCCCTCACATCACTCCATCCCGTACCTTCTCAGCTAATAATTTTTTTACCTCTTACCTTCTCTTCCTCATCTCAGATCATTCCAATGTCTTCCACCGCTCCATACGGACCCTTGACCCCATTCTATCCCTTCTTCTCAAGCAAATTGCCCTCTGCCATTCTCACTCTCTCACTAATCTTCAATATCTACCTATCTGGAAGCTGCTTCCCTGATGCCAGCAAATAAGTTCATATTTTCCACCAGACTTAAAACAAACAAACAAAACCCCACCGCATTTGTTTTGACATCCTCACTAGCTATATATTCCTATGAACTTCCATCCTTTTGCCCAGGGTCACACAGCTGAGAAGTGTTTGAAACTCCTTCAAAAAGCTGTCTATAATGCTTCTGTTTCCTCTCACTCTCTTCTAAAACCTTTGCAATTTTGCTTCTCACCTTATTCAACTGAAGAGAAAAAAAAGTTCTATTCTGATTTTTTTAATTACCCAAAGATCTTTTAATTGTCCGATTCAAAGGTCTTTTCTCAATCCTCCTTGTTCTTGACTTTTTTGCAGCTTTTGATACTATTAGTCACCTTCTTCTCTAAGTTTTCATGGTGTTACTTTCTCCTGGTCCTCTTATTTGACTACTCTTTCTCAATCTCCTTTGCTCTTTATCACTCCCACTAAATGTGGGTGTCCTCCAAGTTTTTGTCATAGGACTTTTATTATCTCATCAGTTCCCATGGAATCAAATATCATGTCTATGCAGATGATTTTCAGATTGGTTGATCTGGCCCTAACCTCTTTTCTGACCTCAGGTGTCCCATCACTTCACATCATTAAATAAAAGAAAGCTTTTACTTAACAAGATGCAAGATTGATTAAAAAAATGCAGTTTTAAGTAAGAACCTGTTATATCCTGATGTCTCCTTTAAAAAAGAGTAAATTAGTGTGTAGTCAGGTGTCTGCGAAGGTTAAAAATTTGACTAAAAGTTAAGACAAGAAGAGGTAGTTACTTCCTTGTAGCTAAGTTTCACCTTTAGAAGGTGGGCATAGCTGGCCCTATCTAGGTATCCACCTTTCTTCTAACAGATAATAGTTTGTTTCTAGTAACCACCCTTACCTCCACCCCTACAGAGATATTTCTCTGTATATGGATGAGGAAACAATGGAGAGGGCAATATAATGCTAGAGCATTTCCACATTGCCTTGATAGATCAATAGCAATTTTTAACTCCTAAGGCTCAGATTAAGGTTTGCTCCATGTTAGAAGCTATATTATTAAATAGGAAATTGATATCAATTAAGGTCTCTCTTATTCAGCTACTGTGCCCCTTAGGACTAGTTAGAAAGGTAGTATATCTACCCTGATATTCAGACAGAGACGGTCCATCTTTACTGTTTCTTTATATTGTTCCTATATTGCCAGTCACTGCATCCTGCATCGACTGTTCTCTTCATAATTAAAAAAGCACACAATCAGGAGCAGTTATGATCATCTCTTTATCTAGCTGGCACTGGTGTGTCTTACAACAGAGGGTGTAAATGTAAGTATAAAATAATGATAACTTCGGAATAGAGATTCATTCTTCCTGAGAAGAGGAGAGAGTTAGAAGGCAAAAGGGGGTGAGGACAGTATGTTTTCAGTGAATTCAAGTAGTCAGGGTCCACTTTTCATTCATCCTAATCACACATTCACAGAGTTTAGGCCCTTAGTCATGATAGATGTGGTAGGTCTGATGGCAGAAATCAACTGTTTTTTTTTCTTCTCACTGGAATCATGCTCTTCTTGGATTTTCCTAATGCTTCATCCCAGGAGGAAACAAAGCTATTTGTTTGATACTCCAATCTCCCAGAAACTCATGAAGCTACCTTTCAGAACACTCTAACCACAGAAATTGTTCTCCAAAAGCCTTTTCCACTAAAAAAGACACCAAATGTCAGTTTAGTTTCCCTACATTTGCTGTGAACTGAATTGTCCTTTCTGATGACTGTTTTACTTAATGATCAGTTGAAGAATGGGCTTAAGACACTCACTCAAGAAGAGAAAAAAAGAATAATCCAATTTTTCCATGTGATATATGGCATATGTAAGATCATGGTAACCTTTCCATTAAGCTTATTATTCATGGGCTTTAAACAAAGAACCTAAAATAAAATAGATCCAGGTATGAAAACATTTCCCATCTATTGACTGGGTTATAATAACCTCAAACTGTTGTACATGGAACATCATGAATAGAAAACTTCTTCAGGATATCCTAAAGCTCTGAGCCTTAATATTTACACACCATTGCTTGTAGACAATTCTGTTATTTCCAAAGAGGAAAGCCAAGAGACATCCTGGGATAAGAGGAAACACTGCAAACAGAACTAATCATTTCAGAAGCTGTCAAGGTGAATTGGTAGTGTTATTTATGGACCGTAATGAATTTCCCCTTTCCTTTTGCAAAACAATTCATAATTGTCAAACCTGGGCCAACAAGAAATGAGAGAGAGAAAGAAAGAGACAGAAAAAAAATGACAACAATAAAAACAGAGCAGGTCTGCTGAAACAGACATTTAACATGGACAGGCAAATATCCCATAGATTACAAAGGCCCTCAAACTCTTTTATTTTTTTAAATTAGGATCTATTTAATTTTTTAATTAAATTTCTTATTGATTTGTTTGTTTACTTTTAGTTTAGAAGATTCAGCTCCACAATTTCTTGAGTTTCAAATTTTCTCCCCTCCCCATGGCAGCATGCAATCAAGTATAGATCCACAAATACTTTCACATTAGACGTTGGTCTGGTTGTATAGAAGGGTTGTAACTGTTGGAATGAACAATGGGAAAGAGGAAACAAAAGCAAACATGGAAAAGAAAGAGAGCATGTAGTTTGCTTCAGTCTGCATTTAAACTCTGTTCTTTCTAGTTTTTCTCTGAATGTAGACATCTCCTTCCATTCTGAGTCTTTTAGAGTTGTCTTGTTACCTTGTGTCCAGTTTATCAAAGTTGATCATCACACATACGTTGTGTCTGTCATCGTGTACCAATTTCTCCTGGTTCTGCTCTTCTCTCTTAGCATCAGTTTGTATAAGCCTCTCCAGGTAACTATGAAGTCCATCTGCTCCTCGTTTCTTATAGCACAATGGTATCCCATTACATTCATATACCACAACTTGTTTAGTCATTCCTCAATTGATGGGCATCCCCTTAATTTCCAGTTTTTTGCCACCACAAAGAGAGCTGCAATAAATATTTTTGTACATATGGGTCTTCCTCCCACTTCTATGATGCCCTCAAGACTCTTAAATCAGTGGTGAACCTGGTAAAACTAGATACAGCACATTATTTCCAGGTAATATCTGACCTTTTCTGAACATTCTGGGGAAGAGAGTAGGCTTCCACTTTCAATTCTGAGAGATTTTTGAACCTCTTCTAAATATCACAACATGATCTCTTCTTCTCATGCACAAAGTTTAAATATTTTACTTTCATATAGTACTTCTCAGTACTTTCAAAGCAATTTCACATACTTTTTTATTTTCATTTTACAAATAAGGAAACTAAATCATAGAGAAATTAAATGACTCATTCAGGGTCACATAGCTGAATATATATGACAGAATCAGGACTAGAATTTCAAGAAGGAAGTTGGGAAACATTTGCAGCTTCTCTGATAAAGGCCTCATTTTTCAAATATAGAGAGCACTGAGTCAGATTTACAAGGATATCACTCATTCCTTAACTGACAAGTGGTCAAATAATATGAACAGGCAGTTTTCAGATAAAAAAAAAATTAAAGCTATATTTATGTAAAAAATATCTAAATCACTAGTGATTAGAGAAATGCAAATTAAAGCAACATTGAGGTACTGTCCCACATCCATCAGATTGGCCAATATTACAAGAAATGAAAATGATGGGTATTGGATGTGTTGTGGAAAAAAATTAAGACAGCAGTGTACTATTGGTGAAATTGTGAACTGCTATAACCATTTTGGAGAGTACTTTGAAACTGTGTCCAAAGGACTATAAAACTGCACATACTCTTTGATCCAGCAATGTTGTGACTAGGTCTGTATCCCAAAAATATTAGAGAAAAAGGAAAATAGCCTGTATGTACAACCTTTTTATAGCTGCTATTTTTGTGGTGACAAAGAATTGAAAATTGGGGGGATGTCTTTTGATTGGGTAACACCTGAACAAATTTGTGGCATATGACTGTGATGGAATAGTATTGTGCTATAAGAAATGATGAGCAGAATACTTTTGAAAACCCTGGGAAGACTTATGTGAACTGATGCAAAATGAAATGAGCAGAACCAGGAGAATGTTATCCACAGTTGTTACAATACTGTAATGATAATCAACTGTGAATGATTTAGTTTTTCTGATCAAAACAATGAAAAAAAAAAACAGTTCAGAAGGCCTGATGATGAAAAATGCTATCCATATCCATAGAAAGAACTGATGCAGTCTGAGCTCAGATTGTGGTGTAATTTTTTCACTTTATTTTTCTTGACTCCTTTTTTAAAAATATGGCTAATATGGCAATATGTTTTACATGATTTCACATGTAAAAAAGGAAATTACTGCTTGTCACTAATAATAATAGCTAATATCTAACATTTGTATAGTGCTTACTATATAATAGGAGCTGTGCTAGTGCTTTACAACTATTTTCTCATTTGATCTCCACTAACCAGAGGTAGGTTAGGGTTTTGTTTTGTTTTTTGTTTTTATTTTGTTTTGTTTTTGGTAGGTTAGTTTTTACAGATGAAACTAAGACAAACACTTGGCTTGCCCATGGTTACATAGCTAGTAAATGTCTGAGGCTGGATGGTCACTGAAAGAGCATACTTTTCCTCGGCTCTGTTAAGGGTTGCACCAAGCAAAAAAAAAATATCATTTGTCCCAGTGGCACTGACTTGAGAAAAGAAAAGGAGTAGCCCAACAGGAGAGCAATGTGGACTAGAAAGGGAGTAAAGAAAAGAGGAAAAGAGGAACCCAGAGATATGTAAATCATTTCTGAAGGGACCAAGGACATCAAAGCCTGTGGTCCAGAGTTGTGAATTACTCCCGCCACATGAGTTTCCCTGCTCATTAGCCTGCCTGCTCCTTTTCTCTGAATATGTGTATATTTTCTCTAACAAATCCTGTGTACATTAATGGGGAAACATAAATCAAGTTTATGGATGACTATGACTAGTATGACTTTTATTGACCTTATGACTATTACTACCTTTGCCTTTGATGTTGATTACTATGTAATGTTATGATCATTATTGATTTTACCTTATCTTTTAGCATTTTTCATGTTTAGAATAAAAAATATGGTAACAGATTCTGTGTATATATAGGAAGCACAAGAGCCTAGGAACTATAGTTAGTAGTAATGTATCATCCCCACCCTGATGTTACTTCTAGAACCTCTAGAGTTTTTAGTTTTAATAGTGTGGGTGTTGCCTTTGCTACTCCGCTCCTCAAGTTTGGTGATGAAAATGAGACCTCATATGATCATATGAAGGAAGTTTAGGGGGATAGAAAGAAGGACAGAAATACTAGCTATGTGACCTTGGGCAAGCCATTTAACTTCTGATGCCTCACTTTCCTCATCTGTGAAACACACAAACATCCCCCCCACCCTGATACTTTATTATTTTTTGTTTCTGACTCATGAGGTACAAAGAGTTAGCTTCATCTTAAAATAAACTTAAATAATAATAACAGAAAAATAAATCAATAATAACCTCAAAAACTTAAAAGTTCTGTTTTGTTCATGTCCAAACCAACCAAAATCAGCAGAACTAATACATTGCCAAAAAGCATGTTTTGGTGTGGACCTCTTACTAATTTTTAGGTTAGAGAATAGTCATTGTAAGAATATAGATTTAGAACCAGGAGGAGCCTTCGAGCTCATCAAGTTCAACTTCTTTATTTTAGGGATAAAGAAATTGAGATTTAGAGGAGTCAAGAACCTTACCTAAAATCACACAGGTTGGAAGTAGACAAGTTAGGATTCAAAGCCAGCTCCCATAACTTTAAATCTAGCAGTCTTTTCACTTTACTTTACCATGTAATGGTAAAGATCTTCCCTGCCCCTTAGTTGGCTTAAGGGAATTTGAAGATCTTCCTTATCCCTTAATAGGTTGAATGAAGCCTCTGGTGGGAGGAGTTTGCTGAGCAGGAGGAGCAGAGAGAGCCCAGAGGAAGCTGGGAGTCAGAGCACTTGGAGCTGGAGGGAGAGTATATCAGCAAGTAAACAGTTAGGTATGGTGTGGTTCCCTGTTGTGTTATGGTGTGTTAACTTCTTTGTTCCTATGACAGATTCCATTTTCTGGTGCTGAGATCTGACTTTCTGGTTTGGGGATTCAGCTTTCTGGTGTCAGAATAAATGTTTTGCTTTTGTCTTCTTTATGGAGAGTCTGTTATATTTTACAATTCAGAACGATGACAGCTTATTCATAGATGCTGTCAGTGCTGTGAATATTTTGTTGGTACCACATACCATCTCTCATTAAGTGCTTCATAATCTACTTTTCATTTGTTAGTATGACTTTAGGAATATTCTAACTTTTGTAACATGCTAAAGAAGTCATATGATAAACAGAAAGGTCATTTGTACCAGCAGCTAGGAAACTGTCATCTTAACTCTATGCTATGTAATATTGATGGTGTAGTAATAAGACTATTGTTCTTCAGTCATGTGCCACTCTTTATGACCCCATTTTTGTTGTTTTCTTGGCAAAGATACTGGAGTGGTTTGCCATTTCCCTCTTCAGCACACTTTACAAATGAGGAAACTAAGGCAAACAGGGTTAAATGACTTGCCTGGGTCACACAGCTAGTAAGTGTCTGAGGCCAGATTTGAACTCAGAAAGATGAGTCTTCCTGATTCCAAGCCCAGTAATCTACCTGCAATACTACCTAGCTGCCTTAGTACATACTACGTATATGCTTATTCTTTTTCCTTTCTCCCCTTGGAAAAGACTTTAGAGGTGATCTAGTTCAGGTCCAGAGAGGTGAATTTTCTTGCTTAAGGTCATATAATAAAAAACAGTGGCAGAGCTGAAAATCAGATCCACCTCTTCTGCCTTCAAGTTCAGGATGACCACAATACTAGCCACTTTCTCTTTCTGGCCATAAGTTGCCTCAGGGAATAGGTGATATAGGGGACAAAATTCTAAATCTAGAGACAAAGAACCTGGGTCCCAGTGCAATTGTTGCTTTTTTCTTTTTCTCTCTGTGACCTGAGGCCAGTCCCTTAACCTAAATTTCCTCATCTGCAAAATGTACATGTTGGACTTGGTAACAGTGAGGTCCTTTGTAGAATTTAATTAAATATATGGATCACTCATCTTTAACCCTAGAAGGGTGAGTGGACTAGATAACATTTTGGCCAAACATTCTATGATTTTAGACTTCATTTTGACACCATCACCTATCCGATGTTGTAGCATTTTTTGTGTCTGCTCTGCTAATAGATGAACTAAATATTCCCTTCATCTGCAATAGATAATAGTTCATATTTACAGTAGGTCTTTCTTCTGGGCAGCCAGGTGGTACAGTGGATAGAGCATTGGGCTCAGACACTTATTAGCTGTGTGGCTATGGGGAAATTGCTTCACTCTGTGTGCCTCAGTTTCCTTATCTGTAAAGTGAGCTGGAGAAAGGAATGTCAAATCACTCCAGTATCTTTGCCAAGAAAACACTACATGGAGTCATGAAGAGTCAGACATGACTAAAAAATGACTAAACATCAACAAATGCTTCTGAGTCTATAAAGCACTTTCCTTACAATCACCTTATGAAGTAGGCAATAAAACTGTTATTATTCTGTATTTTGTGAATTAGTCTCAAAAAGATTAAGTAACTAGCCCAGGAAAGGAGGATGTGTCAAAGCTGGCACTCAAGCCCAGGTCTCTCCTGAGCACAAAGCAGGATCCTCTCTCCTCAACAACATTCTTACCACATTGTCACACAGAATGTGTTACTGTTAAAAAGCAGCAAGAGTACCAAATGAATGTTGATCTAGTTCTCTGCTTCATTTTGCAGCTGTGGCTAGCAATTATGCAATGAATTAATTTAATCTATGTACACAGCCTGTATGGGAAACTCAGGTCATGAACATTGTGGATGCTCAAAAAATATTCAGTGATTTGACCTCAATTCAGAAAATTCCAGCAAAAAATACAGAATATGGCAAAGAAGTAGAAGGAGTTTTGCTTTTTGCCATTAGTTATTGGTGTTTATAAACTTACAGACTGCTAGAGTTGGAAGGCAAGTTAGAGATTATCTCATCCAACTCCCTTTATTTGATAGATGAGGAACCCCTGTTCCAGAGGGGTTGAATCTCCACCTTTCCTCTTGAGCATAGATGGAGCCATCTGAAATTTCTATGATTTAGCCTAAACGTTTAGCCAAAAATGAGAAGTATTATGTGGGATATTGGCCAGAATGAGAATGCTTAATAACAGTTTCAATTCTGACCTTCCAAATTATTTGTATAGCTTCCTTTCTTTCCTTGACCGGTGCCCTCAGAGAAGAACTTTAGGAGGTAGCTCATAAACTGTTAAACCTTTAATAATACAGTGAATAAATAGGTCTCCCACCTAGGTTCCTGCCAGAGCTGATTAGAATACACAAGGGCCTCTCAGGCATCCTTATACTCCCCTTACACATCTACTTCAAAACTGTGTGCATCTGTTTCCCTATCCTTTAGTTTCCAATCCCACGTATTCATTCTCATTTTTTTTTATTTCATTGGCTATCTAGCTCCTCCATAAATCCCTGCATTCCTTTTATGCATAGATATGTTTGTATAGGAACAAAAGAATTGACCCTGATCCAGTGAATGTAGTTTCAGAAGGGGTATTCTTAGAGTTTTATCTAAGAGCACATTGTTGGATATTCAGTTTTTGCAAATAAATGGCCTTCTAAGTCATCTGTTATCTGGCTTCAGTTGTAACAAACTGCTCTGCTGACCCTTATAAAAAAAAATTTAGACATCCAGGCTAAGTATTCAACACATGTTGCTATCTTTCTACATGTAGCTTGCCTAAAAATGAGTAAGGGGAGTCAGTAAATAATTCCTCTGTGATTATGCGCTTCCAGGTCCAACTTGTTTCTGTCTGTGATTCAGAAAAAAGATTCCTTAAAAACCCTTAAAAAAATTCAAAGAATATCACCTTCTCACCACAGGTGACTAACTAGTTCACTTCAAGGTGGCTAGGGTAAGATTATTTATGTCAAAAATAAAGATAACAGATGTTCTCTTCTCCCCACATTAGTCAATGCTGGTCTTCTGGTATCATTGTACTCCAGTTTCTCAGAACAGAAACCAGATTTTAGAATCTGTGTGGCCTTGGTTAATTTAATCTCTAAAGATCCCGCTATAAAGCCATCCTCTTTAGCTAGCTGGCCACCAAAATATAACCACAATTTACCCCTTCCACAGCCTCTATTATTTTGCTAGTTCTGGTTACTAGTTAATAAATCAGACATCAGTTTCTTTCTCCTTACCCTGGTATTTAATAACAAATTTCCCCCCAGAGTTCTTTACACAGTATGATGATGCCAGACCAGCCCTGGGTACACAGCCTTCTTTTATCCTTCAGAATCTGACATCAAAGAGTCAAAGCTTCACCAAGTAAACCAAGGAATTACAGTAATATTCTAAAGGTTCAGAGTGAACAAGACTTGATTTTTTCAATTTCACGGTGAATACCAGAGCAAAAATTGAATGGAGCTTTCCACATTTGGAGGAATGTTGCAGGGTGGCAAGATGAAGGGAGATGGAACTGAGGATGAGCTCCAACAACTTAACAGTGCCCAAGAGCTGGCACAATGTACTGGAGAAGTACTAGAGAAGTCTATGAGGAAGAGTCATACCTCTTTCTGGTTCTGAGAAATGAGGAGAGGGTGGCCCTATGAGCTCCTTGAGAGCAGGGAGAATTTTCATCTTTCTTTATATCCTGCATTATTAGTACAGTTCCTGACACATTAATAAATGTTTGCTGGAGTGATTTGACTCAAAAAACTTCTGACTTGGTGAAAATGTTCTTTCTTGATCAAAAATGGAAAGAATGTTTTCTATGCATCAAATGAAAAAATCTTTGGGGGTGCTGGCCAAAGTTTACCTGGATAATATCACTAAAAATTTACTTACTGCCTTCCGTATTTCACTGTTGTTGTTCACTAGTGTCTGACTCTACATGACCACGTGGAGATAGTCTATGGGGTTTTCTTGGCAAAGATACTCGCGTGGTTTGCTTTTTCCTTCTCTAATGTGTCCCCATTTTATAGTTGAAGAGCTGTGGCAAATAGGGGTTAAGTGAATTGCACAGGATGATACAACTAGCAGTTGTTTGAAGCCAGATTTGAACTCAAATCTTCCTGACTCCAGGCTCAGTGCTCTGTCTACTGTACCACCTTGCTGCACTACTCTGTTTTAGAAATGATATTAGACGGAGAGTGAGAGAAAACACTTTGAATGACTTCCAGCAGTCAGTTGTTTAAATTGGCATTGTCTCCAAGCAGTTCTGGATCTGAGGTAGGGGAAGGGAGAAGATTTGGGAGTAGGAAAGCATTGGAAACTCAATGCTATTGTTCTTCCTTAAGGATCTTTAATTTCATTAATTTCTGGTTCAGAACAGGAGGGAAAATAATAAGAATCTACTACACATCTTCTTATCCTTATCGTCCTTATCCAGGGTTCACCCTTATCATCCCTTATCCCAGTTTGCAAACCTTGCAAAATGTGAAGTGTAACTTATGTGCTCTGTCGTTGTCACAGCTGGTGGGGCTGAAGAGACAGGAAAGAAAGGGATAGAGCCCTGGGACAGGAGTCAAGAAGATCCGAGTTTAAATGCAGGCCCAATCACTCACTAGCTATGTGACTCTGTCTACCTCATTTTCTCAGCCATAAAATGGGGCTAATAATAGCATCTGTCTCCCAGGGGTATTGTGAGGATCACTGAGATAGCACCTGTAAAGTAATTAGCACTGTGCTTGGCACATAGTAAGAACTTAATAAATGCTTATTTAATCCATTCCTCTTTTTCTTTCCTCCCTTCTTTCCTTCCTTTCCTCCCTCCCTCCCTTCTTTCCCTTTCTTTCTTCTTTCTCTCCCTCCCTCAAGGAGCTTGTACTTTACATACATATTGGTACCAGTGAAACTTATATTAGAAAAATTCTTTAGAAAAAGAAAAAAAAAACATGAATCATTGAAATGAAGTATACATCCCATAATTTTATTGCTTGGCATTTTATTTCACAAACCCAATGCCTCATACACAGTAGATGCTTAGTAATATTTTGTTGAATTGTTGAATGAAAGTGAATGACTATGGCTATGTACAAAAGTCATTTTATATTGTTTCTTTACCTCCTAGTCAGTGTTTCAAAGCTTCAACCCCATAGAAATGTTTTCCTCCCAATCCATATTTTTAACTTCTCTATTTTTGCAGGCTGTTTGTATTCCCAGTTGTCACAGCTGTTTAATGAGTCTTCATTGGGCAAAATGAATCATGGCCCTGCTGTGGAGCAGTTATAGAGCTTTCATTTTTATTTAAAAAAAAACCCTTTGTTTATTTTTAGTTTACATCATTCATTTCCACGAGATTTTGAGTTACAAATTTTCTCCCCATCTTACCCCTACCCACTCCCCCAAAATAGCGATCCCACTATATACCGCCTCCCCCAGTCTATTCTAGTCCTCCCCTATTACCCCTCTGACTTTCTGGTAGGGCAAGATGATCTCCCTACCCCAGTACTTGTATATCAGTTATGGAGTTTTCAACAAAATACTGGTGAAACTGTCTAGCCAAACAAATTTGGAAGGGCTAGACTGGCCTTCTGTATCTTAATTAAAAGCAAATTGTGTTCATTTACACAAACAAGATTCCATAGTTCCATGTACCTATTCAGAAGATAAAGCACTGATAACCTTTATGGATATTAGTAGAGGGGCTTTATAAAAACTCACCAAAATCTGTCAGCATTTTTTCTACTTTTAATTGTCATCTAATAAGGAAAAAAAACACAATGGCACACCTACACATATACATACATACATACATACATATCTACCTACCTACACAAGCACACTCTCCAAGGCCTTGGCCTGCCCCGACCTTGTTATCACTGCTAGCAGAAGGGGTAAGAGGAGAGAAAGGAATAGCACCAATTCTCTGAAATAATATTGTCCAAAGACTTGTTTTTCAGAGGCTCTCCTTTTGTTTATTTTCAATCAATACGCCAAGGGTTTTTTTTTTCCCTATTGTCATTTTTTTTTAAACATAGAGCCCTAAGAAGGATTTGAAAGCACTGATGTTTATTTACATGAAATATATTTTGGTACTTAGTCATGATGAAAGATGGCCTTTCTTTTCTTCCATGAATGTAGGCAAACCTAAATAGAAAATGTCAAAAGAAACCAAGAGCCACTGGTATACAAACCTTGCCAAGTCATCAGAAACCAACAATCACCACCAAGTGGGAATGTGTGCTTAGTCATAAGGTATAACTGGAGTCTAATCAACAACCTAGCCAACTTAGCTGTCAGGAGTACGTATCATAGGGCCACTGGGAATAGGAATGGATGTTGCATAATGCATATGCCTTCAGCTCTTGGCATTTATGATAAGCCAATTTATCCCTGAGGCAGCGTCCAACCTTCTATTTGGATTTATTTTCCCAGCAATTATCTCTGTTACCTCAATATATTGTTGATGCTTCCCGGACTTGTTTAGAGTGTGAAGGTTAATGGGCTGGGTGTGTATATATGTGGGAAGCAATTCACGCCCCTAGTTAGAGGTTGTCGATCATTTAGAGTATTATTATTATTAGTTTTACATTGGGAACTTACTCTATCCCTGTAGGGATATACCTTCAACGGGAAGCTGGAAATAACTATTTCAGAGCCGGTCTATGTAATATAATGCTTGAGATCCTAAAATGATAGATTGAGAGATGAAAGGAGTTTTAGAAATTATCTAGTTAAATCTTAATCTGGGGTTGGTTTAAAAATGAGAATTTCATGTATATAATTAGTTTCCTTTGCAATACCATTTATTTTGCATGCATTTAAAAACATTATTCTGAGAACAGTTCCCTGGTCTTTACCAGACTGCCGAAGACATCCATGTCTTACACACGTTGGTTCAGCCCTGTCCTGGACCCACCGAGAAATGATCTCCAGTGACTTGAGCAATACTGCTCCCACAAGATTCCAGAATTGTTGTATTATCTTCCATCTGTGGGTTTGTTAGGTGCAAAACATGGGAAACGACTCAAGTATGTGTAATCCACCTTCCCTCCTCCCTTCCCACTTGTAATTTGTGTATATAATCTCTGTCTTCACTTCAGCAAGGTGGAATTCTGATCAGGAGAATTCCCAATTTGCAAATTTGTTCCCCATAATGAAACCAATTAATTAAACAGCTATCTGATTACTGGCCCTTTTCTCTGGCCTGCAGTTTCATCATTCTCAGGTTAGAGACTGACTCAGTAAAATTCTGTTAACAATACCCTTTACAAATTTAAAGAATAAATAAATAAATATGATCCACCAACACCACCCCCCACAAGAAAGAAAGAAAATTGAAAAAGTGTAAACTCTTACAGAATAGATATGTGACCACTCCAAATCTTAAAGAACCATAGCCTTATGGATCTTGTATTGTACAAGTTGACCCTTCAGTAGTCTATAAACTCTCTGAGAATAGGGTCGTCCAGAATGCCTGGCATAAATTAGGCACTTAAGAAATGCTTATTGATTGGTTGACTGGTGCCATCTTTCTTTCTTTCTTTCTTTCTTTCTTTCTTTCTTCCTTCCTGCCTGCCTGCCTGCCTTTCTTTCTTTCTTTCTTTTTTCTCTTTTTCTTCCTTCCTTCTTTTCTTTCTTTTTTCTTCCTTCCTTCCTTCCTTTCTTTTTTCTTTCTTTCTTTCTTTCTTTTTTCTTTCTTTCTTTCTTTCTCTTCCTTCCTTCCTTCATTCCTTCTTTCCTTCCTTCCTTCCTTCCTTCGTTTCTTCCTTCTTCCATTCCTTTCTTTCTTTTTTTTTTTCATTGAGTGAGGTGTAGAGACTTCTGGAGATAAGACATTGGAAAGTTCTGTGTAAGCCTTAAATTACTATGCCATTTTGCACCAGTGTTATTATATGTAATTTAAGTTTAAAATTCCACAGTTAAAATTGTTATCTCCAAATGCCTATTGTCAATTTCTCTTTTTAATCACTCATATTGGTTTACATTAGATGGGTAGAAGAACAATGTCTATATTTGAGTCAACTACTAAGTCTCAGATAACTGAATTAATTAAATCTTTGGTCATAGGATGGCAGGCACATAGTTTTAGAGTTGAATGGCTTTTTATTTTTCAGCATCTAGTTCAATGCCCTTTTTTGCATCTCAAGAGCCTGAGGCCCAAGAAGGTTAAATGACTTGCTCTGGTATTCATACCTGTGAATTTGTGGAAAGAACCCTGGACCAGACATTAGAAGACCTGAGGTCTAATCCTTACTTTGCTGCTGACTTGCTAAATTATTATGAGCCATTTAGTTGTATTATCTGTCAAATGATCTTGATGTATTCTAGTTATAACCTTCTAGAAATGCCTATAACTCTTCCTTCAGAATTCTACTGATGGACATGGAACTAATTAGTCATTTTCAAAGCAAGGTAAACATGTCTCAATTACAAATTTCTTTCTCTGTTCATTGCTATTAGTATCTCATATAGCACCAAATCAGCCAGATGAGTCTTTCTGACTCCAGGCCTGGTGCTCTATCCACTGTGCCATGTAGCTGCCCCTTAAATCTACTGTAAAGCCTTTTAAACAAAATGAATTTTCATTTAACAGATGTTTATATACCATAGGTCAAATCAAGTTTTTCTTCTGTCTCTGCCCTACTTTCTGCCCCAATACCCAACAAGTATAGTCGAATCTAACCTAATAGAACAGAATTAGCCTATGTAACCACTATTAATTTGAGTCCCAAATAACAGTCATATAGAAGGATTCAACTTAGCTAGGTATATGCTTCAGTAATGAGGTTTAAATTCTACATTCACCCAAGATAAAGGTAGCTGATTCTTAAATATGGACTAAAGAGATTAAAGACTCCCTCCCTGCTAAAATTCCAGTGTCTATAAACACAAAAAAACAATGAAACAGCATTGAAAGATATCTATCAAACCCAAGTAACTTTCTTTTAAAAAAATAATTTATGAAATAAACAAGAATTTCCATAACATAGTATAATTAAAAAGATTGCAAATGAAACTGCAAATCTATTACATACAGCTTGCTATTCCTTTTACATATATAATAATACATATATAATGTAAAGTTATCACGTAAATTTCTTTTTTTTCCTTCTCCATCACCCTTGAGATGACTACCATTAGACACAAATGTGTGTATACACACATAGATGTATATATATATATATATATAGAGAGAGAGAGAGAGAGAGAGAGAGATGTATATATACATACATATATATATATATATATATATATATATGCACTTATATGTGTGTATGTGTACATGTCAAACCATTATATACATACTTCTATTTATCAGTTTTTTCTCTGGATGGAGACAGCATCTTTGTTCATAAATCTTTTACAGTTGATTTGGGTATTTATAATAGTCAAAATGAGTTATTCACTCAAAGTTGTTCTTAAAACAATATAATTTTTATTATATACAGCATTCCCTTGTTTCTACCTATTTTGTTCTTCATTATTTCATGTGTCTATCCATGTTTTTCCAAGATCATCAAGCTCATCCTTTCCTATAGCACAGTAGAATTCTGTCACAATCATATACCACATATATTAAGATTTTCCTAAAAACTTGGTTCCTCAAAGGCAGGGGCCTACCATATGCATAGACACAATGGGAGAATATTACAGAGAACATACATTATGCTTTTATGAAAACTCTCCAACTCACCTCTGTGACCTTACCTTCCTCTTCCCCACCCCTACCCACAGATTTTTTTTCCTTCTCTAGTAAATTTTCAACTCTTTCTTCCTTCTAAGGTACTCTGACTTCCGAATTTAATCCTAATTATGCTTTAGAAAGCCCACTTTCTAAACAGTGTAATCCAAGTATATTGAGTTCCTAGACTCTTCAAAATCTTTTGGATTTGAAAAATATGTCATGGAGGATTTCTGGCAAAGATGGTGATGTGAAAGGTTTTGGACCAATCCCAGATTCCCTGAGAAAGACTCTAGTAAAAACTCAAAATGAGAATCCCCTACCTCTCCATGAAGTAAAGATACAAAGAGAAACTACGGTAAGCTCCCCCATCCAGCCCAGTACTGCCCCCAAACACCAGAAGTCTATGGACACTCTTGTTAAGGAATACTTCAAAGTAGCCTAAAGTCAGTTTGATCTCTTATAATTAGGAAACGAAGCCTTCAGGATTTAGAGTTTTTTCTTGCCAGTGGAGAAATTGAACTCTAATATGTGATTGTCCAAGGAAACAAATAGTTATGGGGGATGGAAGGAAACTGAACTTAGCCATCCTAGTAAGAATTACAGCTGAGAGGCGTCACTGGCATCGAAACTGCAATGGTGAAGACCAGGGCTTTATAACCCCAATGATGAAAAAAATAGAGTAAAGGAAAACTAAAATTTGGAAAACTTGAGAATTCTGATCAATGATAAATCTCCTTCAGAAGATTACTGATAAAGCTTTATGTGTCTTGGCAGAAAGGTGATGGACAAGACGTACAGAATGAAACACTGTGGCTTGGACAAAGTGTGAATTTGTTTTACTTAATTATACTGGTTACAATGGAAGTTTTCTATCAGCAGTAAGGCAGAATTAGTGAGCAGAGAAAATGATGAAAAGAATGAAGAAATAAATGAAAAGAGTTAACATTTAAAATATACAGGAAAGGAAAAATAACTCAAGGGACAGAGATATACAGGGCATTTTTTTTTTAAATAAAAAAGTCTAGGATGGGCTATAGTTCTTAGACCTCTACTGAGTGGCTTTTTAAGATGACTGGCAACTCACCAGGTTCAATTACCAGCAAGCTCTCAGATGAACTTCTGACCTTTTGAAACTTACAAGACCAGAGCTATCTCTATATTTCCTCACCTGAGAGCAGGAACAAATAAACATAACTGAGACAGAAGCAATACTGTGGCCATGCATTCACAGACATGTACCATATGAAAGAACAAAAACCTGAGTCCTCTGCCCCACTCAGAGGCCCAGAGCAGTTGGTTTTCCTCACTTAAATGCTATCACGGAGGAAAGAACAAGTTAGAAGTGGGTGATGGGGAGTACGGAAAGGTATCCAGAAAAGAGGCTCAACTTTTAGTTGCCCAGCGGAATATATTCAGGCGAAAAATGAAGACATGACTGGTCTGGGCACCCTCCTTAAATGGAGGTTCTCAGAAGAGCTCTCTACTCACTCTCCAAGGACACTGATAATGTGTTCTCTATGATGCCCTACAAAACCTCATCATGTTGCAAGACAACCTCAGCACTGGTACTCACTTTATTGGTACCCTTTGCTTCTGTGGACGCTCTCTTGGAGGGAGGAGTGGAGAGCTCCTCCCAGAACCTCCATTTAAAGTGTATATATGAAATAGGAATATATAAGACATAGTCAGAGAATAACGATATATGCTATAAAATACATGTCAGGGATACTGACATCAGTCAGAATAATGATATTCTGACATCAGTGAGAATATACTGAATGTGTTCATGAGGGCTTTTATTGGGCACTTTCCCATTACTAACAAAAAAAGGTAAAGTAGAAAGAAGTTAGAGTTATGAATATAATTTTACAGGGAGAAGAAATATAGATTTCTGATGATTATTGAATAAGAATTAAAAGTATTACAAAGGAGTGTTGACCTCAAAATGTGCAAGGACAATATTAATTAAATGATTGACTGATTTTTGCTTTATGATATTGATTTGATACAAAGATTGCACTTAAGATAATTCCTAGCACATAGTAGGCACTTAATAAATGTTTGTTGATTGACTGGTTGATTTGTCTGTATTGAGTGGGTAAAAAGGAGAGGAAGCTAGCCAAAGCATTCCCAACCCTCAAAAGAAGAGGAAAGGAGTTATTTAAACATTTTTTTAAGATGCCTAGACAAAATCCAAAGGAAATTAATGAGACAACACAGAGCAACATGACAGAATTGAAAGTTACATGTTGAATTAATTAAATTCTTTTTTAAAAAGCCCAAAGTAAATAATAAATATTTGTGTTTTTACATGTAATTGTCTTTATCTGTCCTATTTTTATATGTAAATATTCTTTTTACTGTGCTCTTTAAACTAAGGACAAAATAAAATTATTAAAAAGTAATTGAAAATTATCAATAGCCATATAAAAATTCTCCAAATCCCTAATAATACAAGAAATGCAAATTAAAACAATTACAGAGGGCCATTTGCCATCTACTTAACATAACAATATTAGCTTGGAATTGGCAAAGCCACTTCAAACAGAAAATTTAATAATCAACTTTTTTGGAGCATAAAATTATAATTGCTTTGCTAGTAAAGGACAAACTAAATGTCTGTTCAACATAATTATTATCATATGTGATTTTTGTTTTAATATCCAGAAAAGCCAAATAACTCATTATATTGTGTGCTATACAAACATTTTCTATGCTGTATTATGAATGCTGAAAAGAATTAAACATTTTTTCTCTTGGCAGGGTTAATTCTAACTCAAAATATCAACGGACAATAGAAAACAAAAAATGCATAGAAAAAAGATTATTAAAATAGTAGAGCATCTATCCTTTCTACAAAAACTCACCTATGGGTAGTTTTCAGAATCCACGTTTCATAGTTTACAATGAAACAGGTGTACACAGTGGCCTTCAATACAATGCAGTTATCTCTTAGTTTTGAAGTCTTTTTAGGAATATCAAGCAATCAATCAACAGGTATTTGTTAAGTGATTGCCATGTGGCAGGCATTAAAGATAGGGAGACAAAGAGATTGCATTCTGTTATGCTGCGGGTGACTGAAATAAGATGAGCTGAGTCATGTAAAATATCCAAACTATTTCATTTGCTCAATCATTTCCAGTCTGTTTAGTCTGACTATGCTTGGGTACTTGGGTACTTGTATCTGTTCAGAAGAAAAATCTCACAAATCACTGATATTGTTCAGGATGGGGTTTAGAGGCTGGCTGCCTTAGCAGGTAAAATGCTGGACTTAAGTCCTGTAAATCCTATAACAAACACTTAAAAACCCTTGATGACCCAGGTTACGACCCTTAACCCCTCTGTGCATCAGATTCCCCCTTTATAAAATTAAAACAAGAACCTTCGCATTTATTGTTGTGACAATCAAATGCCATACTGTATGTAAAGCAATTTGTAAACTTTAAAACAAATGAAAACATTAGCTCTCAATATTATCATGATGCTCAACAACACAGAGGGAATGGCAAAGCAGTATTTACCCCATCCCAAGCCCTGGAGTGCCCTTGTGCCATGGAGATTTGCGTAAGCCCTAGAAAGTGCTCCTTCACCTTCCCTGATCGCAGGGAATCTCTGACTTCATCCTAGCTCCAGTTTAGGATATGACCTGGGAGATTAAAATGTTTACCATAGAATGCTGAATTGAAATGGGCTGATGTTGGGCATCAGCTCACCATGCAAACCTACACAACACAATTTTGTTCTTCACAGCATTATAGCTGGTGATATTGACATTTTTGTGCCTTAATTTTTTTGTCTTTTTCTTGTCTTAATAAATACAGAAAGAGTGGGAGGAGAGAGAGAGAGAGACAGACAGAGAGAGAGAGACAGAGAGAGAGAGAAGGAAGTAGGGAGGGAGGGATGGAAGGAAGAGAATATTGTAGGGACAATGAAATCCACTTTTACCTACGTCACCGAAACAGCCACTTTTCTAGTTCAGGCCCTTATCAAGTGTCCCCAGGAAGACAGCAATAGCCTTTTTATTGATCTCTCCAAGCCTTGCCCCACTGCAATCCTCCCCACCCTCCCTCAACTGCCACAGTGATTTCTTTTTTCCTAAAGCACAGGTATGATCGCGTCACTCACCTACTCAGTAAACTCCAATTGCTTCCTGTTACTTGTATCAAATATAAACTTCTGTATCTGGCATTTATAACAATCCCTTACCACCTTGCACCAGCCTATCTTTCCAATTTCGTTATGTATTACTCTCCTTCACGTTCTCTATGATACTGTTTCCCTTAAATGGCACTCCATTTAATGTCTTTAGATTGCCTGTCCCCATGACTGTAATATATTCTCTCTGTCTCTGTCTCTCTGTCTCTGTCTCTGTCTCTTTCTCTTTCTGTCTCTCTCTCTTTCTTTCTCTCATTTTTCCTGTCTTCAAATCTCTGGTTGCCTTAAAGACTAAGCTCAGGTGACAGCTTCTTCAGGGGGATTTTTTTTTAAAGTTTGCCTTTTTCTGCTTGGGCTCTTCTCAGATATATGTACTTGTTGTCGCCTGTGAAAAAGATTTCTTCTTCTTCTTCTTCTTCTTCTTCTTCTTCTTCTTCTTCTTCTTCTTCTTCTTCTTCTTCTT
>CM053584.1:165671505-165721997 GCA_028627135.1 Pseudochirops cupreus
CTGATCTGTTTTTCTGTTTGTTTGTAAGTTCTGTTTGTATTCTCTGAAGTTCAGGGTGCCGACTTTTCCCCCTGAACTAGGTAAATGATATTTGATTGATTAAAGTAAGATTGTTAACCCATTTTGAGTTGCTTTCCTTTAGAAAAGCAGATCTAAGAACCTGTGCTAGTAGCCGCCCTGGGTGTGCTGGGGTGCTTGCCGATACAGGGACTTGGAGATGGTCTCTGAGATTGCTTCTGCTGATGATACAATAATTCCATGATCCTTCAAAGTAGTCAACATGGGAGACTACAAGCTTATTCCACTGAGATTATTACTCAGAATTTCCCTGGAAGTACTTTGGGAATTGTCTTTATTAGGGCCTGTATGGGCTTTTGACTGGCTTCAGGTGTCACACTGATCTTGATCATTAAACTTAATAATTTCAGAGAAGGGGGGCAGAGCCAAGATGGAGGTACAGGTATACATAGACAGAGGGCACAGGATCAATTGAATAGGAAGGAATGATATTTAAAAAAATTAAATTAAGAGGTGAGAGGAATATAATGAGAGGAGATAGGGAGAGACAGAATAGGTTAAATTATCTCATATAAAAGAGGCAAGGGAATACTATTACAATAGAGGAGAACAGAAGGGCAATTGTGAATGGGTCAACCTTATTCTCATTGAATTTGGCTTAAGGAGGGAATAACATACACACTAAATCAGGTATTTTACCCTACTGAAACATAGAGGGAGGCGATAAGAGGGGGGATGATAGAAGGGAGGGCAAATTGTGGGGGAGGGTAGTTAGAAGCACACACTTTTGAAAAGGGACAGGGTCAAAGTAGAAAATAGAACAAGTGGGGGACAGGATAGGATGGAGGGAAATTTAGTCAGTCTTTCATGATGTATCCACTATGGAACTGATTTGGGTAACTACACATGTACAACCTATATTGAATTACTTATCTTCCCAGTAAGGGTGGGGTGATGAGGGAAGAAGGAACAGAATCTGGAATTAAAAGTTTTAAAATTAAATGTTTAGAAAAATTATTATTATTATTTTCATGTGCAACTGGGAAATAAGGTATACAGGCATTAGGGTATGGGGATCCATCTTGCCCTTCTGGAAAGTTGGAGGGGTGATGTGGGAGGAAATAGGAGAGAACAGATTGGGGGGAGGGGTATTCAGTGGGATCACTGTTTTGGGGTGGTGGGGAGGGGTAAGATGGGGAGAAAATTTGTAACTCAAAATCTTGTGGAAATGAATGTTGTAAACTAAAAATAAACATAAAATTTAATTAAAAAAAGAAAACAATTTCGACTAATTTTTAGTTCACAATTATTATTTTTTTCATATTACATTCCTTCACATATTCTACATTCTAGCCAACACAATATCTTGCTTATTTTCTGCTTTGTCTCTGTATCTTTGAACAGTGGTCCCTGAAGCCTAGAATGCTCTACCTCCGTACAACTAACTTTTAGAATCCCTAGCTTGTTCAAGTACTACCACATCCCACAGGAGGATCCTAGTCATTAGGAATCTCTATTAATATTATTTTGTAATTATTTGTTAATATTTACATTGTATACCACCACAACCACCCATCCCCAGGTAATGTAAGCTCCTTGATGGTTTCGGTTTTGTTTTTATATTCAGAGTGATTATCTCAGTGCAGCTTATGTAAAACATTTAGTAGACTCATTGAGTGAATGTTCTATATGTAAATCACTGTCTTTAGTACTGGTGGAAATGCAAAAATTAAATGTCATCTTGTCCCTGCTCTCAAGGTTTTTCTAATCTAATAGTGGACACAAGACATAGACATAAATAAATATGTCACTATAAAATGTAATTAGTGAAAAGGAGTGATCCAAAGTGCTATGGGGCATTTGAGTTTGGGAAAGAGAAAACGATCAAACAGGGCCAAGTCTAGAGAATAAATGGTTGGTTTTAGGTAACGTAATTTGGGGTCAAAAATGAAGTATGGATAAAAAAATAATGAAATGAATTTCTTGTAGGTTGGCAAATTAACTTTGAAGAAAAGAGAGGTAGTTGAAAAGTTTTGAACTTTCTTGGAATAAATATATGAGCTCCTAAGGCAATTTGGTTTGCTGAATAGAAGGTTGGACTTGAAGGCCAGAAGGAAGGAAAATCCAGGATCAGTCCTAATTATGTCTCTTACTTTCCTTTTGACTTAGTGCAATCACTTAACTTCTCTTAGTCTCATTCTTCTTATCTTCAACATTAAAGTGTGGGACTAAATGACCTTCAGACTCTGCCAAATGCAAAGGTATGGTGTGATTTGTACTGACTTTGTGACCCTGGAGAGAGGTCACTCAACCTTTCAGTGGTCTAGGCCAGAGGTGTCAAACATTCCAACTACCCAAAACAGCCAGTGTGTCAAATTAAAATGTAATCAGAAATATTTAACAAGATAAATGAAAATACAATAGAATGTAGATGATGTTAATATGTAGTTTTCTAAGTCAACATGCAGCTGCAGAAATCCTAATGTATAGTTAAATGGCCTTGTTTATATTGAGTTTGATACCCCAAAAGGTGGTGCAGTGGATAAGAGTACCTGGCCTGGCATCAGGAAGACCTAATCTGACCTGTCACTTACTAGCCATATGACCTAGGCAAGTCATTTTACCCCGTTTGCCCCAGTTTTCTCATCCATAAAATGAACTGGAGAAAGAAATGGCAAACCACTCCAGTATCTCTGCCAATAAAACCCAAATGGGGTCATGGAAAGTAAGATATGAGTGAAATGACTAAACAACAACAAAATCCTGGTTTAAGCAATTCTCTGAGACTATTAAATTGCAAAGGAGGTGCTAATCTGCATTGGTAGGTGTTTACTTATCTAGGAGCCCTCTGCCAATAAAATCACAGGTTTAATCCCCATCATTATAATGATTTCTTTGAAGTACAATATGTTTTGATAATATATTTTAAGGATACGATTGCACATTAAAATTCTGATATAGTCGTTATAATCTAATTTGAACCCCATAATATCAAGAGGAAGGTACAACAGTGGTATACTTGTAAATGTTTAACAGTTGGCTCTCTGGAAAAACACACATGCACTCACACACACACACACACACACACACACACACACACACACTTTTAACTCAAATCTGCATTATTGACATTTTCCCATCATTTTCTTAAGTCTAGACAATAAACAAAATATTAAAGTTAAACCTGATTTGTAGTGCTTCTGAGGTATGAATGTTCACATTGAAATTTTAACAATGAGTTTAATCTACTCCAGCACGCCTTTGAGTACAAAACATGTTAGCCATGTTATATAAGAATAAGAAAGGTTAATTGGCTTACCCAGGCTTATACAGCTAATACATATCTGATGCCAGATTTGAACATAGGTCTTCCTTATTTCAAATGGAATATGCTATCTATTATGCTGGTCTTCTCTTTCTCTCACAGAGATAGAGTCTGACTTTGCCCATCCTGCTTCTCCATTCCTCCATTCTTCATCCTCCATTCCCATTCCCATTAATGGGAAACTCAGGAAAGAGCTATAAGTAATGAACCAATTAACATACCTTAATATAATTATGTTGTGATATGAACCCTAAATGCAAACAACCTTGGGATTAATATAATTAGTATATGGTTAAACCAAAAAAAATCCTCTCCCTCTCTCCCTTCCCCTCCTCTCTCTCTCTCTCTCTCTCTCTCTCTCTCTCTCTCTCTCTCTCTCTCTCTCGCTTTCCTCCTTTCCTCCTCCTTTCTCTGTGTATATGTGTGTGTGTGTGTGTGTGTGTGTGTCTGTCTGTCTGTCTGTCTGTCCTCATCCTTTTCTGTTGAGGAGCATTCTAATTTTTTTTCTTTACTGTAACAGTGAAAACCAATGCAGCTGCTCTTTGTTACTGTTTGTGAAACTGAGTTAAAGGGAGGTTGTAGTGGGGTTGCAGGTGTAACCATTAGAAAACCCATGCTGTCTAATTAACCTCATTTCCATGTGAAAGCCAATAGTTTATGCACTGCTTAGAGGACTAATATTGTGATTATTACACTTAGCAGGAATCTAGTTAGACAAAGGTTCCCACACCTAGAGAAGGATCCTGATAAACCAGAAGGGCAGAGCCTCTTTCAAGAAGGTCTATAAGTTAAAGGTCTCAGAATAAACAAGGATGGCCTAATTGGTAGGGACAGGAAGCTCACACACCAAGGAAATACAGTTACACGTGTACAGTCTAGTCAGACAGAACTGCCTAATACAGTTACACTTTGTCTATCGTTATAATTTGTCCATATGTGTATTCTGATAAAGAAAAAAGTTTGACAATTACAATGCATTGGCTTCCTGATCATCAACTTTAATCTCCAAAGGAGACTATCAGTGACCAGACTTGGAGTTATGAATACTTAAGTTCAAATTCTGCTTCAGACAGTCACTGTGTGGTGCTGGCCAAGTCATTTGTCTTCTCTCAGTTTTTGCTTCCTCATATTTAAATTGGGGATAATAACAAGATCTACCTCACTATGAAAATTGATGGAAGGAAGGAGGGAAGAAAATTGCTTATTTTCAAGGAATTTACATTTCTAAAAGGGAATCGACAATATAAATATAATGCGCAGTCAAGTGCTGGTAAATATTTAACAACTCTTTCTTTGAGGCAGAAAAAGTGGGCCCATGGCATATTTTTAATTTTCATCTATATTATTAACATTTACTCCACCACTTTCTTAAGTCCAGTTTTGTATATTCATGCTGAAAATTTAACAATGGACTTACTTGATCCATTTAAGGTTGGCTCTCGCAGTCCTTGTGCGTGTGTGCATGTGTGTGTATGTGTTTACTACCTTTAGGTAGTGCTTGACCTAGAAGGAGAAGAGGGATTTTGTGAGGTAGAAGTGATGAAGGCATGCATTCCAGGCATGAGGGGTGGAAGTGATGGAATAATACCCAGCACAAGAGCATGGAGATAGAAGTTGGGACTCCACGCATAAAGAATAGAGAAAGAGCCAGTTAGAGTATGGTAAGGTAGAATCCACAAGAGAAAAGCATCATTATCTGTTGGCAAATGAAGCTAAGAGGTCAAGAAAGAATGAGGCCTGAGAAAAGATCATCTATCTTGGCAGTTAAGAAACTGTTAGTAACTTTGGAAAGACTAATTTCAGTGGGATAATGAGAATGGAAACCACATTGAAAATGGTTGAGGAATAAGTGAGACATTAGGGGAGAAGAAATTGAGAGAATGAGTGGAGGGTTTTTTTTTCATTATTTATTTGTTTTCCTAGGCATTTGAGAAAAGAAGAGATAATAACTATAGCTTAAGGACATTATAGGGTCTAGTATTATTTATTTTTCATTTATTTATTTATTCATAGAAAGAATGAGAAAGAACTGGGAATATTTGAAAGCAGTAGAGAAGGAACCAGTAGATAGGGAGAGACTAGAGATTAAAGAGAGAATTGATTGATGATCAAGGAAGTAATCTTCTGGGGAGTTGGGATAGGATGGAATGAATAGCATATATAGATGGGTTGAAATTGATGAGGATAAAGACCACTTTATTATCAGAGACTTTATTAAAGGAAGATAGAGGGATAAGTTGAAGAGAAGTGAGAAGGGGATCTCAAAGGAAATGACTTCAAATTTCTCTTTGAAGTAAAAGGTGATATCTTCACTTGACATGATGGAGGAAAGAAGAGGTTTAGGAAGTTTGAGGAGAGAAGAGAAAGTAATTTGCCAACATTGAGATGGAGAATTAATTAGGGAGGGGAAAGGGAGAGGTTTCCTTTCTTCAGTGAGGGCTCAGTTGAGGGTTAAATAAAATAAACTTGTAAGACATCTAGCCAGCATCTTTGTTCAACTTCCTTCATCAATAAGTAAGTTAATATGCAAGTTGGAACAGATGAGGTAGTTGGTGGGAGACACCTGGTTGGACAAGTGGTAGAAGGAAAGAGAATAGGTCTGTGTAGAGTTAAATTGGTTAGCTCTAAGGGTAAGATAAGGAAGGGAGACAAGTGAAGTCAGTGTCTGGGTAATGGCCTGAGAACACATTGGGAAGTGGTAGTACTGAAGGTTATGATGAGGACAAGTGATAGATTTAGAAAGGATGAGGCAAAGGGAGAGATGGAATGATAGGTTATGGTCCGATAGAGCAACGTCAGAATTTTTGGTCAGGGAAGTGGAACAGTCATGAGTAATGATGAGATGCTGGGTGTGATCATCCATGTGCATAATGCCAAGCACATTTTTCCCCCTGGGGAGAATGAAGGGTGGTATGAACCTGTGATTTCATCCATGTGGAAACTCCCTCCATAGATGCAGATTGGCAAGTTATCTGTAATTTAGTGTTGAAGAGTGGAAAGAATTGTCTGGAGGCACTTAGAGGTTAACTGATACAACCAGCTTCTGTGTGTTAAGGCAGGACTTGAATCCAGCTCTTTCTGAGTCCAAGTCTGTACTTTGATCCACTAAATCAAGTTGTCTCACATAGTGTATAAAAGCACTTGTTGATTGATTCATTCCTTTGGCATTGAGACAGAGCCTAGGGAGACCTCACTGGACAAGATTGTACACAAGACTAACTAGAATTTTAGCTCCTATAGATAAACTTGTATCAAAAAGAAGTCATACTGGATCTTAAGGAAATCAGGTAGCAGGAAAGGAGTTTAGGAAACCATAGCATAGCAGATATGAAATCTCTTGGGATTTCCATGGAATATGAGAAAAATATCAAGAGCAGAGTCATGGCTTCCATTTTCTTCCCTTTTTTAAATTTAATTTTCTTTCCCTTACCAGTAATTCTCCATTATTTTCCTTCATTCAAGGACTTTACAAAAATCTGTCCCTATCTCTTTGTCTCTGGATCTCTGTGTCTTCATCTTTGTCTCTGCTTCTTTCTGTCTCTGTTTCTCTCTGTCTCTTTGTGTCTCTTACAGAATCTCAAATTTCACAATTCTATTCTGTTATCTTACACATCTTTCCTGTGGTTACCCTCAGTCTGTTACCTGTTAGTCATGTTTTCAGTTTCTGTCCTGTGTTGGGCACATACTACAAATATCCTAGCATAGAAGATGTGACATTTTGCTCTAAGTCCTAAAATAAGAATTTCTATTAAGACATTGTCAATGAGGAAAGGATAGCCCCCTCTAAAGACAATCTCACACTAAAACAAGCAAAAGTCTACCATCAATACAATTAGGGAAAAGATGAAAATTATATTGCAAAACCACTTTAGTACCTCCATTGCTGGTAAATTCTTTTTATTCCTTTCCTGTTGTTAGACTCATTAGACAGGAATTTGGGTCTATTTGGCTATTATACCTCAGAAAAACTGGGATTTTAGCAATTAAAAGAAAATTTTATGTAAAAAAAAATTTTTTTCCTCATTAACCAGTGGATTTGAGAGGGTGAGAAAGAGAAAATACATGGTCCAAGTTAACTTGATGCCAAATGTCAATTGTGAGAAAATGGTCAGAGCACATTTCTGCTTAGTGCTTTCTCCAGTTATGTGCTGGGAAATGTTTATCAATCAGTTTTTCTTTTTAAAATGAATTAATGACATACTTTTAAGTTTAATTTGAATCATTAACATTTTCTTTACCACTTTGAGTCTAGACCATTAACAAAACAATAAACCAATTCTGAGTTATAGTGTTTGCCACTTTCTGAGGTGTAAATGCTTACACTGAAAATTTAACAGTAGGACCTTCTGAACCAGTTAGATCCTCTCCCTCCTCAGATTATCTTGTATTTAGTTATATGTTATACTCACAGTAAAATGTGAATGCCTTAAGGTCTGAGACAACTTGTTTTTGTAGCTCCAGCACTTTAGCACATTTAATACATAGTATATTTTTAATATTTGTTAAATTTAATAGCATACTATGTAGTATACAACAGGGATAGTAATCAACCTGGATAAATGGCTGACTTTTTAAACTTTTCAGTCAATTGTTGCAACCGTGTTACCTTCTGGTCATCAGATTCTAGATGTCCCCAGTCCTTTGCTCATTCCATTCTCAATTGCCTTGAACTTCTTCAGCTTTCTTTTCCTTGCTGTCCCATTAACTTTCCAAGGGAATCAAATTTATGCCAATATCCACCTAAATCTGTGCTTGTAAGAGCTAAAGAGAAATCAGACTGATCCTTTTTACCATACAACTGTCTTGTAGGATGAATCACTAATACTCACATTAATAAGATGTACCTTTAGAAGTAGTTGAATATTTTTATTTCATTTTTTTTTAAATTTTTGCTCAGGGGAGAGCAGGGCAATTGGAGTTAAGTGACTTGCCCAAAGTCACACGGCTAGTAACTGTTAAGTGTCTGAGGTTGGGTTTGAACTCAGGTCCTCCTGACTCCAGGGCTGGTGCTCTATTCACTGTGCCACCTAGCCACCCCTGAATATTTCATTCATATATATGTATATACATATGTGTTAACATAATATGTATGATATATGACATAAATTACATTAATTAATAACCTAAGAGCTAGAATCCAAATCTCTGACATTTATTACCCTTGTGACCTTGGGCAAGACATGTAGCTTCTCTGTTTTTGACCAATTAACCTTTAAGGTCCTGCCTGGCTCTAAATCTATATTATTGTTCTATAACTAGAAAAAGAAGGTAGTGAGAGTAAGGGATAGAGAGCTTGTTGGTATCCATCCTGTCAAGAGAATTAAAGGCAGAGTCTATATTCTCCCACCAACTCTGCATGGATAATAGTCAGTCACACAGGATAAAAGGGCATAGATGGGTGGCCATCTGCTTAGATGGAGGGAACTACCATACTGAGAAGATTATTCAAGAGTACAAATATCAGCCTTAGCAAAGTATAACTTTTATATCTGTGAAAGAATTCAGAAAGGAGACTATTGGACTATTTTGTCTGCATGGATGATTGAAAACTGACTGTACATTAAAAAAGAGAAGTTTTAGAAAGATTACAATGGAAATGAATCTTTTAATTAAATGTCACATTGAAACCAGTCAGAGACTAAAAACGGTATTTGATGACCTTTAGAAGTTTGTTAAGAAGAACAAGATCATTAGGAATAGATAGGTTTTAAGAGAACAGCATGCAACCTTCCCAACTCTAAGTATTACTAAACATTTTTTTTGTTTGTTTCATAAACAGGAAAAAAAAACCTTAGAGAAAGGATCTTTTTGTCAACCAGAATATTCTAAAGTGGGGGAAAGTCAAAGTCGGCCCATATTTATCCTTTTAATTTGGTGACTGTCAGTTTCTGGATCATTGAAAGTCTGTAACCCGAAGTTGAACTTTTTCAGTTGTCCTGTCTGTGGGAAATAATTTTGGCAGAAGACAAGACAGAGCAGGTCTGTAGCGACTGCAGCTGGAGAGCTTAGGGCTTACAGTAATTCAGGAAAACCCACATGCCCGATGATCTTTGCCAAGCTGTGTTTCATTCAGACAATGAGGTACCTTCCACTTCATTGGGAAGTTCTCCCTTTGGGGATGGAACTATTGTCAAATGAGAGATCCAAAACCAGGAGGAATATGTGGGAAGGGACATCCAAGGGAAACACAAGTTCCCCACTTAACAACCCTACTAGCCAATATGATAAGCTAATTTCTACGGCACCCGGTGCATCCTTCCCAAGATTTAAAGACGTTTGGCAGAAATGCCAAAAGTTTGAGACTTGACCTGAACTTTGGGTAGGGTGGAGACAATTACTTAGAAGTGCTAATTGACTGCAAAGAAGAGGAGGTGGAGGTAGTGGTAAAATAAGCTCTATTTGGTTTCTTTTCTTTGTTCACACAATAAACACACCAAGGCTTTGGCCAAGGCTTCTAGTCACTTCAAGTTTGAGCAGGTACAGCACTTTCTTTACTGGCCCCCTGGTGCTAATATTAGCTAATAAGCAGAGCTGAGGTGTTGAGGGGAGGGGGGCATCTTCATTTCAAAAGGTACTGATTCCACAATGGAATTTTAATGGAAGTAAAATAGAACTTTGGAAAATTCTTAAATAGTTCCAAGCATTTTTTTAAAATGACAACAATATTTCAGAAAGTGCCTTTCCTGCTGGGTAATTTGGCAGAAATGAAGTAGTGGAGCTTTGTGGAGGGAAGCTTAGCCTGAGGGTAAAGTAGTCCTACCTCTGGCATATACCGCTCGTGTGGTATTGACCAAGTCAGTTAACAGCCCCATGAGAAACTCCAAATGTGTGACTCTATCCTACAGTTGTCTGAGCCTAAATGAGAATTTGACTATTAGGTAGTTGTCAGTTGATGGGAGAATTTCCACATAAGGATCTCTCCCTATGTTGATTAAATTAGGTTAAGACCTGAGTTCAAGTCATGTCTAACATATTTTGGCTTTGTGATGCAGATAACTCATAAAGATTATTCTGCTCAGAGTAGCTGCTGAGTTACATCAGTGGAAGAATTTTCCATGCAATGAGTTCCCTCCTTCTGTGGATGTTATCACAGGACCAGACCCTACCACTCCCATATCCCCATAAACAAATGTCAGAATGGCTGTGTTGTGCGTGTGTGTGTGAGGGAGGGCAGTATATGTACATATATACACACTGAATATCACAATGTGACATTGAAAGCTCTCCTTAGAAAAGAAAATTTTCTGTACCGATTGTGGGACCTTTTAAAATTAAGACAGCCCACACTAACAGTCAGAGCCATCCCTTAGTTTGTGACACAGACTTAGAGAGTTCATTGGCTCAGAGAGTTCATTGCCTCAGGTCACCTGGGCCACAGAAGCAGACTTTGGTGACTGCCCTTCCCCATCATACTGGATCAGTGATCTGGTGGCCAAAAGCGTTATGCATCTATGATCCAAACTCTCCAATATCCTCAAGGTCTGTATTTTATTTCTCATTATTGATTCACATAATGATTTAATTTGAAATAGGAATTGAGCAATAACTCAAGTTATGGTTGCAGTAAAAAAAGTCATTTTGGAACCAGTATTCATTGAAAAGAAGCCAATCTTTCCAACTAAAAATGTTTAAACAAGTTTATTGTTTCTATTTTGAGACTCTCTCTCCCTGATTCTGTATCTCTGTCTTTATGTATATTCTCATATGTGTCTATTCAACTCCACATGTCTCTCATTAAGACCTCAAATTGGATATGAAGTATGAATCCTAAACTTTTACAATCAATTAGAGAGGAAGGGACTTTTAGTTCAGGAATGGTCAAATGGACATACTATGGTAACCACAAATCTTCTTAACCATTCCAGTCAAACCTATCTATACACAAAATTGTCTAGTTTATACCTATAGTCTATAGAGAAGCAGTAAAAGAAACACAAAAGACAAATACCACCCTCGACCCTCCCAGAAACAGTTACAACCCCATAGAGAGGAAAAAACGATGTATTACTAGTGCTCTGCAATCACTTTATTATGTACATATAGGCAAAAGACAAAGTCTTCCACATCAAAATCAAACTGAATTGTTACAGCCATTGTTGTTGAGTCATGTCCAACTCTTCATGACCCCATTTGGGGTTTTCTTGGCAAAGATATTGGAATGATTTGCCATTTCCTTCTCCAGCTCATTTTATAAGGGAAAAACTTAGGCAAACAAGGTTAAATGACTTGCCCAGGGTCACACAGCTAATAAGTATCTGAGGCTGTATTTGAACTCAAGAAGATGAGTCTCCTTGACCTCAGGCCTGGCATTCTATCTGCTGTGCCACCTAGCTACCACATCACAATTATTGACTTTAATTAAATCATCCTCTTCTAAGTACGTTTTATCCTTGGCATTGCTGATGTGTCTTTGAGCCTACAACAAGCCAAAATATTATGGAAAGTTCATGCTGTTAGAACCAAGATGGGAAAACTGAGCAAACATTGAAAAATTGATTGAGCCTCTCTGTCCTAGAGTACAGACTAAACAATCTCTCTCTTTCTCTCTCTCTCTCCCTCCCTCTGTGTGTGTGTGTGTGTGTGTGTGTGTGTGTGTGTGTGTGTGTGTGTGTGTGTGTGTGTATGGCTGATGTATAGGTTATCTCCTAAAATGAATGTAAATTGCTCAAAAAGGAATATATTGTTCTTAACTTTGTATCTTCAATGCCTGGTACATATTAGGTACCCAATAAAAGTCTGTTGATTGGTTGAGTGAGTATGTGAAAATAACAAGATTAGCATATAAACATATATATTTAGATGTGTTATAATTTGTAATATTAATATTTGCATGAATTTAAGTAATATTAAGGATCTTTAATATTAGGCCTTTATATATAGCCTAATATTAAGACCTAAGGACCTTTACTTTTAGGACCATTGTCTAAAGCTATTTTCAAAGAAAGGCAAATATCTGCCAGAGAAATAAAAGTAAAATGCAGATCATCATCTGGGCTTTTGGTCATATAACAATTATCGAATTATTTTCAAATATCCAGTGAATTTCATTTTGTACTTTGGTCAACATGAACACATAACTTTTGAGAGTCTCCTGTGACCTCCTTGAAAATACTGAACAAAAAAATAAAATGGAAAAAAACACTCTTTGGATCATGTACTTTGCTTAGTGCTAGGAATATGAATTTGATAATTTCTCCACTAAAGGAATTTACACTCTAAGCAGATGGCACATCAATCACAGGGCAGATGGAAAAGTCTGGAAATCTTAAGTATATAAAGTCAAGGCCTAAAGAGATGTAATTTGTATCAGTAGGTTAAGTTATCAGTTCAGCACTCTAGAAAGCAGAAAGAAAAAGGAGAGAACATTGTAAGATCTGGTGGTCCTCCATCCCACTGGAAAGAATAGAGCTGGTGACAACTTATTCAAGCCATGGAAGCAGTCAAGCCAGCTGGATAGGTTCTGAGAATCCCAGGTAGGGGAATGAGGTAAAAAGTGAGTCTTTTCAGTCCCCGTCTACCTGGAGTGAGCTCTGAGTTGGTTTTAGGCCAGGAAAAGAGGCAAGGGTGTAAGATAAGAGGGGAAGGCATCCCAAGTGGTAGTTATGGAAGAAGCCAGCTCTTAAATGGGAATCATCCCTCACCTTTGGGGTCAGGGAAAGTTTTAATCTCCTCTTTCCAAATCTTTTAGCCACAACTTCCTGCAATATGTTTGACCTCAGGCAAAAAGTCTCTGAGTCTCAGATTGCTCCTCTGAAAAATAAAGGGATTGAATGGGATGACCTTTAAGTCTAAGCTTTAAAATTAGGATTTTATGATTTGGGGGCAATATGTGTATATGCAGATGTAAGCATGCATGCATATATACTATATACATATATACACACATGTAAATATAGAACATGTATACATATTAGATATGTATATCTATTAGATATAGAATATATCATGGATATGTTATTGCAATGTATTGGGAATGGTATATTCATGATATATTTGAAATATTATTTATAGTATGCAATATAATAATATATAATACATAATACATGTGAGTTTGTTCTATTAATATAATACATTCTCCATAATTATGTAGAACATCTATGCTATTTATGATCATGGAATATATGTATGTTGATACCTCTATCTGTCTATCTATCTATCTATCTATCCATCCACACCTCTGTTCAGGATGTGACTTTGAACATATCCTGAAAAAATGGTAATTTTCATGGATCTTTTCACCCTTTTTTTAGGAGGGATTCTAGATTTCTGATTTCATTAATGCATTAAACTCCTTCCACCAAGTGCAGATGGCAATTCTTCTCTACATGGTAGTTTGAGAGTTGCTTGGGGTACTAACAAGTTGGGTGATTTACCAATGATTGTGTAGCTAATATGTGTTGGACACAAGATTTCAACTGAATTCTCTCTGACTATATGCGTCACTATGTCACACTGCCCATTCATTCCTCCCACCAGTATACCCATGATTCTAAGTAAGGAAATTTAATTCTTTAGTGAAAAGTCTGCTTTTCTTTATTGACAAAATCATGTCACAGGTAAAGTTTCAAGCAACTGTTTTAAAGAATATAACAGAATGCCTTTGATTATGCAATGTGACCTCTTTGCTATTCTTCCACAGTTTGGTACTCAAACTAGTCAATTGGGGTTTGATAAGCCAGAAGCTACCTAGGTATAAACCTTTGGCAGCTACTCCTACTGGTATAGTTCATGAACCTCCACCAGAGTGTTTTCTACTGTAGTAGACTCAATTAAATCTCAGGCAAGTATTTACTTAAATGACATAAAATAGTATTTTTAAAGGATTCTCACCCCCACCCCTCCCACCCCACCCCCACCTCCTAAACTCATGGCACACTGTTCCACAAAGACCCTCAGCAACTATAGAAAAGAATGGGTCAAGACTTATAGTAAAATAGAAGTTAGGTAGGCACACTGAAAAAAAAAAACATGTCAAAGATAACTCACAACTCCTGGAACTTCAGAGCCTGGAAGTCTTTTCTCTTTTTGTGGAATCTTCATATAGGTCTCCTTAGGTTCAGGGTCTTTGAAGGGTGAGTACCTCAACTAGGGTCCCAGAGTCTGCTCTTCATCTCTGTTCAACTTTCAATTGCCATGAATGGTTCTTTCAAGTTGCTTCCTCCCTCCAGCCTCTGTCTCTTTCTATCCATGTCTCTCTAGAATATATTTCTCTGCTCCTCCATGAATGCAACATCTCTTACTTGCCCAGTAGCACTCCTTTAAAACTATATGACCGATAAGGTCGGGAGAAAAGAAAAAATTCCTCCTTCACTCTGAAAGGGTCTCATTCTCAGACAACTCCTTGCTTGTAATCTTTCTTTTACTTTCAGGATGGGATGTCTCTTGCTTGGCTGCTAGAACCAAATGCATTTACAAATATTGAGGAAGAAGAAAGAAAAATCCTCTCCCCACCCACTCCCCTTTCCACAGGGATAATTCCACAATTGCTGAGTCTTATCCCTCTTGAGCTCTTCAAGGTTTAGTAATTTAAAGCCCTGAAATTAGTCAATTAGCAGAGTCCCCTAGGAATCCATGTATCTTTCCTCAGTTTAACACTCATTAACACCTTTTGATTATATTCTGGGTCTCTTATGACTACATCAACTGAGTGATAAAGGGAAGAAATCACATCCTTCTCCCTTACAATAATTTATTTCAATCACATGCACTATGTCTTAGGATTTGCTCTTGGGACTCACCACTTTTTGCTTCAAGTCTGGCCTGAGAAATACTATTTTCCCATTTCAGTGTCTCTGAGTCATTCAGATAATCTTGGCTGTGTATTGGATGAGTCAGCAGCTTAAATCCCATCTTTACTGGGGGAACAACTTAAGTTTCATCACAATCCAGAAGAGTGTTGGTTACTTCTTGCATCAGATATGAAGAAGAGTCTTTTGTATTGCTGAAGGTTGTTTTATGAGGTTTTTACTGTCAGGTTAAGAAGGTCACAACATGTCAAAAAACAGTTCCTTTCATTCAATAGTATTTCCCCCATGAGCAGTTTAGAGATTTCCAAAGTACAAATGAGGGTATTAAAGTTATTACTCAGCCACGAAAATATCTTTTTCTGTATTTGTCTTATTCTGTGTGTGTGTGTGTGTGTGTGTGTGTGTGTGTGTCTATCTGTCTGTCTGTGTCTGTGTCTGTGTTTCTTTCTCAGTCTCTGCGTCTCTTTCTGTGGCTCTGGCTCTATGTCCTATTCTGTCTGTCTGTCTGTCTCTCTTTCTCTGTCTCCACCACTATCTTTGTCTCTGTCTGTCTCCTCTATCTCTCTCTATCTCCGTCAGCAAGTAAAAGGAGGGCATTTCGTCTTCAGGATGGTGTTTTTAAATGCCTAAAATAAAATACCAAAGATTATAAAAGAAACAAAATAATTATTGAAATAAAGATGCATTTTTTTCACACCCAAGTCCATAGGATCCCTGAAATCAATCATGTTAAAAACTTCTCCATGCACGCTCTCACTTAAACTTTAAAACAAGGAAGGGGTGGAATTTGGAACTAAAAACTTTAAAAAAAACCCAAATATTTAAAAATCGTTTTAACATATAATTGGAGGGAAATGTATATATAAAAATGAATAAATATTTCTTTGCAACCATTAAAAAATGTTGTAAAAGTAGGTGTTATTATTCCTATTTTACAAATAAGGAAACAGACTCAGAAAGAACAAGTGACCCATCCATGATAACATAGCTAAAATACTTCAAAGGAGAGTTTTGAACCTGTATTTTCCTGACTACAAGTACAGCATTTCATTTGCTATACTTCATGACCTCTCAGCTGTCAATACATAATCTTCCTGATTTCTCTTCCCCCACCCCCAGTACTTTGTGGATACCTAACAATAATCAGATCAGCACAAGAGTATTTAATCTAGAATGCTAATAATGATTTTGAGTATGATTTTTCTCGTTTACTTAAATCCTGAGTTCTTTTAATGGCCAGATGACAATTTGATACAACCAAATGTTGTTCTTTTCAAAGTCACCTTGGAAGGCACGTCACTTATTAAAGTGATGCTGCTATTGCTCAGTGAAGACTGTTTCCTCTTTGGGAACTGTCTGCAGAGTCTGGGGCATATTTGTGAATGTCTTCAGTGATGACAAATTATCATCCTTTGATGGTGAATATGATTTTTGGAAACAGTCAAAAGTTGTAGGAGCCAAGTCTGATGAATAAGGTGGGTGATCTGGCTGTTTTTGGTCAAAAACAAGGTGGGACCTTTATAATGTCATTGCTATAAATTAATAAGACTGACTTCCTTATGTGCCTTGTAAACTTCTCAGAACCTGCACCCTCCCCCTTGGAAAAAAGGAAAAAAAATACTTCCAAAAACATTTTGGAAGAGGAGAGTCTCATTGAATTGACATCATCTCAAGATGATGAATCTGTAGGGCAACACCCATTGTAATGTAGAATAATAACATTTTTATGTAGCCCTTTACAATTCTCAAGGCTGTTGCTTTTCACAACAGCCCCAAGAGGTAGAAAGAACAGGTGTTATTTTTAAAATAGGTTTTTGCTATCTTTTTTTTATTACCCATTTCCTCCAGTGTCCCACTCTCTTCCCCTCCCAGAAAACCACCCCTTAAAATAAATATTTTTAAATATAGAAAAAGAAGAGAAAAAATCAACATGATCAATTGATATATCAAAAAAAAATCTGGAAATAGCGGGAATGTCTTCTCATATCTCTTGCTTGTTTTTATAGTTGTTGTTTCTTTAGAGTACTGGTAGGATTAACCCCATTTTACAGATAAGGAAACTGAGGCACACAAAGATCAGGTGGTTTGCATGTGGTCTAAGTCTATAATTGTTAGAGACAACATCCAAAAGTCAGATATCTTTACTTGAAATGCCCTCCCTGCACTTACCCCTGATCTTGCCCCTAAATAAGACTTCCTCTCCTGAGTTTTGTGCTGGTATGACTACATTTTATAGTCTTCTGCATGGCATCATTAATACCTAACAGGTCTCTTAAATATACATTATATTTAAATATACACCTACACCTACACACACGTATATACATATTATGTGTATATATAAAATGCTTTTTTATAATTAAGGGAATTTACATGTACATATGGGAATTATAATTCATTATATGTAGCCAGTTTTCATTTAAAGTGGACAATTATGAAGTGCTTCTCCTACTCTCCCAGTGTTCCACAGGGCCCTTCCCCATCTCTACAGCTCTTCTAGTTTCAGCCTGAGCAGTTTCAGAGCCTGCAGTGGAGGACCCCTGGCGTGGGGTTGTACCAGCACTGCTGAGGCTGCTCCTGATACTGCAGCTGCCATCCCTATTGCTGCCAGAGCTGGGGTCTGAGGCACAGCCTACCCTGCCTGGGGTCTTACCCTGGGAATTTACTTAAAGCAATAACTATCTGTATACAAACACATGTACACTCACATACATGTCTATATATAAATACATGCATGTGTATATATACACACATGCGTACACACATACATATTGTGTAAAGTCTCTTAATTATATGAATCATATTTATGTTTCTATGTAAATCATATAAATGCATGCATATGTGTTATGTATTTCCTTTCTTCCACATCTGAATTGGTTTGAAAGTCTAGGATCATTAGCTATCATGTGAACAGAACAGTGTTTTAGCGCAAAAATGGCCAGTTCTTAAAAAAGTTAGTTTGTTTCTTAAGGCAAAAAAAGTAGTTATGAATGTTTAGAATTTCAGACAAAATGCCTGGGAGGCTCATTTGATTTTGTCCATGTAAGTCACTGTTCATATTTTTTTGCTATTTATGTGTGAAATGTTATATGAATACCTACTATTATTTTGTAATTTACTGCTGCATCCTGCCAGACATTCTTTTAAAAAGGGGGTAGGCTGTGAATTGTAGAGTTTTTCATTAAACCTTGAAATATATACATATATATTACACACATGTGGGGGGGGGGAGAGAGAGAGAGAGAAAGAAAGAAAGAAAGAAAGAAAAAGAAAGAAAGAAAGAAAGAAAGAAAGAAAGAAAGAAAGAAAGAAAGAAACTTAGGGTTAGCAAATTATTTCTATGGGCATAAAGAGAAAAAAAAGAAAGAAAAAGGAAGTAGAGAGAGGAGAGGGCAGTTTTCCCTAAGCTTTCTATGTATGCACCATAGTATGGAAAAACCAGCCACACATTTTGAACCAGCTCTAATAATGTTGGAAATTCTTGCTGCAATTAGAGCCGATAACATATTTATTTCACTCTAAGCTTGCATAAAATTAAATTTGCTCAGCTCATTTGAATCTCCCAATTGTTTCTTTCCACTGTTATTAGGATGTGGCATTAAAAAAACTGTTTTCTTCCTTTACCTTGACAGTTCCTTCCCCTTCCCTATCCCCCCCGCCCCAGCCCCCATCAATGCTCTGGTCGAATGTGAAAACTAAACAAAACAAAGCTAAGGCTTAAACAATCAAAAGCCTCTCATCTATAGTTTCTTTGGTTTGAGCGTATGACTTTTTAACATGTTTTTATTGCTTTAATTTTTTTCTCTCTCAAATTTCTGGCCTTCCTCCATTTTCCCTCATTTTTCCACTTCTGTTTATAGATTCCTAATTCCTTCAAGAAATAAGACTTTTATATTTCTTTTCCATAATCTGGTATCTTTATCTCTTCTCAATGACTATTTTCTCTAGAGCTTCTTCTCTTTAGTTTTTTCGAGTGGGTTGGGGTGAGGAAGAGTGTGGTTTATACCTATAATTTGATCAATGGAAATTCCCTTCAGAGATTAGCACCTGGACTGTAAACTAGTATCAGAAAGTTGCCTGTCACAGAGAAGGTTAACTGATTTACCCATGTTTATATAGTTTAAAAGGCAGGACTTTGTTTAAAGAGTTATCCTGAATTCACAGTCAGCCCTCTATTCTCTGCATTTACTATAAGCCAGGCACTATGCTATGCCCTGGGAATACAAAGAAAGTTTCTAATGGTAATGATGTATTCCATCACATTCATATGCCATGATATGTCCAGTTAACTCCCAATTGTTGAATGCTGATTTTGTTTATTGTTTCTTACTACAAGGTAAAGGGCAGCTAGGTGGCATGGGGGATAGTGGACCAAGCCTGGAGTCAGGAAGATTCATCTTCCCGAGTTCAAATCCAGCCTCAGACACTTAACTATGTAACCCTGGGCAAATCACTTATCCCTGTTTGCCTCAGTTTCCTCATCTACAATATGAGCTAGAGAAGGAAATGGCAAACCACTCTAGTATCTTTTCCAAGAAGACCTCAGAGGGGGTTACAGAGAATCAGACATAACTGAAATGACTGAGCAACTAACTACACCTACAACAGAAAAGTGCTGCTACAAATATTTTTGTACATGAGTCCTAAGTTTCTAAATTAGAACTCTGAATTATATGCTTAGTGGGGTCATAGGTGGGGCAAAATGTAGGTATAGTTCAGTAACTTGATGGATATAGTTCATAGTCGTATATTGAATGATTGAAGCAATTTTCAGTTGCCAACAATTGCGAACAGCAAGAAATTCCGTGCACGTTCCCCACCCCCAGCTTCCCCAACATGTGCCACTTTCCAATTTTGTTATATTTTTCCAATCTGATTGGTAAAATATAGGAGATCCTTTCTTATTATTGTTATTCTTAATTTAGAATATTTTATTCTAAATTAATGTTGATGGCCTGCTTTTCTTTTTTTTTTTTTGTGAATTGCCAGCTCACAAATTTGACTGTTTATCAATTGTACTTTTATTCTCGTATATCAATTATCATTACAGATAAATTCATGGTATGTATCAGAGAAGTTGACTACAGAGATTTTTTTTCCCAATTAACCATTTCCCTTTTAATTTTACTGAATTGATTACAATTGTTTATCTCCTGTGATTCTCTCTCTTGTTTGGTTAAGAATTCATTTCTCTGTCCATGGCTGTGAGTTATCTCCTTCCTTATTTCTCTAATTTGTTTACATGTCTATTAACATTTAAATCACGTGTCAGTTCAAAGCTTATCATTACGTAGAACATAGCCTGTTTGTTAAAACTTAATTTTGCTAGACGGATTTCCACTTTGCTAGCAGTTTTAAATACAGAAAGTCTTTACAAAAAGTGTGGTCACAGTTTCTAACTCTTTGCTATTAAGTTTGATTGCTTCCAGGGCCTGTTTATCTTATTTGATGCACTCATCGGTTTTTTCTGTTTTAAGCAGTATTAAGCAATTTTGAAAAGTAATTTTTTTAAAATGTAGCTTGTTATCTTGTACTTCTAGCAACCCTCATCCTTCCTATTTCTACAATTCCCTATTAGTTTCTAGAACTATTTTTTGTGTGAATATTTCTCCAGATGAAGTTAGTAATTATTTTGTCTGGTTCTGTAAAGTAATCCTTTACTGATAATAATTTTTTTTTGAAAAAGAACGATAGCATGCATTGCTTCAGTCTCCATTTAAAGTCTAGTTTTTCTAGATCTTTCCCTGAATGTAGACATCTCCTTCCATCCTGAGACTTGTAGAGTTGTCCTATAGCTGTGTGTTGCTGAGAAGAGTCTAGTTCATCAAGGTTGGTCATCACACATAAGATGTGTCTGTGATTGTGTACAAACCCCTCCTGGTTCTGCTCTTCTCACTCAGCATCAATTTGTATAAGCCTCTCCAGGTAATTATGAAGTCCATCTCCTTCCCATTTCTTATAGCACAATAGTATTCCATTACATTCACATACCACAACTTGTTCAGCCATTCCCCAGTTGATGGGCAACCCTTATATTTCCAGTTTTTTGCCACCACAAAGAGAGCTGCTATAAATATCCATGTACATGTGGGTCCTTTTCCCACTTCTGTGAGCTCTTGGGGTTATAACCCCAAAAGTGATATTGCTGGGTCAAAGGGTAAGCAATTATTTATAGCCCTTTGGGCATAGTTACAGATTGCTCTCCAGAATGGTTGGAACTGATAATAATTATAAGTCTTTATTGAGTATAATTTTGATTGCATTGTGGTCAATAAAGGTCAATTAAAGATTTTTTTAGTATTTTGGCCTTTTTAGGTGTGTTTATGAGTAATTTTTGCCACAGTACACAGTCTTTATAAAAGTAGTAAGAGCAGGTAAAAAATATGAATATTTTCAATTCTCTTTCATAATCATTGGATATTGGTCATATGTAAGTTTAAAAAAAATCTTTTAAGATGTTTAACTTCCTTCTTATTTATCTTTCTATTACATGTGTTTAGCTATAAGAAAGGCACATTAAGGTATATTGAGGTTACTACTGCATTTTTGTTGTCTTTTTTCCTATTTGGTTAATTAGCTTCCACAGTAATTATTTAGGTGCCATGACATTCAGCAAATCTAATCTATACTTATTTATGCACACATATACATACATGTATGTGTGTATATGTGTATGCATATATATGTGTGTGTATATATACATTGTGTGTGTGTGTGCATGTGTAGTGTTCTTTCTTCTCTATTTCTAAACCAAGGCTATTTTTACGGTAGCTTTGTCTAAATTGCCACTTTTGCTTTTCTGAATTCAACTCAGGGTAAAATAAGTTCTTTCCCAACCTCTCATCTTAGTTTTGTATAAATCTCTGTGTTCCAAGTGTGTTTATTTTCTTTAACTTGACTTTTTAAATTGTTCTTATATTGCCTATTCTCTTCTTTCTCCTTTTCCTTTTCCTCCTTTTCCTGCTTTTCCTTCCTTCCTTCCTTTCTTCCTCCCTCCCTCTTTCCTTTCCTTCCTTTTTTCCTATTTTCTTCTGGAGTCTGTGTAGCCAGTACAGTCTTCTTTTTTTTCCCCCTTGAAGTTCTACTTGCACTGACTGTCTAGTTAATATCTTCTCTTTACCTCTTGGAGTTCTCTTATGTTCTAGTATTTCTTCATTCTATTTGGAATTTTATCTGGTTTGCTCCTATCCCAGTCTCACTTCTGGAATTGGGACTTTGTTCAAGGTCTCTGCCTCCTCCTGCTTTCCTGACTTGAGCGGGCATGGCCAGTCTGCTCATGTTTCCCCTGCATTCTGGATGACACTGTTCCTGCTTCACTTCAGCTCTACCTGGGGTAGATGATTCCTTGATTCTTTCCTTCTGCCCTTCCATAACTGTGGCCTGAGACAGAGTGTTGAGTTCAGAACTGGAATCAGGCTCCTTCTTTTTCTGCAGTTCTTGGCTTCTGATCTTCTGGGTACCCTACATGGGTACTGGCTTCAGTCCTGTCTCCATCTTATTTTCTTTGCACAATCATTTGCCAGCAATTGGATTTATCCCCTGCTCAATTTCTGACAGGCCCTGGCCAGATACCAGAGATTATTCTGGCTTTATGCCTTCTGGAAGCTCCAAGGTGCTGTGCCTCCCCATTTCCCTAGGAAGTCCCCTACTGTGAACTGGCTTTGTCCCCTCTTACCCATGCACTGGCTTCTGGCCTCTTTGAGTGTCTTGTGGCATGTACAGAATGCCCAAACAGAACCATTTCAGTTTCCTTCATCAGTAACCAGTTGGAAACTAACTTTTTTCCTTGTTTCATATCTGACAAATTAGGAGCAAGATCGCACTGTCTTCAACCCTATTCACCAGAGAGCATGCTGGCTTTAGTGATCCTTCTCTTCCCTGTCTCCTCCTTCATACCGGATCAGAGTTCTCACAGGCTGCTGATCGTATTCTTATGCAGTCCTGGACTGTATACAAGAGCCTGTTATTGTTTCCCTTTGGTTTTACTGATAACAGTTTCACCAAGGATGCTTTTAAGTGTTTTCTGGGAATTTTCTAAGGCTACATGAATGACGTTTGTAATAGTTTACACTACCATAATTACTGAAAATGATCATATCAATTTCTCATTAAAATGTGCTTTGAGTAGGTCTTTTTCAATTCCATCCATTTCACATATTATTTTTGTAGTGATAGAATTGTAGATAATTTCAAGAGTATATCTCCCAAAGTTCAGTTTGAGGTTCAGATATTGCTAACATAACTTTGAAATATCCCATGTGAGAAGCATTTATTAGAGTAGTTTCTATATAGAAGTCAGTGTCTTAGACATTGCCCATACAAAGAAAAACAGCAAACAGCCCTCCCCTCAAGGAGTCTACATCAAGCACACACAAGCATAGGAATGGTTTTTATTGAGGAAGGTGAGCATTAAAAAAATAAATAAATAAGGGAAGGGTAAGGAATCATTTCCTGTAGGAAATGGCAAATGATATTAGTCTTGAAAAAAAGACAAGAATTCTAAGTATTTATGCTTAAAACCTTATTTATTTTAGATGGAAAACAACTGGAAAAAATGGAATCTTAAAAATACATAGCAAACAACCTGTGACCATAGTCACTGGATATGGAAAGAAGTCATTTGTTGGCCAGTTTAAAAGTGAATTCCAAATATATTGTTTTTTCCCCTTAATTCTGCCCCTTGTTTGGTTTCTCTTTTGATATCAGATCTTCACTGAAATATTAATTAGATGACAAAAAGCTTATAGTGTTTTTCTTCTCCCTTTCCCTCTGAGAAGTTGCAATACCTTATGATAGTGCAAAACAAACAAATAAATGATTTAAACAATCTCTACATTTTAATCCAGAAAGAAGTTTTCACAGAAAACTTCCAAACCAAAGCCCATCTTCCCCCTTATGAATAAGGAAACATGTCGAAATCATAACCTTAGGTTGTTGAGACCTGCCCCAAACCCCTGGGAGAAAAGACAGTGTGTCAGACTATAAAAGTTAAAAATATTTGTTTATTTCCTAAGTCACATCAGTCATCTCCCAGTCAGAGTTAAGTTACTCCTTGTTGTGTATTCGGAAATGTTTATTAGTTTCATACACTTTGGCTACTTAGCTAGGAAAACTGTCCATTGGTTCGTGGGGTCAGTATTAGGAAAGGGAAAGCTTCCTTTTCAGTTTTACATATCTAACTGCTTGAATGAGTGTAGTACTGTACAAGGAACCATTCAGTTAGTTACTCAAAAACATGGGTGGCCCAAGGCTAAGCTTAAATAGGTCATGTTTGTTTTCAATGCCCTTTAACTCCAAACCCCCTAATATAGTGCCTTACCCAAGCTAGTACCTGGGGCATTTCTTCACGGTGCAAAATTAACCCTCTACAATCTCATTTGATGAAAATAGTCATTCTTAATATTGGTAAGGAGGTCCAAAAGAAAATAATTTGTTAAATTAGTTCTTACTAAGGTGTAGATGACTGATAATAGCTGAGTTTATTAACCTTCCTAGAATATTTGAACTTTTATTTTATGTTGTTGTTGTTATTTTTTTAAGTCACCTCTAAGGGCACTCCTATAACTCAAATGAATTGATATCTTGTTATGAAATTTCAGGCACATTACAGGAAGTTGTAGGATATATTTTGGAGTTGGGCGTGGGAGGTAGAAAGCTCTTTTCTGCACTGCTCAAATGACACCACACAAATGCCTGCTTATTTCATGTATATTTAAGGTGATCTCAGTTTAAAATACATCTGATTCTTCATAAATGAATTGGACCTAACAATAGTTTTTAATTTTCTTTCATGGGACACAATTTTTATATAAAGCAATATGCTAGTGACACAAGTATCCTAAAGCATAGCTCTATTTATCTGTTTCTTCTCTCCTTCCCCTTTCTCTTTCTCTACAGTTCTCCATGCATTTCTTTACCCTTATTTTTATCCATTCTTTGCTTAATTATTATTTACACCTTCTTGGCTTAATACACTTTTAGTAACATTGAAAACTGCTTTGCCACCACAATTAACAATAACAAGACATAAGCTATGGGACATGAGTCGGGGAAGAGAGTGGGAATTCGGAAATTGGAGTTTTTGTGGTCCAGCCTACAGTAGGAGGGGAAGAGAGTATCTGATAACTGACATTACAGAGACCAGGTATACAGGAGGTATTCAGCATGGCAGAGGGAGAGGCCGGAGTAGGACAAAGCCTCTAAATTCGTCATGGCCTCTTATATTCCTTCATCACCCATGGAGGCAGCTAGGTAGTGAAGTGGATGTAGTGTTGGGTTTAGAATCAGGAAGACTTGAGTTTAAATCCTGCCTGGATAATTGCTAGCTATGTGAGACTGGTCAAGTCATTCGATTTTTATTTGCCTCAGTTTCTTTAACTGTAAAATAGAAAAACAGTATCTACCTTGTAGGATTGTCATGACGATCAAAGAAGTAATATTCATAGAGTGCTTGGAATAAAGCCTAGAATATCGTAGGTGCTATATAAATGCTATTCTCTTATATCATGTTGCTGCTGTTCAGTCATGTTTGACTACTCACGACCAAATTTGGGGTTTTTTTGGCAGAGGCAGTGGAATGGTTTGCCATTTCCTTCTCCAGCTCATTTTAAAGCTGAGGCATACAGGGTTAAGTGACTTGCCCAAGGTCACACAGTAAGTCTCAGAGGCCAGTTTTGAACTTAAGAAGATCAATCTTTCTGACTCAACCTGACACTCTATCCACTGTGTCATTGAGCTGCCCCCCTTATTCCATAGTTCTGGATTTATAGTAGGCAATTGCTTGATATATACATAGAAGGATGGGGCCAGGTCAAGTTCAATAACAAGTGCCTACTCTAATCCTTGGCTTTATACATTCCCACATGGATCTCACTGCTCTAAATCTTCAAAATTGTTTCGGAATAAATGGATGTTTTAATTCTGTCCTATCTACTAGGTAGCAATTCTCCATTCTTTTTTTTCTGGAAGCCTTTAAATACTTGCAAGGGAGTCCCATTTTGTCCTTATCCCAAGCATTTCTCCTGAAGCTAAATCTGAAAGTAGTGAATATTGAATCCCAGTAGGGTCTTGTATTATTTTTAGTATGTAATGGTTTTCTATTTTTTACAGTGTTAAAAGGATCAGTAAATCATGGCAATGCATAATGATATGAAATCCATTTCATTTGAAATTGTTATTGTTTGACCAAATTGCAAAAAAACACAAAAGAGCAAATAAATCAAGAGCTACTTACAACACATTTTTAGTAAGTGTGGGTGGAGTGGAAAAAGTGATCTTTCCTTAATTACCCACACTTAGTCATAAGATGCAGGAAGCATAGTTAAAAAAAATGTCCAACTGGGACTGTTTTTCATATATACACACATATATTTTAAGGTGTTAATTTCCATCACATCATACAGTCATGGGTTACCATATAATACACTGGATATTAGTCTTATTTTGAAATGTTCAAATCAAAATCCCCCCAAGGGCTAACAATTAAGGAATATTTTGTCTTTATCAGCAATGAGTAAAAATCTCTGTTGAGGTAACGGATGACTAAGAAACTAAGTCCATAGAGCCGAATAAAAGAAAGATGAATCTGGGTCACCTTAATGTCACTAATATACATCATGCTTATTCTCACCTTCGTGTTTCTGCTTTTGCTACTCTCCAAGAGCAAATCATTCCTCCCCCCGCCCCCCAACCCTGTTCAATTATAAAAGTCTTAACCATGCTTCAAGGCTCAGGTCATACCCTTCTTTCCTTTAAACTCTACTAACTACCCTAGTCCATAATTAAGTTTTATTTTTTTGAACACTTAGATTCAATACTAGATATTTTAGCATTTTATTATATATTCTCTCTCTCTGTCTCTCACTCTTCCTTTCATTATGTATGACATCTCCCAAACAAGATCATAAACTCTACAAGGGTAGTCAGTCTCCTTATGAAATTCTACATCTTGGAAATGTAAATAATTGGGTTTAGTCAGTTGCAAGATGGACCACATTAAGTATAGCCAGAACTCAGATACCGGCCATATACATGGTGGGATAGCAGGCTACCACAGACGATTCCAAAAACAGGAAACAAAGGGTTATTTCAAGAAAGGGATAGAACATACTTGACAGATTGGAGCAGTTGTTTATGTACATGTACAGTTTACATTCTTGTATGCATATGGTGGAGTGGGAGTGTGGTTCTGATCACAGAATCAGAGAATTAGGGAAGTGATATTAAGAAAAATAGGAGTGCTGAGATAGTGAAAGTCGGGGCTATTCCTGAGATTCCAGGGATCCTACTGTAGTCTTTAGAATTCCTAGTCTGATGACATTAAGGAACCACACCAGGTCACAATCACAGGACCAAGTAACACTATATCATCTAGTGGGTTCCTCTGATCTCATAGTCATTTTGGACCAGGTTCAGTCCCAGGGAGTCTGCCACCTGAGAAAGGTTCGGATTACCTATTCTCAAATTATTTAACTTATTAAATACCCCACCATAGTGCTTCTAGGAATCATTTAATACACACACAAATGTACATGTATATGTATATGTATATATATATATATATATGTATATGTATATGTATGTGTATGTGTATGTGTATGTGTATGTATAGTGTAGATAATGGCTTATAAGTCTGAAGTTTTCCCAAAGGGGAAGTTAAGAACATATTCAATGTACATTGTTAATCAGGTATAGACTAGAAAATTTGTTTTTACACATGAAACACCTTATTCACACTAGCAGAATAACTTAAAAACAAGATTTGTAGCTTAACCTAAGGCTACACTTGTGATCTGCTAAAAATTCGATATTCAAATTTAAACAGAATATAGAGTAATTTATGTGATTACTTATTAGGCATTTTACCTTTCACCTCACTCTGCACTATTAACTCTGAACATCCTCTGAAATTTTAACTGTGTTTCTTCCACACACAACAACTCCTAGATGTACCAAAAACCAACCGTTCTTCTCATTATACCTATGACTTCTGGACTTTTCCAACTCATAATATCCTCTACAAGTCTGGACATGTCTACCTTGAAAACTCTTTGGTCACCTACACAAGTAAAGAAATAAAAAGTAGAAAGAGAAACCAAGGCTGAGGAACAAGCTAGGGAAAATTGAATCTACTCTTCATATGGGAAGTGGCCGTGGACTGAGCTTGAGGCACCACTCATCCCTTTATACTCTTTCATGGGAGTCTAGAGAGCAAGAGAGTACTACTTTTCACTCAGAAGAATAACAAGCAAGAAGTGGCCAATTGGAAGCTTTCTTCTTTTAACTGATACAATACCCTACTTTACCTGCTGATGTAATGGGGTGGGAGATGACCAATTGACCGCTTAGGGTTTACCACAGCAGGCTAAAATTCCATGTCCTTTCAGTGCTTGGCCACTTCATGGTGGGAAACAGTGAGGAAATTACCCCTTTCCCAAAGTTCCTAAAAATGAATCATCATGTTGTCCATGGAATTTTCCAGGAGAAGCTCTGAATGCACACTTTCTGGAATGGGCTCTATAGATTTATTCAGTAGAAACCTAGATGAAGAAAAACTGGGGTATCAGGAATAATAGCACTACTACATAGATTTGGTTCAAGGTTAATGTGGGAAAGGACAGAAACTGAATCAGTTGAACTTGCATATAAAGTCACAAAGAAACCATAAACAAGGGTATTTTGACTTTAGAGCTACTTGGTTATATGGTTTGGTTTGAGTTTCTGGGTTGGTGCAGGTCTGGTTTGGACTTATACCGGCAGTGAAGATTAAAGGGTTTATAGGGGTGAGGGACCAAGCAGATATGTATCTGAAACATCTACTGAACATATTTTAGATCCACTTTAAAAAAATATACATGAACATGAAACATAGAGGTTAATATTTTTTCCACTTGAATATTCCTGGTTAGCAATGTGGATGACATCAAATTCCTTTGATAATTTCTTAAATTCTTAACCAGTGAAAAATAGGAGTGTTACTGCTTGGGAATGAAGGTCTCCCTTGTACATGGAGAGACGGAAAAAAAAAGGAAAAAAAGTTATTACAAAAGAAAACAAGAAATAAGGAGGGGGAGGTAGAGAAAAAGAGAAAGAAGAAAAAGAAAGTGGGAAGAGATGCGCATGATGGGAAGCAATTAGCATTATCGATAGCAAAGCATTCCAGGGGTGGGGAACCTGCAGCCTCAAGGCCTCATGTAGCTCTCTAGGTCGTCAAGTGTGGCCCTTCGACTGAAATCCAAACTTCACAAAACAAATCCCTTTAATAAAATGATTTGTTCTGTAAAACCTGAACTCAGTCAAAAGGCTGAACCCAAGGACCTAGAAGGCCACGTGTGGCCTCAAGGCCACAGGTTCCCCACCCCTGGTAACTCTTTTGCAGACTGTGAGGTTTTCTCCCCTCCTACCCTCATGTATGTGAACTCCACTGTGTTGCTGCTTAATCCTTAGCAAATCACTCATTATAAATCCATATCTCACCCAGCTGTAAATGAATGCAGGTGGCAAGAAGCAACTTCAGAGGAGTGTAAGGAAAATTAATTTGTGTTTGTAAAGGTCATTGCATGACAGATGTGTAAAACATTGTGCTTTTATTGAAACAATTATTTTATTTCAGCTAATGAGTCCTATTCATTCTGGCAACTTTAAAAATGGTAATGAAATTTGGCATTCCTGTCATCCAATTACATAGATGCTTTAATTTAAGCCACCTTGCTGGTTTATTAATGACGAGGGAAGGGTTAATCCACAGTTAGTGTTGGCCAGGAGAGATGGTAATAAAATCATAAAAATGACAATAAAATGACTTCTCCTTATATACATCCAAGAATCATAAAGAGATTTATAGGCCAATGTTATAAGCCTTAATAAATGATGGGGGAACCAAGGCACAGAGAAACTAGGGCTATTTCTATGTAATGCCGAGCAGCTTATTGGTCCAGTCAAACGAATCAAAATGTTGTTGAACATTCAAGAGATTTATTTACATTATACCGCTTCTCTTGCTTGGCTAAGCCTAAGGTCCAAAGTCATAAAATAAGGGTGACAGGTAAGAGGGTAGATCTTGAAGGTGATAATGTTGAGAAAGGTAACCAGATGACTAACTTCCAAACGATCTGACATTTTAACCCCATAGACATAATTATTCCCTCTAATTTAGCCTTTTTTCTTCTTTTCTTTCTTGAACAGTTTTGGCCACTTCAAACCTGGCTTATTAGGAGTACTTATGAATCTTGTTTTTGGGAGTTAGGTGGTCCATATTACCTTCAAACCTCCAACCTCAGATTCATAGAATCATAATATAGAAAGTGACGTTAGAGTTATTCTGTAACATGCCCTCTGCATACACTCATTCTAGAATATGTTTAAGTTACAATGAACCTAAAGACTCACTGACCAAAAAAAAAAGTTAGTTTAAAAGAAGTTCTAATTCTAAATTAATAGATACCAAGTTGATGTTAGAGGGTGGGGAAGGCAGGAGATTTTTTTTTTGGTATTATAGAAATTGAACCATTATTAGCAAGTTAACATAATATTTGAAAATATTAAGTATTGGCTAAAAAATTATACATTTCTGCATAAATTATTTAATTCTTTGGACCCCAGTTTTTTCATCTGTTAAATGAAGTATTAACTTGATGTTCTCCAAAGTCTTTTCTAGTTGAAAAATTCTGTGTTGCAGTGAATCTCCACAGTCTTAAGACGAGGATATATAATGTGTCTTGGGGATGATTTAAGTGTCTAAATGCTTAAGGGTAAAGGACTGTATTGAATGACCACATCTGGAGCATTGTTTTCATTCCTGGATCCCATATTTAAGTGAGTATGGCAAAACAGAGAATAATCTGCAAGCATGATCAGAATGGAGTGACATGAAAACATCTTATACAAGGACAACTTAAAGACTTTATGTCTAGGACTTCATAATAACCTGGAGAGACTTATACAAACTAATGTTGAATGAGAAGAGCAGAACCAGGAGAAATTTATACACAATTACAGACACAATATATGTGTGACGACCAACTTTGATAGACTGGGCTTTTCTCAACAATGCAAGGTTATAAGACAACTCCAAAAGACTCATGATGGAAAGAGATGTCCACATCCAGGGAAAGAGCTACAGAGTTTGAACTCAGATTGAAGCAAACTACCTGCTCTCTTTCTTTCTCTTGTTTTGTTTTGTTTCCTCTTTCCCATTGTTCATTTCATCAATTATAATCCTTCTTTACAACCTGACTAACGTTTAATGTGAAGATATTTGCAGATCCTATATTTGATTGCATGCTGTTATGGGGGAGAGTTAGGGGGAAAAATTTGAAACTCAAAGGATTTTGGAACTGATTCTTGTAAACTAAAAGTAAACAAATAAATCAATTTTTTAAAAAAGATTTTATGTCTATAATTGGTTTAAATTCAACTTTCAAATCTAGTATTTCCAGTTGAATTCTTGACCATCACAATCTCAGCCTTCTCTAGCCCTGTGCTTCTGGTTGTTGTCAGTTGTATCAATGCCTTGGATGCTACTTTTGACAATGAGGCAAACCAGGAGAGGAAAAACATCACAGTTGAACTGAGAACATGTCCTGATGCATCTTAAGGCCAAAGAATGTGTCTTTTCCTTGATAGCAATCCTATAGAGCTTGTAGAGCCTTAAAGGAAATTCAACATTTGGGAGCTGATGGTTGTGAGTGACACAATAGTCATTCCTCAGCATATATATTTTAAGAAATAGAAGTCTTTGCTTTTATGAGAATTAATGCAAAGAGAGATTGTATAGAGCAGAAAAATGTCCCATAGGCATCCACTATATTAATTTTAAGAGGCAAACAAGGTTAAATATCTTGTCAATAGTCATACAGCTAGTAAGCATCTGGGACTAGATTTAATCTCATGTCTTCCTGATGCCAGGTCCAGTGCTCTATCCTCTATGCCATCTAGGGGGCCCCTCGCTAATCCTTTTTCAGCTGTGTTCATCTACCTTTGAAGTTCACCTGGTGCTCATTTCTCACCTGTGCTTCCAAGAAGCTATAGAATTTGTAGCAGCCACACACCCCTGTCCCAGCAGATGGGCTAAAACAGGTTGAGGGTAGTAGACAGGCCTCAAACCTTCCAGTGAGTTAATCTGACTCAAACATGTGAAGACTTTCGCCAGTGGAGTGGGACTCTGAGAACAATTTTTTCTAATGGGCCATCAAAACAACTGAAGCAGGAACTGTAGAGTGCTTAGAAATTGGTCAGAAATTGAAGATGCCGATGTCATTCACTGCATCCTGGGCCATCAGCACTCAGTCAGACTTTTGTCTTGCCACTGGATTTCAATGGCTCTGGAAGAGAGAGTGAGGCTGATGACATTTTGCAACTCTGCCTCACTTAAATCCAATTCATGCACAAGTCAAGATACCACCCCTTGACGTCACTGGTCCTCTTCAAAAATGGAAAAACAAAATTATCCTTACCATATTTCATATACCCACTCTGAGTCAAAACAAAAAAGTATTTTGAAATATTGACCAACAAAGAACAGCAAAGGGATTGTTGGGTAATCTTCCCTTGTTGAGGAGTGGAGGACAATGACAGAAAGGAATAATATCTTACTACTAGTCTTTGTTGTTTTTTTTTTTCATGATCTCAACAATGCATCAACAACTGAGTGATCTTTTTACTTGGGAACCAATAGAAATACTCATTCCATTCCCATTATTATTTTTAGGTAAGAGTGCTATGTCAATCTGAAACTTGAGAATGTTTCCATTTTGTAATTCCAAAGAGAACATTTCATATTTACAGGCATATAGAAATTATCCTATTGGCCCACCCATCCTCTTTCATTCTTTTGTTCTCTCCTCCATTTCCTATTTCTTGGATACTTAGCTAAAGCAGGATGGACTGATATGCATGTGCATATGCACTGTCATGCATAGAATAATTTTACATATATATAATATACATACCTATCTATCTACCTTTGTTTCTAATGGTAACCATCTATAGGGAGGGGCCCAGGAGGGAAGAGAAAAAAGAAATTTACATGATAATTTTGTTGGATATTTGAAAGGAATACCAAGTTGTGCATAGTGGATTTGCAGTTTTATGCATAATCATCTTTTTTATTCTACTATACTATGGAAATTCTTGTTTTATTTCATAAATTAAAAAGAAAATTTTAAAAAAGCAAACATCCAACCACCATATTCTTATGTCTACAACTTCAGAAAACTTCCACTGAAGGGATAGCACTGAAAACAAAGTTGTCTAAAAGTTCAGTCATGTTTGCTACCCTTTCAACATATGGAGGTCAACCTGTGAAATCAGATAGAAAGTGCAAGAAACATAATGACTTCTGACCCTAAAGCTAGGAAAGTCTAGCAGCAGAGATGGAGTCTTACTTTGAGTTGATTTTGGACTGGAAGATTTTATTTTATATTATTTTATTTATTTTTTGAGAGGTATGGGCAGTGGTGTTGGGATGAGAAAGGCAGATGGTAAAGGAGAGAGCTAATTGCAAGACAAAAGCTAGGTGGTGAGCACACTCAGGTGGACTAAAAACATTGATGGTTTCCCAAGACCCTCCAGTCAAAATGGTCCAATTTGTCATAGGCCTAGTAATAATATTGTGGCATGTTTTCACAGCACCTCGTCTACTTGGAAGGACCCCCACCTAAACCCTTGTTTGCTCCTGAGTAGCATGGAATTACCCTTAGGAATGGTTAAATTCTGATATAATGTCATGCTGTGCTAACACAGCTTGGACTGTTCTTGTGGTATTTCTGGCTAAACTGGAAGTGAGGGGTGTAAGGTATTGGCCTGGCCTATCCTAGGAGAAAAAGTAAATAACTATAATCTTAACCCAAGTCACTTAGAATTGCAAGGACCACCCATCATCTCTCCATAACTGCAGTTTAGAGTTTGTTAAAATACCAGTCAGACCCCAACTCTGCTCTGTTTGGGGATTTTTAGCAAGTAACTTCTCATTAAATATCTTCAGATTCTCTGTGTATAATCTAGAGCAGCCCACCTCTTTATCACTTCAGATCAGAGGCAATTACAACACCTAAGGGGAAAACCAATCTACCATAATGATTAATTTCTTACTCCTTCAACAGTTTCAAAACCATTTCTTGTGAAAAGCGATGAGATAGTGAAAATGATAAATGTGTATTCCTCGGAAAACTTCACATTTTTTATCATGGATGGATAAAACATTTAGTGAATACTTATTGTAATCCAGATACTGTACCAAACACTGGGAATATGAATATAAACAAACAAGACTGTTTTCTACCTTTAAGCTGTTTCAATTTGAAAGGCAGAAACCAACATACAAAATGGAACTGGGAAGCTAGAAGGGAGGTGGGGTGGGGAATAGGAACCTGGGTCAGGGGAAGGTAGTTGTTAAGAAATCTGGAGAGTAGAAATGAAGTAGATTGTGGCTGGGATCCCTTCTGAAATAGTGGTAGGGGAGGCAGTCACAAATCAGGACGGCAAGAATGAAACCCCATGATTCAACTTGACCCTATTCATTTTTCTTCTACATCTACATTTCATATCTCAGTGCTATGATTAATCTCGTCAAAAAGGGTTAAATGTTCTTAGTAACTGGACAATGTGGAATCTGGCAAATTAAAGAGGGAGGAAATAATGGAAAAAGAAGGAAAGTATGCAAGAGGTATTGAAAATACAAACACTGAACCACTGTTTTGTTTGTGCCCACGTGCTAGTCCAGTGCTGGTTTCAGTCTGACACTACTGACATCTGGAGGGAATATTCTTATACCATATAACAACAGAATGAGGTCTGGTATCTTATCAGAAACTGTGAGCTCTTACAATAATAATCCCTTCAATGTGTATAATTCATAACTCTCTGATGTTGGAAGTAACCAAGAATGAAGCATCCAATTAGCCAAAATAATTCATGAACCATGGAGGAAAGGCTCCAAGCTAATGAATTGAGAAACTTTGTAATCAAGAAACTCAATCTGAAAGTCACATTTGAAGGCTATTTTGCCAACACTTGTGTGTTTCTTTTCAGATTGAGTCCCTATGATCTCAAAAACTTCACACTATCCCAGAATAGAGAGCACAAAGGGCTTCTAACCCATTCTTCAGGATGTAGATTCACCAAGCCTGAGACTTGACCACTTTCAGTCATCTCATGTCAGACTTGGAAGGGATGGAGATTATCTCACCTGCCCCCTTTCTATTACAGGAAAGGAAACTGAGGCCTTGAGTAATGAATCTTATTGTCCAAGTTTATGCAGTGTTGGAAACGAGAATGCAGTCAAAAGGAAGAAATAGCTGAAATCATCTAATTCAATCCCTTCATTTTTTAGATTAGGCAACTGAGACTCAAAGAGGTTCAGGGGCCTGACTCTAAAAATCCTTTGTTTTTTCCACTGCAGCATATATCAAGGTTGACCCTTAGGAGTCATCAGGGATGTTAAGGTTAGAGCAGACATCTCAGAAAAACAAAACCAAAAACCAACCAACAAACAAATTGTTCACTTAGATCTGGGAACTCCCAAATGGTTGCACGCTTGCGGTGATCTATACATGAACAGTGTCTTTTTTGAGAGGCCCTTAAGTCTTTTAGATATATAGAGTTTTCCTAATTAAAAGCAGTCTCACAGACTTGAAAGGACCTAACATTTAAGGGACAAGGCAACAAGTTTAAAAAACAATTAAGAGTCAAATAATTTTAAAAGACATTGAGTTGACTCTGCCTCTTCTTTCTTGTACCCTGCAACAAAACAAAATACCCAGTTGATCATGATATACAATGTTTAGTGGAAGGAGACTGAGTATGTTTTCAGCATTGAAATGCTTCTATTTATTGGATTGTTGAGGAAGAAAAAAATAGGACTTGGCTTACATAAGTGCCCATGCCTGAATATAGAAAATTATATTCTGTGGGAAGAGCTCTGCACCTCAATTCAGGAAGAATCCAAAGCTACAAAACTCTGGACAAAAACCCTTAATCTCAGTCTGCCACAACTTCCTCCTCTGTAAAATGGGGTAACAATAACAGCTACCTCCCAGAGTTTTTGTGAGAATCGAATGAGGTAAAATTTGTAAAATACTTTGAAAACCTTAAAGTGTTACATAAGTTGTTATTATTAAGTGATATACATTTTATAAGCTGGTAAACTTTTTAACTGAATAAGTATTATGAAGCAAGAGGTAAAAATTTGGCCACTTATATCCAAATCATCATAGATTACAGTAGGTGTGAACCTGTGGCCTAGAGATTACATATGACCCTCTAGGATTAGCTCCTCAAGTGTGACCCTTTGATTGAATCCAAACTTTTTGGATCTAAACATTTATTCATTGAAGTTTGGATTCAGTCAGAGGGCTGCACTTGAGGTTCCAGAGAACTACCTGTCACCTTTAGGCTGTAGATTCCTCTGGATTGGAGAATTATGTATTTAGATTTTAGAGTAAGGGAACTTGACCTTTACCCTGCCTGTATAAACCTGACCGAATCATTTAAATGAAACCTCTAGGCCTCAGTTTCCTAATCTGTAAAATGACTGAGTTGGACTAGGTAAACTCTAAGGTCCTTTCCATCTCTCAAATGATGTTTTATTAATTAATTTGAACAAAAGGGAATGTTGCCATGTATTGATTCATTTAATAAATATTTCAGTCTCTGCCACATGCAAAGCACTATGGTAGAACCTCCAAAAATAACTTTTTTTTATGCACCATCAAACACAAGCATTTCAAAATATGAAAACAAAAAAATAGAGGGTTGAGTATGAAATCATGATTTTGGTATGTATAGATTTTTCAAAGTGTGTATTAAATTGATCAAAGTGATACTAAAATTACTTTGTTTATTTGTGTCACTTGACTTTTTTTCTTCTATTTTAATGATTACTGTTTTACCACATAAAACTCTCAATAGTTTCTATTTATTCTAGGGGCAGCTAGATGGTGCAATGGGTAAAATGTTTGACCTGAAGTCAGGAAGACTTCTCCTCCTGAGTTTAAATCTGACCTTAGACATTTACTAGTTGTGTAACCTTGGGCAAGTCACTTAACCCTGTTTGCTTTCAGTTTCCTCATCTGTAAAACAAGTAGGGGAAGGAAATGGCAAACCATTCCAGTATGTTTGCTAAGAAAACCCCAGATGGGGTCATGAAGAATTTGATGCAGCTGAACAACAACTATGTTCTATACTGTTTTTTGCATCTCTGTCATTCCCAGTTAAATTGCTCCCCCCCCAATAGAATATCTTTCTTGCAATGAATAAATGACACCAATCACAACAAATAAATATGTTAAACAAGTCTGAAAATGTATTTCTTATTCTGTATCTCTAGTCTGTTAATTAGCAATAATGGGAGGCATGCATATACATCAGTCTTCTGAAGTCATGATTGGCCACATCACTGATTGAGGTTCTGGAAGTCTTTCAGTGTTGTTTTCCTTTGCGTTATTGTGGTCATTGGGTAAATTGTTCTCTGGGGATCATTTCTCTCTGTATCAGTTCAAATAAGCCTTTATGAGTCTGTCTTCATAATTTCTTACAGCACAATGATATTCCTTTACATTTATATGCTCCAATATTTTCGGCTAACTTACAAGCATCCACTTTATTTTAGATCTTTGCTGCCACAGGGAAAAAAAGTGCTGTAATAAATATTTGTGCATAAAGGTATATAGTGTCTTGAACCTTTTGATGGTATATGTACTTGTTACTCTTCAGAGAGCAAAGACAATATGTTGTGGTGAAAAGAACCCTTGCTTGGCAGTCAGAAGTCCTACATTACAACCCTGAATTTGCTGCTAAATTGTTGTATGGCCCTAAATAAGTCATTTCAGTACTTGGAAATCAGTTTCTCTAACTGCAAAATGGAACATTAGGTTAGATGATCTATAATTTAGGGGATCTATAATAATGATCTATATTCTAGTAATTAAGTTCAAACATTCTATGAGCCACGATTTAGTGACTCCCCACTTTCTTACAAGCAGAATACACAGCATTTCTAGGAGGTGATTTAAGCGTCTAAATGTTTAAGAGTAGGGCCTTGACTTGATAGCTTGGTCAGGCAATAGCAGGAGGATTGTTTTCAACCCTCCACACTATTTTTTAGGAAGGCTGACAAGCTGGAGTGCAGCCAGAGGTAGGATGATCAGAATGGTAAAGCAACTTGAAACTGTGCCATACAGGGATCACTTAAAGGAACTGGGGATGTTTATACTGGAGAATGGAGGACTTTGAAGGTCGCCTTCAAGCATTTGAAGGATTGTCATGTGGCAAAAGGATAAAACTTGTTCTACTTGTCCCCAGAGGGCATAAGCCAGAATGCAGGTGGAGGTTGTGGGGAATACAATTTTGACATGATGGACGGAAAAACTTTTCAGAAATTAGAGTTGTCTAAAAATGGAATGGGTACCTTGAAAGGTAGGTGGTGGTGGTTTTCCAAAAGAGGTTAGATGGGCATTTGTCAAACATAGTGTTTTTCAATGGGCTAGATAATAAATATCACGTTCGTATAGCTGTTTAACCTTTGCAAAGTGCTTTTCTTATAAAAATCCTGGAAGATAAAGCTTAGACGTATTATCATGCTCATTTTATAAATGGGAAAACTAAGGTTCTGAGAAATTAGATGATTTACCTGTGGTTAAAGAGCTAGTATCAAAGGTGGTATTTGCTGTCTTTTTGTTCCACATCCTACATTCTCTCTACTAAACCACTATGTTTGTGAGTCCTTCTAATTCTGACATTCTGTAATTTCATGACCTGAGATCTCTTTTAGGCAGGGATGTGCTGGAGTCAGCTTGTACTGCTATTGGGAGTCTTGTTATATTTTCAGTGTAAACATCTGCACCTATCCTATATAAGCTAAACACAAAGTAAGGCTTGATTTCTTGTGTTCTTGGTTGTCTGACTGGGGAAATGAGGGCAAAAATGTCAAAATGTAGACTGAGCTTAAAAGTGTTTTGGGCATGCATTTCAGAGAATCAAGTGTTAAATATTTACCAGGACAAACCTGCTTTTAGAATTCAGAAACTCTCACTAGGATTAGTACTTCCCAGAGAAGCACATCATGGTTAAGAATTCTTAGCTAATCACTTAATCATTCCTAACAATATTACCAAGATGAATTTTAGAATAACAGCATCCTAGGCATAATAGCTGATCTGGTATCTTAACAAAAGAGATAGATCCTATTTCCATGGATGAAGCAACCGACTTTGGGATATTCCCCTTAAAGAGGCTTTAAGCCCATTGACTTTCTTCATGGATGAGGACTGAAGAAATGACTGCAGGATTCAACATCGCTGATTTATTCACCTCCTGTCTGTGAATAACATAACTGTGGACAACTTCACTAAGCCCTACAGACAGGGGAAATACCCTTACTGAGATCTATATTTACCACTTAACTGCAACCCAAAGGAAAAGAATCCCCACTCAGCCATGTTTCCTATTGTTATAGGATAATCACCCCCCCCCCTACTTTTTTAATGCTTTCTTTTTATGAAGAGCAAATAATCACATCACACTAGAACTAATAGACTTTTTATAACATTTTCCAGTCTGCAAAGTTCTTTCTATATGTTATATCAGTTGAGTGTCTTGGGAATCTTGCAACATAGATGATACAGGTGTTATTATCCCATTTTATAGTTGAGGCATCTGAGCTTCAGAGAGAGTAAATGACCTGTTCATGGTCACACAGTTAACTAATAAGTTTAAGAATTTAGATTTGAACCCAAGATTTCTAGAACTCAAGCAAGAAAACTCTACCTAGGTGGTATTTCTCTTGGTCAGCGACCTTCTTGAGCAAGGGCATATTTCATTTTATGCAGTCGTTCTCTGTGGCTTTTTAATAATCTTAAAGTTCCCTTCCTTCCTCCCTCCCTCCTCTTCCTTCCTTTTTTCCTTCCTTCATTCCTTCCTTTTCCCTCCTGCCACTCCCCTACTATTTTCCTTCTTCCTCTTCTCTTTTTTCTTTCTTCCTTCCTTCCTTCCTTCCTTCCTTTCTTTCTTTCTTTCTTTCTTTCTTTCTCCTCTCTTCCTTTCTTCCTCCCTCCATTCCTCCCTCCCTCCCTTCTTACCTTTCTTCCTTCCTCCTTTCTCTCTCCCTCCCTCTCCCTCTTTCTCCTTCCTGGCTTCTTTCTCTTTTTTCTTCCTTTCTTCTCTTTGCTTCTTCTTCCTTTATTCCTTTCCTTTCTTTTTTTCTTTCTTTCCCTATAGCAACTCCTCCTGTGGTTTGTGACAACCAGAGGCATGGCCTGTGTTTCCATCGTGTATTCTCTCCACCAATGGGTTGTGCCACTGTGGAATTTTTATTGGTCATAAATATTTTACTGGGCAGATTAACGTGATTGAAAGCATTGCACCCAGTAAATACCATCTGTTATTTGCTTTAGCAATACCTGTGAAAAAAGGGCAGCTTGGGACTCAGGCACTGTGGAGATGGTGAAGCCATTGGCTATACGGAGCTAAACGGGGGCGCCTTTGACTAATGATCAGAAGTTACTCTTGGAGGGAGGTCCACCCAGCAAGAGGCTCCATTGGTGCATGTTACTACCATGTGTAGTCATGATTCACTTCACTGACTATCAAAGCTTTCTACAATTTTGCTTGCTGACTTTTGACCAGAGGTTTCCTTTCAACATGGCAAAAGCTACCAAGCAAGAAAAAAAGAGAAAGCCTAATATAAGAAAATAAACGGACACTGTCTTTTTGGTGGTCTTTACTTTCTTACTGGCAGAGCTTCAGTTCAAGTGCTACCCTGTGGCATGGAGGGAGTGGATGTGTATTGTGACAGTTTATGAAGCATGGTTTATATTCGCCTATATTATTATAACAATAACAAGGGGTACATTCAATAAAACCTTGTTTGATGGCAAAACACCTCTTCTAGACTAAAGTTGTAAAAGGGAGTGTTTGTAAAACCCTTTCCATTAGAAAATGAATGCTACTGTACAATGTTTCTTCTTCTAACAGGGTTTGGAAGGAGCTGTGGAATCTAGAATCCTGTAGGCCCCATCTGTTTTCTCCCCTCTGACCCTTGGTTGTTTGCTTAGGTGGTCATGACCCTGTACCAAGTGGGGTTGATGGGCTGTGAAGATGCTCGTGCCGGTTTCTCTTCATGCCTCCCAACAGTGCCTGAAGTTTTCATGAGCTTTCCTTCCTGGAAGAAATGCCAGAAATTCACTCCCCTGAAAGACAGTGCATATACACATACACACACACACACACACACACACACACACACACACACACACACACACACACACACACACACACACACACACCCCCTAAATGCAAATAGAGTCTGAGCCCATTTACTGAGAGGAATCAGGAATTAAAATACGACCTTAAAATTACATGTTCATAGAAAATAACAACTTTGCCCCAAACCCAAACTAGAACTTCTGTCTACAACTTTTATCTGAATTGTATCCTTTAGTTTGAGGCAGTTTTTTTAAATGTCTGCTTACTTATAAATACCATGTTGTCAATGTCTGGATTAATTGATGCCTGAAGCAAATTCTCTATTTAAAAAATACATTTATTTAGGTAGGTATTATTGAGGAAGTATCCTCTTACTTTCTGTCCTATTGAATTGAGACTTTTTTTTCCTTTTGGGATATAGTCCTATATATCTTAGGTTCTAGGGAGGCATAGAAGCAGATAATATGTTATAGAGAGGTGTAGGGAAGGAAAAAATAAAAGCTAATGAATAAGAAAAAACTATTGAGAAAGTTAAAGAGGAGAGAGAAAGTGAGAGAAAGAAAATATGGAAGGAAAAAGGAAGGAAGGAAGGCAAGATAGAAGGAAAGAAAAGAAAAGGTAGAGGGGGAAAAGGCAGAGAGAAAAGAAACAGAAGGGGAAGAGAGAAAAAAGAAAGAAAAGATGAAAAGGAGAGAAGAAAAGATGAAAGAAAGGTAGAAAAAGAAAAAAGAGGGAAAATGAGAAGGAAATAGAAACAAAAAGAACAGGAGTGATGGAGAGAGTTCCTGGAGGAACCACTTAAAGGGCAAATATTCCTTCAACATAAAATCCCAAGGCAGATTTCACAAAGGATCTAATTGGTTATAGACCACATGGATTCCATTTTCTCTTCTACCATTATATACTCTTCCATTCTTAAGTAATAGTTGATGGCTATCACCAGTGGTGATGTCTATGTGAGCCTATGTTTGGGAATGAGGAGTGTTCCACAAATGTCACAGGCCCTTGTGGGCCTTCACATGCTGATCTATCGATAGAGAAAATATGCTATAATGAATCACAGAAACAGCTTTTTACATGAGACAACATCCAGTTCAATCCCGGCCAGTGGCTCTAATCTCAGTTGAATATGCTGTGTTTATTTTTCCAAGAAGGGGGCCTCCTATGACTCATAGTACTCAGTTGCTACTTACTAATGGACCCTTGTTTAAGTCAAGAATGTGACACATCGTAAGACATACAGCTTAACAATCACAAACAACAGTCGAGTTAATGGAGGATGAAACTTCAGTGACGTGTGTCACACCAAAGGGCCAGCACTACACATTTCTATAGGTCACCGATGAAGGGCCTCTGGTTTGTGTAATAATGATAAAATGTTGCCATCTGTTGGCATCCTGTGTAAGCAGACTCTGATGTACTTAGCATTTTTGTTTTTCCAGACTGCCACTCAAATTTCTTTAGGGAGGGGATGTGTGAAAAGCATTGGGAAAGTAACATAACATGGCAGCTTAGAGAATAACAACCTAAAATCTTAGCCTAGTGAGAGCCTTTTTTATTAACCATTCGTCCTGAGTAAAAGGAAAAAAAATTCTCAAAAACATTATTTCAAAGTGGATGATATATTCTGTATGGGGCGGGAGGGAGGTAAAAGAATTAGTTGGGGAAAAAGGTAAAGGGGATGCAGAGAAAAAGAAGGAAATTCTCTTTCTAATTGATGAGGTCTCCATCCCTGGAGCTGGGGACTTTGGATGAACTACAGGTATTTTCATTGACAAATATCATTCTATCTACTTCGAAGTAGTGGACAGATTAAATTAATTCAGGCTAACCCGTATATGTTTATGTGTGTGTACATACATATGCCCATGCATATGTATATGCATATTTATATGTGTGTATATGTATATATGCATATGTGTGTGTATACATGATGCTGTAGTATTAGTGAAAATCTTGGTAAGGTGATTTTTTTTCTCTAATGCAGTGATTTGGGGCAATTTTCCCTCCCTATTTTTGTTTCATTTCTGGCATGTTCAAGCACCCTTCACACCACACACAACCTGGGGATCAAAAAGAGAGCAAGAATAGAGAGAGCATCATGTCTGAAGAGAGGAGTGGGAGAGAATTACTTCACTTACATAAAGATGAGGACAGATGCAGGGAGTGCCTTTAATCCCAACTACTACTATATAAACATGGACCAATTTTTAAAAAAGGCCGACTTGTCTACCTTTTAGGAAGGTCTTTCATCAACTGGAACATTCAGATGAAGAGAACCAAGATAGTGAAGGGTCTTGGAATCATCTCATATAAGGACTGGTTGAAGGAACTGAAGATGTTCAATTTAGAGAAGATGTAGGGAAATCGTGAAAGCTCTCTTCAAATATCGTAAGGCTGTCATTTGAAGGATAGAGTAGACTTATTCTGCTGAGACCCAGAGGACAAAAGTAAAAGAAACTAATAGGTTTCCAAAGTAGAAAGAACTTCATTGGGAACTAGCAGGTCCCCTTTCATTGGAAGACATTACAGAAGAATTACCTGTTATTCTGTTTTGCAGAGAAATTCTTCATGAATGTGTTGAAGATGGACTCTGAGGTCCCTTCCAGCTTTAAAGAGTCTTATGATTCCAAGGATTAAATGTCTTTTTTTCTTCCCTAATATGTTTTATAAGAGCTGATTTTACATCCATTTTCTTTCTCACATCAACTCTCTGTATAATGTGGCACTGAAATAATCCTTATTTTAAAGAGAAGGAAGCTGAATTACAGAGGAATAATAAAGATTGTCAGAGATCACACAGCTGGTGTGTGACAGAGCTAGGATTTATATTCATTTTTCTGATTCCTCTGATATTTTTTACAACAGGGAAAATATTGAAAAATTAGGAGGTTGCAATGATTTCACTGTCAAGTAAGAGATTTTTTTTCTATGAGACACTCCCTTTAAACTGAACACAATAGGGCACAACTATTCCACATAATTCATTCTTTCTTAAAAATTTAGCTTGTTGTCATAGTTCGATTCTGTAAATATTTTCTATTTCTCTTATGGAGTTCTGAATTCCTAGGCTTCTATTTTATGTCACTACTACTCATGAACCTAAGAAACCCCATATGTGTAATATCCTTTGTACTTTTAATAAAGTGAATGGACTTGAACTCCTTGTCTTGTACACAGATTTTTACTCATTTCCCTAGTGCATATATAGAAACCAGATAATGATTGTATCTCGTTAAAAGTTTTCATTGGCAGAGAAGAAATTGTGGGATTTCCTAGGTAGCATACCTAAATAGATGCAGAAACTTAATTGAAACTCAAATTTCCTTTATCTACAAGAAAAGCATCCTTTCTGTTCCTCTGGGATTGGCGGTGGTGGAACTAGAGTATTGTATGGATTTTCTAAATCCTAAAAATGCTGGGACAGTTAGCATAGTTAGAAAAACAAGGTGAAGGTCATGGGTATAATTTCAGTGTTAGAAAAACTACCTTAAAGCTACCAAAAAAACAAAATGGACTCTCTTGAAAGGATGTGATTTTTTTCTGAGATCATTAAGCTGGGGAAGAATGACTGTCAAGAATGAAGGGATGACTGTTCAGATATGGGCTCAAAAGAAACTCAGTATAGAGATAGCCATGTGAAAAAAAAATGCAAATCAGTAACATTTAGAGAAATAAAAATTGAAAGGAATTCTGTGATTCTATTCCATACCTATCAGATTGGCTAAGATGGAAAAAAAGGGAAAATGATAAAGATTGTAGGGTCTGAAGGAAACATGCACACTTGATGCACTTTAAAAAAAATATAAACGTATGCAATCATGTTAAATATATTTCCACATTAGTCATGTTGTGAAAGAAGAATCAGAATAACAGGGGAAAACCACAAGAAAGAAACAAAAATAGTGAAAATCATATGCTTCAATCTATGTTCGGACTCCATAGTTCTTTCTCTGGATGTGGATAGCATTTTCCATCATGAATCTTCTGAAATCGTCTTGGATAACTGTATTGCTGAGAAGACCTAAGTCTATCAAAGGTGATCATCATGCAATATTGCTGTTACTGTGTACAATGTTCTCCTGGTTCTTCTCACCTCACTCAGTATCAGTTCATCTAAGTCTTTCCAGGTTTTTCAGAAATCCTCCTGTTCATCATATGTTATTGAAAAATAGTACTCCATAACATTTATATGCTGCCACTTATTCAGTCATTTCCCAATTAATGGGCATCCTCTCAATTTCAAATTCTTTGCCATCACAAAAAAAAGCTACTATGATTACATGTGGATCCTTTCCCCCTTTTTATAATTTTTTGGAGGATACAGACCTACTGGTGGTATTGTTGGATCATAGGGTATGCACAGTTTGATTGTCCTTTGGGCGTAGTTCCAAATAACTCTCCAGAATGTTTGGATCAGTTCACAACTCCACCAACAATGCATTAGTGTTGCATTTTCCCACATCTTCTCCAGCATTTATCATTTTGCTTTTTTGTCATATTAGCCAATCTGATGGTGTAAGGTTGTACTTCAGAGGTGTTTGAATTTGCATTTCTCTAATCAGTAGTGATTTGGAAAATCCAGCCTCAGACACTTAACACTAGCCATGTGACCTTGGGCAAGTCACTTAACCCCAATTGTCCTGCCTTCCTCCCTCCAAAAAGAAAAAGAAATAGGGATTTAGAGCATTTTTATATGACTATAGATAACTTTAATTTCTTCATCTGAAAACTGCCTGTTCATATACCTTGACCATTTATCAATTGGGGAATGATGCGTATTTTTTATAAATTTGACTCAGTTGTCAGTATAATTGAGAAATGAGGCCTTTATCAGAAACAGTGGCTATAACAATTGCTTCCCAGCTTTCTGCTTTCCTTCTCACCTTGGTTTTGTTTGTGCAAAAACTTTTAAATTTAATATAATCAAAATCATCCATTTTGTATTCCATAATGTTCTTTATCTGTTTGGTCATAAATTTTCCTTTCTCCATAGATCTGACAGGTAAATTATTACTGACTCTCCTAATTTGCTTATGATATCACTCTTTAGGTCTAAATCATGTACCCATTTTGACCTCATCTTGGTATATACAGTGTGAGATGTTGATCTGTGCCTAGGTTCTACCATGCTTTTTTCCAGGTTTCTCAGCACACTTTTTGTCATATAGTGAGTTCTTACCCCAGAAAGTGGAGTCTTTGTTTTTTATCAAACAGTAGACTGCTATAGTCGTTGACTGCTGTGTCTTGTGTACCTAACCTGACCCACTGACCCACCACTCTACTTTTTAGTCAGTACCAAGTAGTTCTGATGATTGCTGCTTTATGCAATTTAAGATCTGGTAGGGGTAGGTCACCTACCCTAGCATTTCTTTTCATTAATTCCAATTATATTCTTTACCTTTTTTCCTTCCAGATGGATTTTGTTATCTTTTTTTCTAGCTCTATCAAATCGTTTTTGAGAGTTTGATTGGAATGGCACTGAATAAGTGAATTAATTTGGGTAGAATTGCCATTTTATTATATTAGCAATTGATATTTTTTCCAGTCATTTAGATCTGACTTTATTTGTGTGAAAAGTGTTTTGTAATTGTGTTCATTTAGTTCCTGGGTTTGCTGATGGTTCAATACTACTGATCATTTTATGGAATCTCCATTTATTCCTATGCTCTTTAGTGTTTTTAATAGGAATGGGCACTGAATTTTGTCTAAAGCTTTTTCTGCATTTATTGAGATAATCATATGTTTTCTGTTTGTTTTGTTATTAATATGGTCAATTATGCTAATATTTTTCCTAATATTGAGCCAGTCCTGCATTCTTGATATAAATCCTACCTGGTCATAGTAAATTGATAATACATGATAATTTGTTGTAATCTCTTTGCTAATATTTTATTTAAAATTTTTTTGCATAAATATTCATTAGGTAAATTTTTCTATAATTTTCTTTCTCTGTTTTGGCTCTTCCTGGTTTAGTTATCAGCACCATATTTGTGTCATCAAAGGAACTTGGTAGGACTTCACCTATTTTTCCATCAATTTTATAAATAGTATTAGAATAAATTGTTCTTTAAATGTTTGGTACAGTTCACTTGTAAATCCATCTGGCTCAAATGATTTTTTTTTGTTGATGGCTTGTTCAATATCTTTTTTTTTATAAAAATGTGCTTAAGTATTTTATCTCTTCTGTTAATCTGGGCAATTTATATTTCTATAAATATTTATCCATTTCAACTAGATTGACAGATTTATTGGCATACAATTGAGCAAAATAACTCAAAGGTATTGCTTTAATTTCCTCCTCATTGGAGGTGAACTCACCCTTTTCCTTTTTGATACTAGTACTTTGGTTTTCTTCTTTATTTTTTTCAAATCAAATTAATGAAAGATCTATTTATTGGTTTTTTTCTTAATAAAACCTGTTCTTAGTTTTATTTATTAATTCAATAGTTTTCTTAATTTCAATTTTCTGATTTTCTCCTTTGATTTTCAGAATTTCTAATTTGGTATTTAGTTGGAAAAATTTTAATTTGTTCTATTCTTTTTCTAGCTTTTTTTTTTTTTGGTTGCATGCCCTATTCAATGATCTTCTCTTTCTCTATTTTATTCATGTAAACATTTAGAAATGAAAATGTTCCCTAAGAACTACTTTGGCTGCATTCCATAAGTTTTGGTATGTTATCTCGTTATTGTCATTCTCTTCAATGAAATTATTATTTTTATGACTTGTTGTTTGACCCTCTTATTTTTTAAGATTAGATTATTCAGTTTCCAATTAATTTTTACTCTATCTTTCCAAGACCCTTTATTACACATAATTTTTGTTGCATCATTATTTGAAAAGAATGCATTTAATATTTCTGTATTTGATTGTAAGATTTTTATGTCCTAGTAAATGGTTAAAATTTGTAGGTGCCACATATCACTGAGAAAAAGTTAAATTCTTTCTATTCTAATTATGTTATATCCAATGGTCTACCATATCTAACTTTTCTAAAATTCCGTTCACTTTCTTATCTTCTCTTTTGTTTATTTTATGTTCAGATTTACCTAGTTCTGAGATGGGGAGGTTGAGTTCCCCTACTAGTATAATTTCTCTATTTCTTCCTGTAACTCCATATTTTCATTGAATATTCATCTTTTCCTCAGAAATATTATGCTTAATTTTGCTGGGTACTTGATTCTCGGTTGTTATCCAAACTCCTTTACCTTCCTGAATGTCATATTCTAAGCCCTCTGAACCTTGAAGGTAGAAGCTGCTAAGTCTTGTGTAATCTTGACTGGCTCCATGATATTTAAATAGTTTCTTTCTGTTTGCTTGCAGTATTCTCTCCTTGACCTGATAATTCTGGAATGTAGCTGCCATGTTCCTTGGAGTTTTCATTTTGGCATCTCTGGAGGTGATTAGTAGATTCTTTCAATTACTATTTTGTCTTCTGGTTCTAGGATATCAGGAAAATTTTTCTTGATAGTTTCTTGAAAGATTCTTTTTCAGGCTATTTTTTAATCATTGCTTTCTGGCTGTCCAACAATTCTCAAATTATCTCTACTGTTCGTTTTTCCAGGTCAGTTGTTTTTCTAATAAGGTATTTTACATTTTCTTATATTTTTAAATCTTTTGCTATGACTGACTTTTGATGTCTCATAGAGTCATTAGCTTCCACTTGCCCAATTCTAATTTTTAAGGAATTATTTGTTACATTAGCTTTTTTGCCCCCTTTTCCATTTGGCCAATTCTAGTTTTTAAGGAGGGATTTTCTTTTTTCTTCAGTGGATTTTTTTTTCCCATTTGGCCACTTATAATTTTTAAAGAATTGTTTTCTTCAGTCAATTTTTGTCCTTCCTTTTCCAAGTAGTTGACTTTCTCTTGCATAACCCTTATTTCTTTTGCAAAATTTTATTCTACCTCTTTTATTTGCTTTTTAAAATCCTTTTTAAGGTCTTCCAAGGAGTCTTGAGACCAATTCATATTCCCCTTTGTGGCTTCACACATAGGCATTTTGACATTGTTGTCCTCTTCTGAGTTTGTATTTTGATCTTCCCTGACACCATAGTAGCTTTTTATGGTCAGGGTTGTTTTTTTTTCTTCTGATTTTTGTTCATTTTTTACCTTATATTGTGACTTCTGAAATTGAGTTCTCCTGGGGCACAAGAGTTACTGTCTCAAGCTTCTTGTGCTGGGGCCTAGGGGCCTGGTGACTGGTTTTCTGCAATGGGGCTCCGGGGCTTGTGACTTTCCCACTGGTAGTCATACCTGCTGTATTGGGGTTCCGGGACTGGCAGTTTACGTTCTGAAATGGAGCTGAAGCCCTCACACCTGGCCTGCTGTGCCACTGGTCTCCTAAGCCAGGACTGAGGGGCATTGGTTGCTGATCTGTGCTTTGTCTTAGAGCCTCCCACTGATTTGCCTGGACACTGTCTTTTCTTGGCTGTGCTTCCCTTTTACCCAAGTGAGATAGAACTTTCTTAATGTCCTTCTAAGATATCTTAATCTGCAAAATTGTTTCGTTCCATCTTTTTGTGGTTTCTGTTTTTCCAGAAAGCATTTAGAAGCGTGATTTAACATTATTTACAAGGGAAATTGAGGAGAGTCCTGACAACTTCCTGTCTTTTTTCTGCCATCTTGGCTCTGCCTCACACTGATGCACTCTTGTCGGACCTGTCAATGGATATGAATATTCTGGAATACAATTTGAAATTCTACACAGTTACTAAATGTTGCATTACTTTCATCCAGCTATACTACTCCTCTCAAAAGATTAAATGAAAGAAAATGGTACTATATGTACAATTATTAATATTATCATTTTAAAATAACAGTTCTTTTCATAATAGCAAAAAATAATAAAGGAAACCTGGAAACTGAAAGGATGCACATCAGTTGAGGAATAGCTGAATAAATTGTGGTACTTTGCTCTGAAGGAATGCTACTCTTCTACAAGAAATGAGAACATAGATGTTTCCAAAGAAGCCTGTAAAGTTTTATAAGAACTGATGCAGAGTGAAGTAACTAGAACCAGAAGAATATTTTATGTCATATTTTAAAACAGTAATATTATAAGAACGAATGATTTGAAAACTTCATAAGCTGATAACAAAATAAATGGAACCAAGGGAGCAATTTGCAGAACAGCAATATTGTGAAGACAAAAACTTTGAAAGCAGCGAGAACCATTATCAGTATAATGACTTTCCAAGCTTTC
>CM053584.1:165722497-165793164 GCA_028627135.1 Pseudochirops cupreus
AATGACCAAACAGCTCCGAAGAAGAGATGACAATGAATTATCTTCCTTCTTTTTTTAAATCTTTTTGGAAGGCAGTTGGGGTTAAGTGCCTTGCCCAAAGTCACAGGACTAGTAAGTGTGTCAAGTATCTGAGGTCACATTTGAACTCAGGTCCTCCTGACTCCGGGGCCAGTGCTCTATTCATTGCACCGCCTAGCCAACCCTTATCTTCTTTCTTAGTAGAGGTAGGAGAATGTGAGTATGGAAAAAAAAAAACAAACAAACACAAAATTAAACTGCATATTATGTGGAATTCCACTCCTGTGTAGCTTAATTTGCCAAACTTTTTCTTCCTCTTTCCTTTTTTTTGAGGGGGTGTGGCATATTTCCCTGGGAGAGCCAGGGGGTGGGATAAATTAATATATTTAAGTGATATAAAATCATAATAGGTCAATTAAAATTTAAAATAAAATATATAAACTACTGGGGTCTGAAAGAGACATAACTATGATTCATAATTTTGTAGCCCTTTAATTTTCCACATAATTCCATTAGACTTTAATGTTGTTGTTGTCTTGTCTGATTCTTTGTGACCCCGTCTGAGGTTTTATTGGTAAAGAGTAGTTTATCCTTTTCTTCTCCAGATCATTTTACAGATGAGGAACTGAGGCAAATAAGGTTAAGTGACTTGCCCAGGGTTACACAGCTAGTAAGTGTCTGAGGCCAAATTTGAACCCAGGAAGATGAATCGTCTTGACTCCAGGCCTGGCACTCTGTCCACTGTGCCATTTAACTGTACCCACCTCAAAATATCACCAAAAGTTCCATCGGAAAATCAATGTGTGTTGGTTGATAAGGGTGTAGAGTATGTTCACAAAAACTAGCACCTCTGGTGTGAGGCAGGATGAGCCCTTTTCATGGCTGCTTTCCACATTTGGTATCCATCTTATTCACCAAACTTTCATCTTTGGTTCCAAGAAATTGTAGCATGCACAGCAGCCTCCCCCTGCTCCTTTCCAATGAACCATTTTTGCAGATGAGCAAAACCAGGTCGAGGGTAACTGAAGCTTCTCAAACTCATCAGTGAATTGAGGGGTGCCTACCCCAAAGTATGTGAAGACTTCCTCTGGTGACATGGACAGGTGAGAACAATTTGTTCCAATGGTCATGAAGGCAGCTAAAGTAGGCAATGTGGAGCACTTAGAGTTCTGTTAGATGTCAAAGATTCCAAAGTCATCCTCTGCATCTCAAGCCATACCCATCATCTGGATATCTGAGTAGCCTTTTAAGGATCACACTGTTCACCTCCTTGTGTGAGGAAGGGGTTAGAAAACATGCCTTAAAATTGTCTGCTTACCCAACCCCAGCCTGATTAACACAGCAAGTGGGGATCCCACCCTGTGGTCAAAAAAAAGCACACACACACACAAAAAGGGTATGAAAAACTTCTGCAAAGTTGATTCCACTCAGCATTAGCACATGGAATGTATGATACTGGAACAGGACCACCAAGGCTGGCATACCTTAATCAGGGAAGATGGATTGCTATATGAGTAAAGCAGAAATAGAAGAAGTTCAAAAGAAACATGAGATGTGAAAATTGAAAGAATCTACCCAACCTGTGCCTGATCTGTGGTAGAGCATTCCACAGTCATTCTGGCTTAATCAGCCACAGTTGGACTCACTATGATGTCATTTTGGTTCTCTTCAAGAAAAAGGACAATGACCAACTGGCCAATAAGGATGTAATGCATAAATTAGAAAACAGAATCATTCTTTATCTTCATTCAATGCTACATTCAAATAGACTTGCTTCTTTGTTTTCAGGCCCAACATAAAGCTGAAATGGGCAACATTCATAAAATCTCATAAAATTCAGGCTGGGATAAACTGAGAGACCCTCTGGTCCAACCTATGTAAATATATTGTGATGTACTTATAATTAAATTGTGTTGGTTCTATATCTGACAATTACCACTTGATTTGTCTTTGATCTTTCCTGCTGTCCTTCTAACCATCATCTGATCTTCTTTGTAAGTTTTCCTGTAACCTCAGCCAAGTGCCTTAGTAAATGTCTTTGCCTATACATCTTCATGTCTTTCTTTGTTGACTCCCCTTTCCTGACTCAAGGGATATGATGTGTAAATACCTGCATAAATATACATATGCACATACATGTGCACACAGATTTATAATCATATGCTTATATATGATTTCAAGAAAAAAATCCAATATCTGGAGAATACCCTACAAGTAACCTCATTTAACTTTTTACCCCATTCAATAATCTCTATTCAACATCCCTGATAAGGTAGTGATGTTTTCTTCCTCAAATTGCCTTGTGTCATGGTAAAATATTTATGCATGTCCATCCATTAGACTATAAGCTTCTTGAGGGCAGGCATTGTTTCATTTTTGAATTGGCATCTCTTGTAGGAATTGAATTAAATTTCTTCACTTTACAAATGAGGAAAATCAGGCCATGGGAGAACATCTGGCTCATCCAAGGTCATGTTAGTAAATATCAGAACTGAGAATTGATCCCAGAGTTTCTGACTCAATATCTAGTATCTTCACATAGAAACTCATTCTTATGGTCTTAATATATCTTTGTAATACAGTTGCACAACAAGTTAATTTTAAAAAATAAATAAATTTTCTACTTCCTTTGAGTCAGGTAGATATAATTTATGACTCAAGGATGAGTGTTTAAATATCTGAAGTTCAGCTCTTCACTTGTGTGTAACCATTGCTGAAATTTCAGGCCTCTCTAGACTATGGACTCTCATTACAACTCAGGCCTATGATGACTTGGTGATTACCATTTTTCCCCCAAAAAACATTTGTGTTTTCTTTGGATACCAAGAGATATATTTTCTTCCCCCATCACAAATCCCCCCCTCAAGTTAATGTGTGGCCATCTGGCCATTCCCTGCCCCCCGTAGAAGAGGGCTGTTGCCATCACTGAGTCATGCTCTCACAGTTGTTAAACAGCAGGGATTATCAGGCAGGACAGTATTAAGTGGTATTTAACAGCAAGACCAAAGTATTCTGTCAAATGCCTGACTTAGTGCTCCTTGATTGTTAGCATCCCAGCACCGAGACCTCTTGCACTGAACCATTTTTCATTCTGACAACAAACTACTGCAGATATCCTGGGCTGCTTTGCTGGAGCTGACAGTCAAGTATTTTTGTGGCAGAAATATTGCTGAGGAGGAAGGATTAGGGGCAGACAGAAGACGTTTGTATCCCTTTTCACCCCAAGTATATTGTCATTCTAAGCAATAGGTGTTCCCCATCAATGACTGGTTAATATATTCAGTATGGTCCACTGTCTAGTCATAACAATGGTTGGGGTGTGGTGAAGGGAAAGGGGGGTGTAGGTCATGGACCTCACAGTGTGGTTATAGAAAATGTCTATTACTTTCTCCATATCCTTCTTAATGTAATTTAATGGACATCACTGGAAGACGGTGAGGCCTGGGTTTGCCCATTGATGGGCTATTTTCTTTAAAAAAAAAAGTTTTTCTGGTGTTCTGTGGTCTCAAGAAACTAATGTAGGAATTTTATAAGTGCCCTAGCACATAAGTCATGCAACTTAAGACGAGATGGTATAAGGGAGAAAATAAAAGACAGAACTTAATGAAGGTTTTATCTTCAGGGGAATATGTGACCCTCAGAATCATAAATTCTGGGGCTGGAGACCAAGGATATTTTTTTCTGTCTAAAGCTGGCTCCTAATGCCTGCGTATTTTATAGCTCTACCAAAGAAGAATAAATTTAAGAACTTATATGCATATTCTTAAATGACTATGGGCAATGAGGTGGTGCAGTGGATAGAGTGCTGGGCCCAGAGTCAGGAAGACTGATCTTCCTGAGTTCAATGTGGCCTCAGACACTCACTAGCTATGTGACCTTGAGCAAGTCACTTAGCCCTGTTTGCCTCAGTTTCCTCATCTGTCAGATGAGCTGGAAAAGGAAATGGAAAACCACTGGGGTTATGAAGAGTCTGACGCAACTGAAAACTGAACAACAACAAAATAACTAATGGCTAAAGGACACAGAGTTAATATGGTCGATTTATTGTGGAGATGATTGATCTCTTCTTTGTGTGGAGTATCTTTACACATTTTATGTGTCCACCTAAATACCTGGTAGACGATGAATAGGTTTTCAGACACAGTCCAAATTTGTTCAACATTCAGGAAACTTTTATTAGACACCTAGTTTGTGTCAAGAACTATGTTAGGCCTGGTAATAGGGATAGGTATTAGATCTGTGATTTCACTGACAGATAATTCCTGATGAGGAAATTCTACAACACAGATTAGTATCTTCTCTGCAATTTATAGTATTAGAGGGGTACCTAGAGCATGGAAAAGTTAAGCAACTTGCTTAAGGTCACAGAGTCACTAGGTATAAGCAATCACATTTGAACAAAGGTTTTCTTGACACAAGGTCGGCTCTGTACATACTATGAAATGATGCCTTTTGGATCTGAGATACAAAGATAGAAACAAAACAAAGGGGCTTATGGTCTACTGAGGGAAACTACTTAGTAGAATTAAAAGTAAGTGTGAAATTCATTCAAAGTAATTACAAAGTAATTTTTTGAGCAAGTAAGCTCTAAAAACTAGGGCCTGTGAAGGCATCCTAAAGAGGAATCAATTCATAGTACTATTGTTTTTGAAGAATTAATCTTCAAAACGTGTTTTCCAGTCATTTACTGTGGAGGTAAGAACGGGTGGAACCTAAGCCTCTGTTCTTGGTTTATAACATAAAAGGTTGCTTGATTTATAAAATGAAAAATTACATTCCTCCAGATCTTCCTGGGGAATACATCTCCAGGTAGGTACTTTTCTTTTATATCATCAAAAATTTTTTATCATCATCAAAAATTATGAGTCCTAAAGGCAATACATAGATACCTAAGAACACCATACTATATGGAATACTTATAGTGCCTAAGAGAGGGAACACACCCAAACTCAAGCAGACTTTCCCAAATGACTAATTGTTTACATTTTTCTTGGAAAGTAAATAGAGAGAATGACTAAGATGTGGAAAATAGATCCATTGGGCAATAAGATGCCACATGGACCAAGACACTTTTCTGACATCAGCTATTCTTTATGACTGAAATTTAAACTCATTTTGGTTTGCTTGTTCTTCAAATAGTACTCTTTACTAGTCTAGCACATCTGGTTCCTAATCAGAGATGACACAGGGAAATGTTATAATCCATGGGTGGGTCTTTTTCAATTTATTGGTTTAATTCAGTAACAAGAATATATACACAGGCACACATACATATACATATATATGTATATATATACACACATACACATGCACACATGTTATACATATACACATATTGTATATGTCTATGCGTATGTGTATGTGTGTATATATGTGTGTGCATGTACACATTTCATATATATATACATATATACACATATACATACACACATACATATACACTATACACATATACATACACACATACACATACGCACACACAGAGTATAGACTGGAGGAAAAAAAACTCTGATTAGGAAATTCTACCAACACAAATTAGTACCTTCTCTTCAATTTCTGGTATTAGAAGGGTACCTAGAGCATGGAAAGGTTAAGCAACTCGCTTAAGGTCACAGAGTCACTAGGAATAAGCAATAATATTTGAACCAAGGTCTTCCTTGTCACAAGGTCAGCTCTGTATATACTATGAAATGATGCCTTTTAAATCTGAAATACAAAGATAGAAACAAAACAGTCCTTTTTCCAAAGGGGCATATATTCTACTGAGGGAAACAACCTAGTAGAATTAAAAATAAATGTGAAATTCATTCAAAGTAAATGCAAAATAATTTTTGGAGCAAGCAAGCACTAAAAACTTTATAGTAATCTATAAGACACTGTCAAATGCAGTCACAGAATGCAGTTCTCTTCAAATGCAGTTCTCTTCTTTATAAAAGAGAAAAACAATAACGGTGAATGAATGAATGGAAATCTTACTGTGATTTATTCCCTTGAAATAAGACCAGATTATTGTGGGCAAGCAAATAAATAACTAGACTTTCTTTTTTATTTTAAATATTATTTTATTTCCTCCCAATTACATGTCAAGATAATTTTTAGCATTCATTTTTTACCAGATTTTGAGTTCTAAATTTTTCTCACTCCCTTCCTCTTCTCCTCCCTTCCTAAAATGATAAGCAATTTGATATAGGTTATACAAGTGGTATCATGCAAAACATATTTCTATCTTAGTCACATTTGTTAAAAGAAAAAAATATGGAATAGAAGGGAAAAACAGAGAAAAGAATGAAGTAAAAAAAAGCATGCTATGATCTTCATTCTTTATCTGGATGTGTATTGCATATTCCTTTGTGAGTCCTATGTATTTGTCTTCGATCATTGTGCTGCTGAGAAGAGCTGAGCGATTTGTGGTTGGTCATAATACTGTGTTTTTGATACTGTGTACAATGTTTTCCTTGTTCTGCTTATTTAACTGTGTATCAGTTGGAACACATCTTTCCAGGCATTTTGGAAATCTGCCTGTTCATCATTTCTTATTACACAATAGCATTCCATTACATTCATATATCACAGTCATTCCTTAATTGATGAGTATACCCTCAATTTTCAATATTTTGGAAGGTTCTTTCCCCCTTTTTATGATCTCTTTGCAATACAGACCTAGTAGTGGTATTGATGGATCAAAGGGTATGCAGTTTTGTTTTTTTTTTGGTTTTTTTCCCCTTTGGCTATAGTTCCAAATTGTTCTCTAAAATGATGGGATCAGTTCACAACTCCACCAACAATGCATTAGTACTACAATTTTCCCACATTCTCTCCAACATTTAACATTTTCCTTTTTTTGTCACATTAGCCAATCTGATAAGTGTGAGGTGGTACCTCAGAGTTGTTTTAATTTGCATTTCTCTAATCAAAAGTGACTTACAACACTTCTTCATATGCCTATAGATAATCCTGAGTTCTCGTGAAAATTGTCTGTTCTAACCTTTGACCATTTATGAATTGTGAAATGGTTGGTTTGACTCAGTTCTCTACATATTTGAAAAATGAGGCCTTTATCAAAGACAATAACTGTAAAGATTGTTTTGCAGCTTTCTGCTTTCCTTCTAATCTTGGTTTCATTGGTTTTGTTTGTGTAAAAGCTTTTTAATTTATAAATCAAAATTACATTTTTGTAATGCTCTCTATGTCTTGTTTGGTCATAAACATGTAACTCACTTAACTTCTCCTTTAAGAATTTGGATGCCAGGGCAGCTAGGTGGCATAGTGGATAAAGTACTGGCCCTGAAGTCTGGAGGACCTGAGTTCAAATCCAGCCTTTTACCAGACAGTTGACACTTACCAGTTGTGTTACCCTGGGCAAGTCACTTAACCCCAATTGCCTCACCAAAAAACAAAAACAAAACAACAGAAAGAAAAAATTTGGATGCTATACCATTGATACATTTATGTGTAGTACTGATGTTATTTCATTGTCTATAGTACCTTTTGGTAAGATGTAGTTTCCCTCATTATCTCCTTCAATTAGGCCATTTTTTCTTTTTGCTTTGTCTGAGATCAGAATTGCTACGCCTACTTTTTTTTTTTTAACTTTAGCTGTAGCATAATAGATTCTTCTCCAGCTCCTTACCTTTGCTCTGGGAATGTCTCTCTGCTTCAAGCGTTTTTCTTGTAAACAGCATATTGTCAGATTATGGCTTTGATCACTCTGCTATCCACTTCTCTTTTAGGGAGAGTTCTTCCCATTCCCATTCACAGTTGTGATTACTAACTGTATATTTCCCTCCGTCCCGTTTTTCCTTCTGTTTGTCCTCTCTCTTCTTTCACCTTTGCGCTTCTCAACGGCATTTTGCTTCTGTCTACCACCTGCCCCCTCTTCCTTCTCTTGTGTCAGTCCCCCCACTCTTTTACTCAAACTCTTCCTCTCCTACTTTCTTGTCAGGTAAGATAGATTTCTCTATTCAACTCATTTTGTATAGTATTCCCTCTTTGAGTCACTTTACAGAAGAGAGTAAATTTCAAGCAATACCCTTCAATCACCTTCCCATCTTTCCTTCCATTGTAGTAGGTTTTTTGTTCTTCCTCATGTGAAATAATTTACCCTATGCTTCCTCTCTCTTCCTTATGCACCCAGTTTACTCTTCTTTCCCATCCCTTGATTATTTTTTATGTCATTCCCTCAAATTCACCTTATACCCATATTTTCTGTCTATGTGCTATTAGTGCCATGATTTTTAAGAATTACAAGTATCATCCTCCCACGTAAGGATATAAACAATTCAGCTCCATTGAATTTCTTGTGTTTTTCTTTCCCTTTTTATTCTTCTCTTGGGTCTGGATAGTGGAGATCAAATTATTAGTTCAATTCTAGTCTTCTCCTTATCTAAGCTTGAAATGCTTTTATTTCATTGGATGACCATTTTTTTTCCCCTTGAAGTATCATGCTTAATTTTTTTAGGTGGGTAATTATTGGTTGTAGCTCCTTTACCTTCCAGAATATCATATTCCATGTCTTTCAATACTTTAATGTTGTAGCTGCTAAGTCCTGTGTGATCTTGATTGTGGCTTCCCGATGTTTGAATTGCTTCTTTCTGACCTCTTGCAGTATTTTTTTCCTTGACCTAATGGTTTGGTAATTTGACTATAATGTTCCTTGGAGTTTTAATTTTAGGATCTCTTTCACGGGGTGATTGATTGGTTGATTCTCTCAATGTCTATTTTGCTCTCTGGTTCCAGGATATCAGGACAGTTTTCCTTGAAAATTTATTAAAAGATGTTGCCCACATCCTCCTTTTGATTATGACTTTCAGGTAGTTCAGTAATACTGACATTGTCTCTCCTGGATCTATTTTCCAGATCAGTTGTTTTTTTCAATGAGGTATTTTATATTTTATTATATTTTTCATTCTTTTGAATTTGTTTGATTGATTCTTGATGTCTCATACAGTCATTAGCTTCCCCTTCTCCCATTCTGTTTTAAAGAGTTGTTTTCCTGTTAGCTTTTGTACTTCCTTTTCCACTTGACCAATTCTATTTTTAAACAGTCATTTTCTTTTTCTAAGCTTTTTTTTATAATTCTCTTGCATCACTCTCATTTCTTTTCCCAATTTTTTTTCTACTTCTTTGATAGCATTTAAGCTCCTTTCTGAGCTCTTCCATGAGTTCTTTCTAGGCTTGAGACACTTCTCATTTTTCTCTGGGGTTTTACCTAGAGGTGTTTTGACATTTTTGAAGTCTTCTGAGTTTATGTTTTTATCTTCCCTGTCAGCATATTAACTTTCTTTGGTCAGATTCTTTTTTGCTGTTATTTTTTTCTCATCTTTTTTGGCCTTCTTCCTCTGCTTCTGAGGTAGGAGGGGCACTATTTCATTCAGGCTTCTTGTGCCAGGGGCTGCAAGACTTGGTTGTTTTTCTGCTTCTTCACTGATGTTGCCCTGAGGCCACTAGGGGACTCATGTGTCTGGCGATGTGCTGACAGGGTGGGGTAGGAGGTAATTGACACAGCTGGAGGTCATAGGGATCTGGCAGCTTACCTGGTGCTGGGCAAGGTCCTAGTGCTGAAGACTTGCATGTGCTGAGCATGATGGGGGTATTTCTGCATTTCCCATGGTGCCACTGAAGCATGTGGCTGGGCCCTGATATTCATGGCCGCTTATTTCCCTAGGCATCCATAGGTTTGATATCTACTTTTTTGCCTTGGCTATACTGAAGCATGTAGAAGTCTGGCTGCTAGAGTTTGCCTATTTGCCAGCAGCTACACTGAAGCAAATAGTGGTTCTCAAGCTGGAGTCTGCCCATTCCCTGGCTATGCTAAGGTATATAGAAGGTCCCAGTGTTGGCATTTGCCTACTCCACTATATTGTGACTCAGAATCTCCAACAGGTTTGCTGAGGTGAAACTTGCTGCTTGCTTGATGAGATATTGCTTGTCCTGGACTATATTCCCCCCTTTCCTTAGTGAGACAGAAGTTCTTGTCTATCTTCCAAGTTAACGTCAAAGAAGGGAAGTGACACCAAAGATGATGAACCAAAAGGATATTGTTTGCCCCCAAATAGCTACAGTGGTTGTGAGGCCTGTCAAAACACCTTGGTATACTGGTGAACTGATGTTTGATGATAGACTTCAGTCGTTTTTTCAGGAACTCTGGTAATGAAATAGATAGAGTGGTCCTTCTCAAAATTTTTGTGATGAAAAACTAGATATCAAAGATAGTAGATTTATTATAAGAAGGAAAGATACACAGGAACAATCTACAATGGCTTATATTATATTGATATTTTTTTTTTTACAAGAAAAGCTTCAATGCACATGATGCAGACCATAAGGATATATGAAATGAACTGAGGATGTGAATGATTTCATTGTACACCAGTATAATATCTCTATTTAATTATAAGCAAAAATTCATGCTACTTTCTTGTAACTAGTATACTTGCTGTGCAACTCTTATCACTAAATTATGCAAGAATTTATTGCAGAAAAATGGAAGACAATCACAAGAAATTATTTAATCATTAAGTCAAGATTAAATAATGTAATATGACGATATCAATACGTAATGGTAATGGAATGTAAAGATCCCCCTGTACTGGTTTGGTTTTTAGGTTGAGCGTTAAAACCTAGAGCTTGTGAATCTCACTTGTGGGATGGACTTGTTGATGTGAAGAGAGAGGGCTGAACTGGGAGGAGTTGGTGCCGTGGATTTAGAGAGAAGCCCAAGCAGAGAGAAGGCCCAAGCAGAGAAGGCCAGAGTTGCTGAGAGAAAGACTGCTGAGGGGCCATTGGAGCTGCCCAGAACTTTTGAGAACTGCCACCCAGAGCTGCTGAGAACTGAGGAGGCATGGCTGTGTTGCCTGTATTTTGTTTGTCTGTTTTGATGGTTTTTTTTGCCAGATTCACCTGCTGGTGAAGGACAGTGCTGCTGTTGTAGAGGTACTGGAAACTTGCTGTTGGTTCAGAAGCCCTGAAAGAGGATTTTCTTGTTGTATGTATACAGAAATCCTGGAAGAGGACCTTATTGATGTTTTCAGGGGTTCTGGAACTGTTCTGCAGGCAGAGAGTGACTTGATGAGGACACTGGCAATATATATTGTGGCTTTGTTGAGCTTTGTCTCCCTAGGAACAGAGATTGCTGAGAACATGCCTCCTGTCAAGATGAAGATAGGACCTCCCCTTGGGCATTGATTGTTGTGATGATATCTTAACTTTGTTGTAGCTTAAAGGTGGATGGCCTTTTGTGCTTTCCTGCCTCTTTTGAGAAAGTGCTTGGTGCTAATGGATGGTATTGTAATTCAGTTGTAGTCCAGGGGTGGGAAAGCTTTGACTTTTTGTGCTCTGTGATTGATCAAATGAATGTACTTTGGAAACTAATTTCCATTTGAGAAGAGACTAAATGAATGTACTGCCCAGGAGGGGCTACTTTGACTAATGTACTGGCCAGGGGTAGGATACTTGAACCTTGGTATTTTGCAATTGAATTGAGAACTTACTTGCTAAATGAATGAGTTATGCTGTATTTCAATTTTCTCTGTTCTGTGAATGTTTTCCCCTAATCTGTCACTGAATAAATGGAGTTTGCTGTGCTGGTAATCTGAACCTTGGAAGTTGCCTTTGCTTGGCATTACACAAGACTACCTACAAGAAAAGGATAAGAAAAACCATGAAATCCTCAAAATCTAGTTCAATTATGTATTCAGACATTTTATACAAAATATTCACATCTTGCATATTTTAAATTGATAAACATTAATAAGAAAATAGCATATTAGATAAAGAATAATAGAAGTATGTCAAAAAGTTACAAAAATATAATGAGCAACTAATTATCAGTTGGGTGATTATTGATTGAGCTGCCCAAAATAATCTCCACATTTACATTTCCTTTATTCATTATCTGAGAGCCTTTGACTCATTTCCTGACCCATAGATTTTTCACATACTTTAAATATATAAAATAGGCCCAAGTATAATGAAAATGTTAACATTTCACCAAAACAATAATCTGAAAAATAATTGATAGAAAATGTAATATTTCATGGAGATAGTTTAACTAACTTATGGTTCCTCTCATTCTTAAACTCATAATTTCTCCTAAATAGAAATGAATATGGTTTCCAAGTTAATATGTGACCAATATGATAGCATGTTATTAGATAACTATATCTATATTTATACATATACATGTATAATCACTGTATGATCATTTGTATATATGGGGGGCATTGAGTTACATGCCTCTTTCCAGTGGGACAATTTTTTCCCAATATTTTGGAGATGGAGAGTTGATACATACAAAAGGCTTAATTGGTGACAATCTAAGGTAAGATGGAAAATTTTGAGCTTTAATCTAAAGGTTAAGTTGAATCAAAAGATCATGGCCGGAGTTGCATATACCTTGAACTCCTTTGGATAAGACACATTAAACCAAAAGCTGTCAAAGGGAAAGCTTTCACTTTATGGAATCCTAAAATCAAAGCTCAATAGGGAAGAATGTATTTAAAGAAACGAAAAACTATGAAATACCTATCTTAAAATATACTTTTGTATACAATCCATTTGCAATGGATTGAATTAGATTTAGAACTTATCTGAACAAAAGTCAATACAATATTAGCCAAGCACATGTAATGATACTCTAAGGTAGATATGGAGAGATTGATATTTCCTTACAAAAATGAAAGGAGATTGATAGTTGTTTTCAGAAACAATGAAAAACAGGTTAATAACACCTAGAACATTTTTGGAGCAAGAAAGGATTATGCAGCACTGGATTTGTCAGAGGTAACCTAAAGTGTTTTTCCTCTGTATGGATCTTATAAAATAGCTAAAAATGAAAGAGTGATGGGGGTACAGACAAGAAGGCAGAGTAGAAGCAGGTACCTGAGTGAGCTCTCCCCTAACCCCTCAAAATACCTGTAAAACATGACTCCAAACAAATTCTAGAGCACAGTGAGCTGAATATGAAAGAATGATACCTAAAAAATAAAATTAAGTGTTGAAAAGAATGTACTGGGAGAAAGAGAGAGGGAGAGGTAGAATGTAGTACATCATCTCACATAAAAGAGGCAAGAAAAGAGCTTTCACAATGGAGGGGAAGAGAGGGAAGGTAAGAGGGAATAAATGAGCCTTATTCTTATTGAATTTGGCTTAAGGACAGAATAATATACACACTCAATTGGGTAAGGAGATCTATCTTACCTTATAGGAAAGCAGTGAGGAAGGAGATAAGAGAGGGGGATAATAGAAGGGATGGCAGATTGGGGGTAGGGGTAATCAGAAGCAAACACTTTTGTGGAGGAACAGGTCAAAGGAGAGAACAGAATAAATGCAGAGTGGGACAGGATAGAGGGTAATGTAGTTAGTCTTTCACAACATAAATGTTATGGAAGTTTTTTGCATGACTACACATGTATAACCTATATCAAATTGCTTACTTTCTCAGGGAGGGTGGGTGGGGAGGGAAGAAGAGAGAGAATGTGGAACTCAAATCTTTAAAAATGAATGTTAAATGTTGTTTTTACATGCAACTAGGAAATAAGATCAATGTACAATGGGGTATAGAAATCCATCTTGCTCTACAAGAAAATAGAGGAGAAGGGGATAAGAGAAGGGGTGGGGGGAAGAGAAAGGAGGGCAGATTAGAGAAAGGAGTAATCAGAATGCACACAGTCCTGGGGTGGGAGGGGGGGATTGGGAGAAAATTTGGAGTTCAAAATCTTATGGAAGGTAATGTTGAAAACTAAAAATAAATAAATTTTTTAAAGAAGAAAAAAATGTAGGAGTGAAATTAAAAGGCACTTAAGGACAAACAAATTAAACAATTGATTAAGTCATGCAAATGAAGTTAACATATGATAATTCAGGACCATGTCATCACCACCAGAAATTTCAGATGACTTGTCCTGAAGGAGTTGAGACTTGTTGATCAATGAACAATTTTCAAGAAAAGGAAGGAATTGTGTAATACTTCATTGAAGAGAAGTAAAGATGCGAGAGTAAAAAAGAGCATTCTAGCTGAACTTTCCCAACATTTGTCTCCAAATAATTTTAAAATAACTCATAAAATCAAATACAGGAAAAGAATAACTAACAAAAGCTTGGGGTGAGACATTTTTCCAGCACACAGCAATTTAGAAGTTCAGAAGGAGGCACTTGTGGCATTTGTGGCTGGCTGGGAATGCTTGGAGAAAGCAATGGTTGTGGTAGCAATAGCACCAGCAGAAGTACCTGTGGAGCTCTTCCCACTCAGAGAGGGTTAGGGATTTGGGCATCTCATCAGAAAGAGATCACAGGGAACCCCTGTGGCTTCCCTAGGCATAGGACCATTTCCCATTGCCTGGTTCTAGACCTTCAAGTAAAACATTTGATATTCAAACACAAGACTGCAGAGAAATATAAAAATGTAAACATGAAAGAGAAATCTTTAGTAACTTAATAAAGTTAAACTTTTTTTACATTCTCATATGGGAAGATGATACATGTAGCACTTAAGAGGTTTATCATTGTTAAAACCATCAGAAAGAGTCTATATAGATAGATGACATGGGTGTGAGTCAATTGGGATGATCTTTAAAAAAAAAAGAAAAAATGTAAGGGTGAGAAAGAAATTCACTGGGATAAGGGAGAAGTAAGAGGAAGAATGGGAAAATTTTTCTCACATAAAAGAAGCATTCATGAGAAAGTTGTAGCAATGGAGTTTTAACAGTGGGGAAATTTGTTCAAAATGGACAGAATACACACACACACACACACACACACACACACACACACACACACACACACAAAATTGAATATATTGCCAATAAAGAAGTAGGAGGGAAGGGCCTGAGAAAAAGAGGAGGAGATAAGAGGGAGAATCAATTAAGGGAAGCAGTGGTCAAAAGTAAAGGAGATTTTTGAGGAAAGGCAAGGTGAAAAAGAGGAGAAGAATAAGCAGAAGAAAAGAGGATAGAGGGAAATAAACAGTAATCACAAATGCAAATGTGAATGGGATGAACATAAAAAAAGTAGATAACATTAGATGAGAAAATAGGATCCAATGATATGCTTTTTACAAGAAATCCACTTGAAACATAAAGATCCATAAAGAGTTAAAATAAGGGGCTGGAGTAGAATCTTTTATACTTTAGCAAAAGTACAAAGGGAAGGGTTAGCAGTCATGATCTCAAACTAAGCAAAAACAAAAATAGCCCTAAGTAAAAGAGAAGAGCAGGGAATCTTATGTTGTTCAAAAAGTTGTCATATATAATGCAATGGTATAAATACTAAATATAGACACACCAAAAGACATAACATCCAAATTTTAAAAGAAAAATTAATGAGATACAACAGAAAATAGACTATACTAGTTGAGGACCTCAATTAACAACTCTCAGAACTAGATTAACCTAACCATAAAATAAATGTGAAGGAAGTTATGAGATGAATAGCATTTTAGAAATGTTAACTATGACAGACCTCTGGGGAAAATTGAATGGGAATAGAAATGAGTATACTTTTTTCTCAGCTGTGCGTGGCAACCTAACCAAAAAATAAATGACCAAATACAGAAAATCAGAAATATTAGATACACGCTTTTCAGACTTTATCCAAAAAAAAAAAATTTAAAAATGGCTTGGAAGCAGAGAACAAAAATTAATTTGAAACTAAATTATTTTATCCATCCTGAAGAATGAGTGGGTCAATGAATAAATCATAGAAATATTTCATGATTTCATCCAAAATAATAACAACAAAGAGAAAATGTACCAAAATTTATGGGATGCAGCAAAAGCAATACTTCACAGGAAATTTCTATTTCTAAACATTTAAATCAATAAAAGAGAGAAAAAGCAGATCAATAAGTTGGCAACTCAAAAAAATAGACAAACCTAGAAAAAGAACAGATTAAAAATTCCCAAAGAAACACCAAAATGTAAACCCTGAATAATCAAGAATAAAATAATAAAATTGAAAATGAATAAACTAAGAAAAGTAGAAGCTGTTTTTTTCTAAAAAAAAAAATAAAATCAATAAAATAGATAAGTAATTGGTTAATTTAATTAAAAAGAAAGAAAACCAAGTTAAACATATCAAAATTGAAAAGAGTTAATGCATTAGCAATCAGGATGAAATTAAAGCAATTACTAGGAGTTATTTTGTCCAATTTTATGCCAATAAAATTGACAGTCTAAGTGAAATGAATGAATATTTACAAAAACATAAATTACTCAGATTGATAGAAGAAATAGAACATGTAAAAATATTCTATCTTAGAAAAAGAGAAATTGAACAAGTCATAATGAGCTCCCTAGGGGGAAAGAAAAAATCCCCAGGACCAGATGGATTTACAACAAATTCTACCAAACAGTTAAGGAACAATTATTTTGAATACCATATAAAATATTTGAAAAATTAGGTAAAGGAGTCCTACCAAATTCCTTCTTTGACAGAAATATCGTTTTCTTACAAAAACTAAGGGAAGTGAACATGGAAAAAGAAAACATTATATCAGTAACAAAAACAACCAAAATCTTATGATTATATAAATAAATGCAGAAAATACTTTTGAAAAACTACAACACCCATTCCTACTATAAATACTAGAAAGAATAGGAATCAATGAATCTTTTTAAAAAAAATAATAAAATACATCTGCAAAAAGTAAAAGCAAGCATTATCTGTAATGAAGATAGTGAATATTAATGAAGGTAATAGAAGCCTTCCCAATAAGATATGGATGAAGTAAGGATATTCATTATTGTCATTTTTATCCACATTGTACAAGAAATGCTATGTAGTTATATAGCAGTAAGACAAGAAAAAAATAAAAAGAACATAAATCAGTAATAAGGAAATAACATTATCTGTCTTTACAGATGATATAATGACATACTTAAAGAATCCGAAAGAATCATCTAAAAATTAGCTAAAATAATTAATGGCTTTGCAAAGTTGCAGTATGTAAAATAAACTCACATTAATTATCAGCATTTTTATATACTACCAACAAAACCCAGCAGGAAAAGGAAGATTAATTCCATTTAAATTAAAATATCTACAGATATTATAAAATACTTGGGAAGCTACCTGCCAAAACAAACCCCGGGACTCCCTAAGCACAATTACAAAACACTTTTCATACAAATAAACACAGATCTAAACAACTGGAGCAATAGTAATTATTCATGGGTAGGCTGAGCCAAAGACAATTCTATCCAAGTTAGTTTACTTATTCATTGTTAGACCAGTCAAATTACAAAAGAACTATTCTATAAATCTAGAAAAAATAATAACAAATTCATTTGGACGAAGAAAGGGTCAGGAATATTAAGAAAATCAATGGGAAAAAAATGGAGCAATGTGGCCTATAACAGTTTTCAAACTTTAATACAAAGCAGAAACCATCAGAACAATTTGCTGCTGGCTAAGAAAGAGACTGGTGGAGCCGTGGAATACATTAGGTACACCACACACACTTGTAACTGACTGTAATATTCTAGTGTTTAATTATCCCAAAGATCCAAGTTTCAAGGGCAAAAATTCACTACTTCACAAAAATTACTGGGAAAACAAAAATGCAATGTGGCAGAAGCTAAATGTAGACTACCATATCAAACCATGTAGAAAGACAAGGTAAAAACGGTTTCCTAATTTAGATATAAAGGGTGTTAACAACTATAAATTAGAGAAGCATAAAAATTACTTGTCAAATCGATGAACAAGGGAAAATTTTATGATCAAACAAGAGATGGAGAGTATCACAGGGGTAAAATAGATAATATTGATTCCATAAAATGAAAGTTTTTATACAAACAATGCTAAAGCAACCAAAATTTGAAGGAAAGTAGAGAACTGGAAAATCATAGCATTTCTCAGATAAAAGGCCTCTTTTCTCAAATACATAGAAAACTGAGTCAAATTTATAAGTGGCATTCCCCAATTGATAAATGATTGAAGGATATAAAAAGGCAGATTTCAGAAGAAGAAATCGAACCTATAAGTATCATATAACTTAAAAATAATAGTTCTAAATCATTAATCAGAAAAAAAGCAAATTAACATAACTCTGAGGTATCTCCTGTCACATATCTGATTGACTAACATGACTGACAAAGTAAATGGAAAAAGCTGGAGGGGATGTGGAAAAAGAGTGACACTTATGCACTCTTGGTGGGTAATGAAGAAGTCCAACCATTCTAGCGAAGAATTTCTGGTGAAACAGTGAAATAGTAAAGCATTCTGGTAAACTATGCCCAAAAAGCAAAGAAAACAAAAGACCTATGTATACTCTTTGATCCAGCAATACGACTTCTAATTCTGTATCCTAAAGAGATCAGAGACAAATGAAAAGGATCTTTATGTACAAAAATATTTATAGCAGCTCCTTTTGTGGTGGCAAAGATTCGGAAATTGAGGGAAAACCCATTAATTGGGAAATGGATGAATAAGTTGTAGTATATGGTTGTGATAAAATACTATGGTGATATAAGAAATGATGAAGGGGGTGGCTTCAGAAAAAATGTCTTAGGAAAACTTATATGATCTGATGCAAAGTGAGGTGAACAAAAACAGAAGAACATTATACTCTAATAGCAATATTGTAACAATAGTCAACTATGAAATATTTACGTTCTCTGTTTGGTATGTTTATCCATCACAGTTCCACAGGACTCAGAATGAAAAATGCTATCCACTTTCAGATAGATCTGATGAATTCTGAATGTATATAGAAGCATGTTTTAAATTTTTTTTAATTTTTCTTGATTTTATTTTTTGCAACACAGCTAATATGGAAATATGTTTTGTATGACTTCACATATATAATTGGTACTTTATTGTTTGTCGTCTCAGTGGATGCATGTCTGAAGAGAGGGAGAGAATTTGGAATTAAATTTTAAAAAATAATGTGTGTGTTTAAAATTAAAAAAAAAATTGTTTGAGGCTCCAAAAATCCCAGTTACCAAATATTCAGTAAAATAACAGCTATAATTTTATACCATGAACTAACATGTCCTATACTGTAATTATAAAATTCAACCTTATAGTGATCTCAAATATTTAACAAATAAACTGTATTTGATTTGTATCATTATCACAGACTGAATTTTGCTCACATTTTGTGGATCATTGATACCCCCCCAAAAATTTAAGAGTAATATTTTAATAGATATTGACATGAAAAATCTCCAAACTACATGAAATGAAAAACTTAAAATGGCAGAAAATAAACTTAACTTAGCAGAAGAAATCAGTATCATGTGGGAAGAGAATATTCTTGTTTTCCTGTCTCCTTCTATAGTTGTCCCAATGATTCCTTCAGTCAGCCTACAGAGGTTTTATCTCAACACTTTTATTTAATTCTAAAAAGGATTTATTTTATACATCTGCAAAATAATTCTCAGAAAATTAAATACAGAAGACTACCAGCAGGATAGTTATTTGTCCCAGGACCATCCTTATCTGAAATCCATTGAAAAGGAAAAGAGCAAGTTTATGATAATTATCATTTATGTGATTTTAAGATTTGCAAAACACTTTGTTATCTAATTTTATCTAATCCTGAAAATTAGGTGAGATAATAGTAATAACAATAATTGCTTTTATTTTTGTGAATATTAAATTACTGTCAACTGGACTGGAACCAGTCTCTGACTTGGGAATGGCTGGAGCCAAACAGAGCAGGCCAGACACAGGTGCATCAGGGATTAAACAGCAGTTTAATTAATTTCAGAGTGAGGAAAATGCTTGAAAGCAGAATCCCCACCTCCTTAGAAGGAGATTTTTAACATGCTGGGGCAAATAGAGGTATTACACACGCATGCACATACACACACACACACACACACACGCACACACACACACAACCTCAGGTGGGCTCTGGACCATGGCAAAATCATTCTTATTCCCATGGCAGGCTCATGTGGGCATTCCTTAGTCCTGTGGGAACCAGTCTTCGAGTTTATTTTCTCAAATGTTAAGGATCATTGAACCCTGTGATCATTCAGCGGGGTATAGAACCAGAGTTAGCATGACAGGAAGTGAAGTGGAATACCTGGTTCAGTTCATTTTAGTTACAAGGAATAGGGATTGTGAGCATGTCAAGAGATGACTTTCTTCTGCAGCTCACTGGCTCTATTCCTTGGGAAAAAGGGGGAGCTCCAACAAATCTAAATAGTTATTGATTAATATGAAAATCATAAATCCCTCAGTGAACATATGGTGTTGGTCAAAGCAATACACTTTGACAGAGTGTGAGATCATCCAGAGTGCAAAGTATTATTGTTATGCCAAGCTCAGGGCATAGCCTTAGCTCTGGGAAACGGTCTCCAAATATCTTGACATATTCCAATAATACTCTACATTACTATTATAGTATACTAAAATTCCAGATACTTTTACTCTCCAGAAAATGTAAGGCAAATCATTCATGTTACAGTGAAACTCTTCACTTCTGGTGACAGTAATGCCATAGAAATAAACAATTCAAATAGATTTGTAGTCGGAATGTACTGGTAATATTGTTGACATTGATTCGCTGCTTTAAGGTTTGACTAATTCCTTATATATATCGCTGTATTTTATCCTTAGAGTAACCCTGGGAGACAAGTACATCTTTATGCAATGGATAAGGAAATGGTTTCAGAGAGTTTCCATGACTTTCCCATAGTCACACAAATAGTTATAGTCACAGAGTTGGGATTAGGAATAGGAAAGAAGAGTATTCAGTCTGCTTCTAACAAGCCTGTATGAGGCACCTTCTAATATATTACCTTTGTGTACTTTTTAATACTGCCTATGTATTTGACCTATGGGCCAAAATTGTTCATTGGCAGTATGCTATATTCTGAACAGGCCTTGTGGTAGACCGTAGAGCAGTTCTTGTGCTTTACTGGTAACTGTACAGTGTCAAGAAAGCAAGAGGAAAGTTCTCAGCACATTGTATTCTACTTTTCTGGAGCAACGATGAGAGGATGTTGGAGAAAAATCATAGAGTTCAGAATAACTTGCAATTTACAATATTAGAATGAGTAATCTCATGGATGAGATGACTTCTATTAGAGCATTGAATGTATATATTTTTAATGACAGATGTCTATTCTCTAGGACACAGGTCAAGTTGCACATGTTATGGTGAAATCTCAAAGTTTCCAACTTATACTAAGACTGTCGTTCACCTTTCAGTTTTGAAGAGGATGAATGGCATGATGAGTGATGCTTTGAGTTGTGCATATATTTGATTTAAGTGGGGTAAAATTTTGCGGTCCTCAGCCTCATTCTCTCTTCTTGAGTTATTGAAGTTCATAGTAGGGCAAAAGTCAAGATGCCTAGCAATAGCCTGTAAGGCGATGGATGACCTTGGCATCTTTGATATCCGACTAAGCTCTAAGTACTCCACAACATCTGCTCCAGCCACCTTCATAGCTGTTGGAGCAAATTTTTCTCATCTGCCTACTCCACTTTTACACGCTTGTGGTAGAGAGCACCCTTTCCCCCCTCCTCCCATTCACCAATGAGTTTGAAGTCTGTTGGTTACCCTCAACCTGGTTTATCCTGTCTGCCTGGATTTTGCTGGAGTGTAGCTGCTGAGCTTGCTATAGCTTGCTGGATGTCTTTCTTTTTTATTTGTATTCCCACTGCTTAACACAATGCCTGACTAGCTCTTCTGGCATGAGGGCTTGCTGAGCCCTTTTCTGGGCTGCTCATCTACCTTTGGTGTCTATGGGCCACCCAGTTCTCCTCTGTGATATTAAGACATGGGGAATGTGGATGTCAAACAATGCTCAGGGTACATAAATTCAATGACAGGTCTCTACCTGTCCAATGCTTAAATGTTTAAATTAAAATAATTATTTTATTCCAATAAAAAGGGGTGGGGGAAGAGAACAATTAACTGCTTCATTTAATTTCACTCCTAGTTTGTATGATTTAATTAAGCCTTAAATGCTATAAAACTTTGAGTTTAGGCAGTCTCACTTGTAGTCAGATATATCTATGTTTTAAATCCTGCTTTAGATAACATACTATCTGCGTCATCCTGGTCAAGTTGCTGAACCTCTTAGCCTCAATTCACTCATCTGTAAAATGAGAATAATAATAGCCCTTGTCTTAAAGGATTGTTGTGAGATGCAAATGACACAGTGCATGTAAAGTAAAAAAAATAATAGTCCTTTAGTAACAGGAGTAGAACAACGTGACTGGCTTTCTGGGGTTTATAATTTAGAGGGCCATGCATTCATTCCTTCATAGCTCTGAAGGCTAATTGGTCTAGATGTTTCAGTCAGAAAGGGGATCTGAGTCATACCTACATGTTTTAGAAAGAGACACTAATAGCCCATAAAATAAGAGACTTAAAGGTGGGTAGTAGGTCATAGCATCCCCATTCTTATCTGGGATTTAAAGAGCTGGCAGAATATGGACAAGTAAAAGATGAAAATGAAAGAAAAAATATAAAAGTGGACTCAGTTGTAGCAGAAAAGGGAGAGATAGTAGTGGGCCATCAGACAACATCACAGAATAGAAGATTCAAGTCAAAGATACTCACTGGATTCGCCTCTTCAAGGACTGGGGGAAATCCTGCCGCCCCCAAATCTACTCTTGAACAAACTTTCTCTGCTCATGCTTATCCAGTAACAGATAATATAACATTCTGTGCTTACTCATTTTGCCTAAACATTGCCAGCATTCTTATTTTTCTTCAAATATGAAAAAGCCAGAACTTAACAGGAGATACACACAAAAAAATTTAAATTAGTGCAAAACCAAATCTATATTTCCATGTTGGAAATTGTTTTAACTGGGGGCTTTGAGCTATTTTGCTTCTTTTAATGACTTTTTAGCTGATATAAACTCCATAAAACAGCAGAGAAAAGAACAATATGAACCTGAGAATATTATATTATCACTAGGCTAAAAATAAGCTAGATGTTTCACCAGGGCATGCCTAACTAAATAATTAGCCTCTAATATGAGAAAGGAAGGGAGGGCAGTGTAGAGAAACGTCAGATGATAGGGAAATTCATTCCCTCCTCTTCCCAAAGAGAAGCAGAGCCATCCACTGGTATTATATTCATACTGCCTGACTCAGAGTTAGGAAACATTTTGTAAAGCTTAAAGTGCTAGAAGTATTAGTTATAATTTATGCGGATTTTAAATAATTATACATGCCATCAAAGGATACCATAATTTGACCTTTCCGAGGCACAAAAAATCTGTATACTAATAAATGAACCCCAAATGCCACTTGAGAAAGGAAAAGAAGGGATTATAAATATAAGAAAATTGTCAGGAAAAGTGATACACAGAGAGTGCTATGACAAAGACAGATATGCCGACCCAGACATACTAACATACCTTAATTAACAAAAATCTATAGGTCAATTTCTTGAAATTTTTCCATATACGCACAAAATATATCTTTTATTTCAACTGTCATTATATTTACTTTTCCTAAGGACTATTGAAATCTAAAAATAATGAGTGCTTTAGTAGCTCAATTTGAGTTAATAAGCACCTGTTGTGGTGTGCGTAGTACTAAGGATCCAAAGACAAAATGAAAAACAATTTATGACCTTAACAAATTTATCTTCTACTGGGATTAAAATTTACACACAGAAAGAGGGTTCTGGGAAGAAGGTGGAATATGGCAGAAAATTCCAGGCTTTCAAGATTTACCCCAACAAAAGAGTTGAAATGTCATCGTAGGGCAAACAAAGTGTAGGTGGAAGTAAATAAGAACAGGGGCACAACTGGGATCTGCCTGGGACAATTTGAGAAGATCTGAAGAAAAATCCCAGGATAAGATTTGGTCCCCTGAAGAGTAAACACCTGCAGGTTAGGTTCCATTTTAACAATGAGCGATAAGCCCTGGTTTGGTTTGAGAGGCTGCCTCCACCCCTGGCACAGGAACTTCCCCCCTACCCCATCAGGATAGTTAGGGGAGTTGGGCATTTTAGACCATGAATATCCAGGGAACCTCTGCTGACCAGGAACGTCAGACGCGGCTGTGCTTCAAAGAGCAGCTGGGGAGAGAAGGAACCAGCACACACCTGATGAGTGCAGAAGCAGTGGGGTAGAAAGTCCCTGACTGTGGGCACTTATAGAAGGTTGGAGATTTGGTTTGGGTTTCAGACTGGAGGGAAGAACCGATGATCTGGGGCAAGAGGCACCATTTCACAAACCCCAGGGCTAGAGGTAATTACTAAAAATTAAGCTATTACCACAAAAAATGCACAGGCAAAAGAGAAAGAATCCAACAATAGAAAGCTATTATGGGAATAGAGATGACCAGGGTTCATCTTCAGAAGAGGATATTGCAGTAAAGAAACCCCTAAAGAGTAACATTAAATGGACACCTGCCTCAAAAGAATTCATAGAAGATCTTTAAAAAGACTTCAAAAATCAAAAGACAGAGATGGAGGAAAAATGAAGGAGGAGGAGGAGGAGGAGGAGGAGGAGAAGGAGGAGGAGGAGGAGGAGGAGGAGGTAGGGGAAGGAGGAGGAGGAGGCAGGGGAAGGAGGAGGAGGAGGAGGTTATGAAAGGAAAGTCAACCAATTAGAAAAGGAAATCCAGAATCTTAATGAAGAAAATGACACTTTGAAAATTAGAATTGGGCAAAGTGAAGAAAGTGGAATTATAAGAAATCAAGAAATAATTAAACAAAATATGAATAATGAAAAAATTGAAGAGAAAATGAACTATAAGAAAAAACAGATTTGTAGAACAGATCAAGAAGAGAAAATATAAAGAATAATCCATTTAATTGAAAGTTATCATCAAAAAAAGAATCTTGATAAAATACAAAAATAATTAAAGAAAATTGTCCTGAAGTATTAGAACAAGGGGGGAAGTAGAAATAGAAAAAAAAAAACAAACCTATTGATCACCACTTCAAAGAGATCCTATGAGGAAAACTCATATGAATATCATAGTTAAATCCCAAGCCCTCCAGCTCAAGGATAAAATTTTAAAAGCAACAAGATTAAGACAATTTAAATATGGTGCTGCCACGATTAGACTCACAAGACCTAGCATCAGAGACATTAAAAAACTGCAGGTCTTGGAACATAATACATCAAAGAACAAAAGAACTGGGGCTCCAGCCAAAAATATCACGCCCTGCAAAGTTAAGTATTATCCTGAAGGAAAATAAATGGACATTTGCTACACTCTTCGATTTTCAAGACTTTGTTCAAAAAATCCTGAACTCAATAGAAGATTTGAAATATGATAACTAAGAGAAATATAAGGGACATACCAAAGACTGATTAGGAGGGACTCATAAGGACAGACTGTTTACAACGTATACACACACACACACACACACATACTCATATACATATACATACACATATACATATGTGTATGTATATGTATATATGCGCATATATGTGTATGCATACATATATAATGCAAAATGTATGTTTAAGATTCTTGTTAATAATTGGGTAGCTCATAAGGAAAATTGGACTAAATCTGAGTATGACGTGAATTTAAAAAGTAAAACCATTTAGGAACAACTAGAAAAAGTAATTATTTTATATAAAGGAGGTGCAAGAGGAAGAATCAGTACAGAGGAATTAGATGTGAGAGGAGAACTAGTAGTTCTGATAACCCATTTTCATCAGGAGTAGGTTTAAGAGGGAAACATATATATCCACATATTTATCCATATGTGTGTGTGTGTGTGTGTGTGTGTGTGTGTGTGTGTGTGTGTGTGTGTGTGTAGTCTTCTAAAAATTCAGAAGAAATAAAATGGTAGAGGTATAGGGAAGGAGGAGAGGACAAGGGAGGGATCTTTAGAGGGGAGGGGTAGGGAATTAAAAGGGGATATAGAAAGGTGTTTACATTTATGGGAATGGGAGGATAGGGGAAGTATCCTTGGAGGGGGGTAGGTAAGCAATAGGAGGGCAAGATAATGGGTAAAGGAGGGAGGAGAGATAGGAAACAAGAGATATGCACAAACCTAAAAACATAGATCAGGAGTAGAATATGTTTGGCAAAGTATATGCCTATATACACATGTATATATTGATAGCTATAGAGAAACATATTTAAAGTTTATTGTAGCCTTTTGGGGGTTGGGGAGGGAAAAAGAGCAAAGTACAAAAGTATACAGGTGACAAGAAAGGAAAACTCACAAGGAAGCTAAGGAAAGATGGACAATTATCAACACAATGAGTATTATATATCATATAGGCTTTCTTGAAATGAAAATTTATTGTTACATATTTAGAATCCTCTCTTATGTTCTCCTAGGCAGATGGCGTGCTTTGTTTTTTCTTTCTAACTTTGTATTTAAGTTCCAATATTTAAGTTTATGATATGTTTTGGTTTCTTTTCTCTATTCTGTATTTGTATTCTGGCATTTGAGTCTAAAATAAAATAGAAAAATAAGAATACTCTCTGTTCCACCCTTGGGAAGTGGAGGTGGAAGGGGTGGAAGTCTGCTTCTCGGCTACAATAACTGGTACTGTCACATGACAAAGATTTTCTTGACTGATCACCAATCTGGAAGAGGTAATTACTAAGTAATTACAGAAAAGGAAAGAGCTTCCTGTCTACACCATACACACACACGCGCACACACACACACACATGCATGCACACACACGCACACACACATGCACACACACACGCGCACACACACACACACACACCCCTTTCTTTCTGTGAATTATGCACACACACACACACACACACATACACACACACACACCCCTTTCTTTCTGTGAATTATGCAGGACCTATTCAATCAGCATCCTAAAACCTGGTCAAAAGTTTGGCTTGTTGATTCCGCCATCTGTCATGATGGCAATTGATGTGGAAGCTAGCAAAGGAAGATTGAAGCAGTCAAGTTTTGTGTGGGCCTAAGTTACTTTTTTTCTTTTTCTGTTGCTTTTAACTTTTGCTATACTGAACAGAAACCTCAAAGTGTAAATGATGAGGCTTGGAGATAATTTCATCAGTTCAAAACCCACAGAGTTATATGAGTACAGAGATGGCAGTCATCCATTACAATGCTGAGGGCTGACGGTAGAGTGAATCATGAATAGAAAAACTGCACCAAGATTGACCATTTTCATAGTAGGCATGGATCAGGAGTTTTCTGGACATATGTAAATTGCTTAGTTAATAGTTCTAAAAACGATTTCATGTTCTGATGACGTTTAAGATCAATATCCCTAATAGCACAAAGGGTTATTAAACTGTGGATACCCTTTGATCCAACAATACCCTTTTCAGGTTTGTATTCCAAAATGACCATAAAAAATAAAAAAGAACCCACATGTACAAATATATTTATAGCAGCTCTTTTTGGTGGCCAAGAAATAGAAGGTGAGGGAATGCCCATCCATTGGGAAATGGCTAAATGAGCTATGCTAAATGAATGTAATGGAAAACTATTATTCTTTTAAAAGTGATGAGAAGACAGATTTCAGAAAAACCTGGAAAGATTTACGTGAACTGGTGCTGAGTGAAAGTGAGTAAAACCAGGTGAACATCATACATAGCAAGAACAACATTATGTGATGACCAACTTTAGCTCTTCTCAGCAATGCAGTGATCTAAGAGTATTGCAAGATTCATGAAGGAAAATGCTATTCACCATCCAGAGAAAGAACTATGGAAGCTGAATGAAGGTGGATGTATACAATTTTCTGTCTTTTTTATTTATTGTGATTTTCCCCTTTTGTTCTGATTCTTCTTGTACAACATGACTAAAGTGAAAATATGGTTAATACGATTGTTCACGTATAGCCTATATCAGATTGCATGTTGTCTTGGGAAAGGGATAGGGGAAATGGGGGGGGGGTTTAGAACTCAAAATCTTATAAAAGTGAATGTTTACAACTAAAAATTAATTAATTACAAAAATTAATTTCCCTGGAAATTGTAATAGTAGTTATAAGTTAAATTGATGAACATCATTCTGTTAACATGTGCTTGTGACTTTTGTTTGGTGTTCCTTTCATGTGTACGAATAAGTTATCTGTTGTACAGCTAATTCCTATTATATATTTAGAATCTTTTTTCTTCTTGTTCCTTTTTTGTGTGCATTTGATGTGAGTGTTAAGTGAAACACTTTAATGTACCATTGGGTATGAGAAGAGAAAGCCAAAACCCTTTCATTAAGATAGATGCCTGAAACTGGTTCGACCACATGTTTAGGTACAGAATAGAGAATTACTCAGGACCCCAGCCCTTGCTCCAGCAGCAGTCCTTTAGATAGAATTTCTATATCTATTTTTATATCATCTACACTTGTATCTGTAACTGTATATGTCTGTATCTCTATATCTAGGTCTATCAATATCCATATATAAGTAAACTTATGTGTGTATCTATCTCTATATTTGCATCCATATCTATTTCTATATTATCTATCTCCATCTCTCATTATCTCTATTATAGATGCAGAAATGCCTGCTTCACATGACATGGTCTTAAAGAATGAAAGGTCCAAATTGTGAATATAACATTTCAGACCGCAAAGGAGAGTTTCCAAGAAATCTAAGAAACTCAACTTTGAAACATCCTGGAACTAACAGAAATTACTTTGTTCTTACAAGAAAGAGTTTTGAATCTGGTGAGTCAGGGCAGTGTGTTATAGATTGGGAATTATATTAGATATTTGGTTTCAAGATTGACCTTCAAATTATATAGTTAATGTGCAAAACCAAATCAAACAAACAAACAAATATTTCCTCTTGAAGTATCTGTTTGTGACTCAAGGCACTGAATAATAGAGGGTGTACTGAGAAATAGATGGTACAACCTCCTAAGATGCCTAAGTACCTAGTACACATATGGTAGAGAAATGATTGAGCCTACCCGCTACTGTCACTGGTAGAGTAAAACACAGGCAGTTCTACATGTGACATTTCTATTTATCTGCTTTTGAAACTTACTGCATAACATAGCTCTCTTTTATTTCCTTTTTTTGGTTTACTTTTAGTTTTTTTATTTTAATATTTTATTTTTTTCAAATTACATGTAAAAACAATTAAACCTTTTCTTTTTTACAATTTTGATTTCAAAAGTCTTTCCTACTTTTTTCCCTCCCCCCTCACTGAGAAGGAAAGCAATTTGATAAAAGTTATACATGTGCAGTCATGCAAAGCTTTTCTCTATTAGCCATATTGCAAAAGAAAACAAACAAAAAAGAAACATAAAGTTAAAAAAGGATGATTCAATCTGTAATAAGATTCCATCAGTTCTTTCTCTAGATAACATTTTTCATCAGAGGTTCTTCAGAATTGTCTTATATCTTTTTATCACAGAGAATAGAAAAGTCATTCACTTGATCATTGTAAAATATTGCTCTTACTGTATTCACTGTTCTCCCAGTTCTGCTTACTTCACTTTGCATCAGTTCATGTAAGTCTTTCAAGGGCTTTCTAAAAGCATACTGCTTGTAATTTCTTATAGCACAATAGTATTTTATCACATCACTTGGTCAGTCATTCCCCAACTGATGGACATCCCTTCAATTTCCAATTCTTCGCCACCACAAAATAATTTTTATGAATAGATCCTTTTCCTTTAATAAATCTCTTTGGGATATAGACCTCTTAGGTATTGCTGGGTGAAAGGGTGTGCATGGTTTTATACCCCTTGGGCATAGTTCCAAATTGCTCTACAGAATTGTTAGGTCAGTTCACAGCTCTACCAACAGTACATTAGTTTCCCAATTTCCCTAACTCCCTCTACTATTTGTCATTTTCCTTTTCTGTCATATCAGTGAATCTGATAGGTATGAGGTAGTGTCTCAGAGTTGTTTTAATTTGCATTTCTCTTATCAATAGTGATTTAAATCATTTTTTCATATCATTATAGATAACTTTGATTTCTTTATCTGAGAACTTCCTATTCATGTCCCTTCACCATTTATCAATTGGGGAATGACTCATATTATAAATTGGACTCAGCTCTCTATACATTTGAGAAATGAAGCCTTTATCAGAGAAACTTGCTGTAAATTTTTCCTCTGTTTTCTGCTTTTTCTTCTAATGTTGATTTTATTGTTTTTTTTTGTGCAAAGCCTTTTTAAATTTAGTATATTCAAAATTATCCATTTTTTAAAATCACATAATGCTATCTCTTGTGTGGCAATAATTCTTCCCTTATCCACAGATCTGACAGATAATGTGTTCCATGCTCCCTTAATTTGCTTATAGTATCACCCTTTGTGTCTAAATACTGTACCATTTTGATCTTATCTTGGTATAAAATGTGGGGTGTTGTTCTATTCCTCGTTTCTGCTAAATTACTTTCCAGTTTTCCCAGCAGTTTTTTAAAATAAGAAATTCTTGTTCCAAAAGTTTGAATCTTTTTGTTTATCAAGCACAGTATTACTATGGTTGATATTTAATCTATTCTAATGATCCACCACTCTGTCTTAGCCAGGACAGATTGCTTATTGCTTTGTCATACAGTTTGAGATTTTTTAATACGGATAGGCCTTCTTCCATCACTTTTTTTTTTTTAGTAATTCCCTTGATATTTTTGATCTTTTGTTTGTCTAGATTAATTTTGTTATTATTTTTTCTAGTTTTGTAAAATATTTTTGGTAGTTTGATTGGTACAGCACCAAATTAGTGTATTAATTTAGCAATGTTGTCATTTTTATTATGTTCATTCAACCTATCTTTCCTTGATTTTTGAGAGTGAGACATGAAATTACCTATACTCTGTTCCAAATTTTCCTGAATTGAAGAAATGTGGATGATTTTCCACCTCCCTTGCCTCGGGGAAGGTACTTAATTCATCAACAACAACAAAAAAAGGCAGTGCTTCCTGTCTGCTCCACCCTTGGCCATGCACCCATTCAAAATCTGCAGAAAGTTTAAGAAGTTGAATTTGTCTATTAGTCTGGGTCTAAAATTAAAGCAAATTGAATCTGTCCTAATATTATATCCTTCCCTCAATGAACCTCGGAATAGGATTATAGGAGACAAAATTTTTAAGTCAGCAATTTGTCAGCACAATGTCTTCCATTTGGCCTTTTTGTAGACTATATAAATTTATTATAACCGTGTGTGTAGATTCAAATTTGGGCCCCATGTTTTGGAACTATATTTGGCATGAATTGGCTTTCCTTTGTACTATTGCTGGCAAAAATCACGAGACAGCTATCCAGCTTGTGCGCTGATACAAACTTCTCCATCTCTGTGAATGAAATGACCATTCTTGTAATCTCATGAGGTCTCAATCTCTTCCTCCTTCTTGACTCTCACTTAAACGAAACTATTTTCTTCAAAGTTACCACCAATTATTTTTGATTGCCAAATATGATGCTATTTTGTCAGTCTTCGCCCTTCTTGACTTACAGGTAGCAATTGACATTTACTCTCACCTTCTCCTGAAAACTTATACTAGCTTCTCTGTTGTGATATTAGGCAGCTAGGTAGCACAGTGCTTGGTCTGAAATCAGGAAGACCCGAGTTCAAATGTGACCTTAAAAGCTGGGTAACATGTATAACCTATGTCAAATTGCTTGCCTTCTCAATGAGCAGGAAGGAAAGGGAATGAATTTGGAACTCACAATTTAAGAAAAATTAATGTCGAATTTTTTTAAAATGGGTAATATTGGAAGAAAAAAATGTTAAATGTATTTTTAAAAGCTATGTGAAATCTTAGGCAAGTCACTTAAATTCTCGCTATGTTTCTTTATACTTAAGATGAGTACAATAATAGTATTTACTTCTCAGGATTATTGTTATTATTCAGTCGTTCAATTATGTTTGACTCATCATGGCCCTGGGGACCACAGCACACCAACATTGTCAATGGAGTTTTCTTGGTAAACATAGTAGAGTGATTTACTATTTCTTTCTCCAATGAATTAAGGCAAACAGAGGTTAAGTGACTTGCCCGGGGTAATACAGCTAGTGTCTGAGGCTGGATTTGAATTTAGACCTTCCTGACTCCAGGCCCAATGTTCTATCTGCTGAGCCATGAAGCTGCCTCTCAGTATTATAGCATAGACCAAATGCTTGTAAAGCACTTAGCACAGTGCCTAGCACATGAGTATTATGGCAAATTTCATTTTTATTATTCTGAACTGCTGATGCTGCTCTGCTTTATCTGACCACTATTCCTTCTTGGTCTCATTTGCTGGATCACCGCCCCTTACCTGGGGTGTGCTGTAAGGCTCTATAGTGAATCCTTTTCTTTTCTTTCTATATTGTCATTTAGTAATTTTATCAGTTCACATGGGTTTAATGATCTGTTATGCATATGACTTCTACATCTATCTATTAAGCCCCGTCTTTCCTAAGATCTAGTTTGATATGATGAGGATTGGCTCTACATGGATTCATATGTCTGTTAAATCTCTTTGGGTAGTGGCAGAGGCAAAATACAGGATCATAGCTTAAATAAAGTTGCTACTTTAACAAGAATTGTCACCACCAAGGCAGATCCCTATCATTTTCTGACTGAGAGGTTAAGGGCCCAAGATTACATAGCTAGTCAGTTTAAATAGCAGAACATGAAATAGGATCATCCTTATTTTCTCAACTTGTAATACGGTTACTATTTAATTCTGTTCTCTCCCATTCTACATGCCAACCATATTGGTTCCTTTGTTCATTCTGCCTACCCAACATTCCATCTTCCATCTCCCTTTGAACAAGCTGTCCCTCATGCCTGGAAGTGGACCCTTCTCTTTTAGGCCAGGCCTGACTCAGGCTAGCTTAGTGCTTCAAGTTCACAATAAGAACAGATAATACACCCAAAGGTTAAAAAGAAGATGTTGACTTAGTCACAAGAGAAATGGGATGTTCAGGGAAGATACAGCATTGATTCAGTTGGACACAGTTTTCCTGCCTCAATGTTAGTCATAGTTGTCTGAAAATCCTGGATGAAGGAGATTGCAGCTCCTCAGAGCCTAGCTTTTCTATTTAGGCTATCAGGAAACTTTCTATAAAGACTGCTATTTTGATGTAGCATAAGAAGTAAGTTTAAAAAATCACATGAGACTTTTTATATGGCTTTGGGAGACTAGGGGAACTGTTCCACAGAGGACTTTGTGGGGATCCTTCTATGCAAAGTCACTGAGGATGGAACTTTAAAGCACAATGCTTGATCACCCTCAGAAGCCCAGAGATCTTTTCAGTTTGGGGGGTGTGGAAAAACGTGCTAAATATTATCATTGTAGTCTATCTTCTGGAGATGGTGGGAGGCTTGGTAGAAAGTTTCACACAATTCATCTAGAAAGAGATGGAGCTTTCACTCTCTCTCCTATGACTCTTTTTTCCTCTAGGACTTCCAATAACATTTGTGTGAGGAGCCTCTAAACAATCGGTTCAGCAGAGGCCCTAGCACAGGAGGGAAGTAGCAGCACCTGTGGCTGTACTTGTTCTTGCACTGAGGTTGCGATGGGGAGAGCATACCCTTCAGAACTCCACATAAATGAGGACATTGATAGGCTGCGTCACAGTGGGGCACCAGAAAAGCAGGAAGAAGAGGGACAGTAGCAGAAGTAAAAGATGCAGTCAGTGCTATAGGCCCCACTGGATGTATAGTGGGCAATTACATGAGTCCCAGAAGAAAGGGCAAGGCAGGCCCAGGGTAACACTTTGCTTAATATAACCTAGAACTAATTGATGCCAATAGTACTTAGTGGATCTTGGACAACTCCTTCCTTAGGATGGCTTGAAGGAAGACAGGAAGATATTGTTGGGAGTTGTCCAGCCTTCTGGCAACAGAAGAGAAATAAAACTGTTAACCCAGTCCCTGCTGAAAAAGTCTCTTAGTGGAGACCTCTAAGGGAGCAAAGATTTGTTGTCACCATTCCAATGTGACTTCCAGGGAGGCAGAAATCCTGGCCAGTGGACCAGGAAACAAAGTGGGTGTCAGTACAGAACACATTATTACCAAACTTGGCCCTGGGACAGGCTACATGCCACAGGGTAATGACATATTAGTTACCTTATTACAAAGGACTCTGACCCATGAAAATGAGTTAGATCACCATTTGGTCCTTCCCATTGGGGGAGGTGAAGCCTTGGGTTTTAGGTCTCCATTCTCCTTTTTATTCTCCCCTTTCTTCAAGGAGTTGTTATATTGATTGTTGATACTATAATAGATTATATGGGTTATAAATAATATATTAGAAAAAAAGGTACTTAGATTCTTCAAGTCCAACACCTTGTTTATTCATTATTTTTAGCTACAATTCTGGTTTAATTTTTCTTTTCTCTTTCTAATGCTGCTTGTGTCAGGGTTTCTGGATTCCTAACATTAGGGTTGTTCAATAGTAGCTCTAGAGCCATTTAAGTGGTGGAAAGTCCTAAGGGGTAGAGTATGGTGTGAGCAATACCTGATATATAGGCTAGGCTAGATTTGGTTTGTTTTATTTATTTCTATTAAAAGACACTGAAACCATCTTTAATACTTCACTGGCTCAAGGGACTAAGACCGGATCATTGACATGGCTTTGGAGTGACCTAAATACAAAATCAAGTAAATAAGAAGGCAGATGTGCAGATCCCTCTGGCTTAGCCAGTGTACCAGAATGGCCAACCAAGAAGCAATAAAATGCACTCAGCTGAATCAACGCAGTATCCTTGCTGGGTTTTCTTTCTGTACTTTGATTAAGTAAATCTCATTTTGCTAGCTGTTAGGTGATTTTTGGATTTCTCATTTCATTCCAATTGTAAACCTGAGGTACTAGACTTGCCAGCATTAGATAAGGCCTAGAGCAACCTCCAAAGTAAAAACAAAACAAAGAAATAAAAAAAATATTCAAATTCAACAAACATAGTTCATAGATTCCGCCTGCTGAATTGAGCCTATCACATCTATGTGGTGATCTGGGGGCCAAGTTGCATTGATTAAGAGCGGGGAATTTTGTTTCCTGTGCAGATATTTTGTATGCTTTGATTGAAGATAGGTTATATAACCACTCTCCAGGACCAAACTCGGAAAGACAGCCCCAGGGGTTGGGGATATTGGGAATGTATTGAACAACACTGTCTGAAGAAATGGTGTAGTTTTCTTAGAAGAAAATCTCTTATTTGCTATCACTGGGAAAATGGAATGTGACCCAACATTTACATTCACTGATTCATCACATAAAGCTTGAGGTTTAACCAAAGCTCCCTAGAGTTGCATGGACCCCACTGGGGATGTTATTCATCTAGAGGCCTGAGAGTTCATGAACACATGCCTTAGACAATTGAGCAGAAGTGTGGAATCATACAGGACATTAGTAATCAACTAGTCTAATCCTCTCAATATAAAGAGGAGGAATTGAGGTCAAAGGAAGGAAAGAGACATGTTTAAAATTATTCAATCAATTTATGTGGAAGGTTCTATTTAGCGTGTTGGTGACACACAGATAGTAATAAAACAGTTCCTGCCCTCAAGGATTTTATATTAAAAAATCAAGGATTTTAATATTCAAGAATGTAACTATATATTTGCAAAATGTACATGTTTGTATACATCTCTGTGATACATGGGCATGTTTATAATGTGTATACACATTATTACATAATATATAAGATATGTAACATAACTTATAACACATACATATTTACAATTGCAAACTAATTTGCAACTGGGGGATCAGCATCAGATTAGTATAATAGGTGGTATTTTACCTGATAGATGAAAAAAATTATGGATTCTGCAAAACAAATGTAAGGAAGAAGACCATTTCAGATATGGGGGAAAGCCTCCATGGAAACAAGTGATAGGATGCAGTATACAAGAAGAATAAGTAGGTCAGTCTGACAGGAATCTAGAATTTGTAGAGTAATATGAAATAAGTATTGGAAAGGTAGGCCGAACCCAGACTGCGAAGAGATTTAATTTTTTACCCTATTTTTGCCAACAGAAATGATTCCTTTCTGCTTCAAATTCCTTAAGCTCTTCTGAAGAAATACACTAGAATAAATACAACTACGCCATTATTTTGGGTGTATCTCCCTAGTAAAGGTGAGGACAAGAGCGGAAAGATTATTGAGTTAACTTGATCAAGGTCTGACTATCCAGTCTATGTATCTGAATCTAGAATATATTAGAGTGTTATAACAAATACATATACATGTGTGTATATGTTATATATGCACACATATATGTGTATGTGTATTCTCAATAACAGTGTTGCTTTTTCCCCTAACTTTTTAAGGAGATACTAGTCCAGATCTGCAACTACGTCAGTGTAGTTATCTATATTGATTTAGGGAGTCCCTGATGTGGAAACTCTGTCTACCAGTGCAAAATAACTGCTTTCTAAAACGTACAGTCTTAGAGAATTGTTTGAGATCTTGAGTGGTTAAGTGGTTGGCTCATTATCATAAATCTAGTATGTTTCAGAGGCAGGATTTAAAACCAGATTTCAAAAATCCAGAGTCAGCCTTCTATCTTCCATGTTACACTGCTTTTCTCTTTCTGTCATACATAGTTACTTTCTAAGAAAAGACTTAGGTGTCAAGTCCTATGACCTCATTCATTTGTTCTTCTCTATTCTCTTCCACCCTTTGATTTATGCAGTGAAAGATATCCCAAGGATGTAGTTAAAAGAAATGACTAGGGAACTGGAACTGCCCATTGGGAAGAACAATGGATTGTCCTGGCTGACAATACTCACATTCCAAAGGTGGGGGCCTGAGGAGGGAGAACTGCTAACCCCCCTCCCCCCAACTTCAGCTTCATCTTTAACTTCATAAACAAAGAGGTGCAGATGTTAGACATTCAATGAGAATGCATTACTTTATGAGTCCCTTAGCAGTTGTTTCATCATAGGTACTTAGTGAGAACCTTCCTTAAGGAAAACCTCAATGTGTCACAGGCACATTTATAATTGAGACTGTCTTTGATTGGAAATATCTGGTTTCTGTCTGCAGCCCAAGTAATTCAGAAGCATTTTCAAACAACATGACCTACTGTCTATTATAGGCTTCCATGAAACTAGCTTTTTAGTGACAACTAGAAATGCTTCATGGCCATCGCTAGGCTTTCCTTAAGTCTTTTTAACTGTCTCAATCCTTCTAGGTGTTTTTTTTTTAACTCCACCACTCAGCAGCTTAGTGCTTGGAGAATTTCCCAATGGCAGTTTCGCCTGAGTTAAAAATCAGCTAACACCCACAGAAAGATTGTGTTTTTTTTTTCTTTCTTTATGAATTGAGCTTTAAATCTTTACCTTGATTTAGTGAGAAAATAAAATTGGACAATAGTCAATGTCTCATTTGTATATATTTATATGAATACTGTAACCTGGAGGGTATCTGCTAACCAAAGATATACAGCCATTAACCCTCAGCTAAACAGCTTCCCAAAAAGCCTTTTCAGGGAATGGCTTTTAAATGCACAAGCAATTCAAATCTAAAGGCAGAGATATTTGAAGCATACACAAACATACAAGCCTTTTGGATAAACACATTTTCAGAGAGCTTTTGATGAAAGCGATAAGTTACATTATTACCCTTCAGCAGACACTTATCAGCTATAAACATAGGGTGGTTTAGGCTAGAAATCAACCCTCAGGGAAAAACTGAGAGAATTCTGGGACTCACAGTTATATAGATCAACATGAACCTGAGACTCACTTTTATTTTCATTTATTAAAAAAGTCTGTGGTCCACTCCTTCAATTTCAAATCCATTAGCATCCTGTCCCCTTAAAGGGGAAGGGGAAAGTAACTTGATTTTATGGACTGATTGCTGATGGTTAAGCTACTGCTCTATTGGTTTTGAGTGCAGAGTTCATTTTAGATACATTATCCATAAACCAGATTTCCAATAGAAGTCATAGTTCCTAATAAGCTTGGGAAATGAGCAGAGTTAGCTTGGTCAAAGGGAGGCTGCAGACAGGGCTAGGTCTCCTAAATGTCTAATACACTGTAAGCATTGGTATAAATGACCAATTTTCTTCCCACTTCCACACAATTATGTTTCTTGTATGCAAAGGTTGGTTTCAGTTTAGTTGGCCACTAGATGAACTTGAAAATCCTATAAAAAGCAGATTAGAGTAGGAGTTTCAAACATTTTTCCTGTCATGCTCTCTCAAGCAACGTATTTGTCAACTTATGTAACTCCTTTCTCCTTGCCACACATACTCAGCAACTGACTTTCCCGATGTAGAATAGTTAGAATCATTTTCATGATGTATTTAATCCCTTTCAACAGATAAATACATTTTATTACTGGTTGAAAAGATAACAGTCATGAGATAGCTTCATGTTTCTTTCCATTTTCAAATGTAGTATTATTATGTAATATCATTTAAAAGTACTGGAAAAATAAGAAGAAAATTTGAAGTTATGTGCTTATTCAATCTTATTTTAAGTCATTTTATTTCAATCAACCAACCTACAAATGTGTATTATGTGTTCACTACTAAAGCAATCCCGACACTCAGAGAGCTTACATTTCATTAGAGAAACACCATGCGCACGTGAAAGTATTTCAGAATAATCACATACGCAAAAATGCTAAACATTTAGAAAGGGAAAGTCATTTTAGACATTTTCATTGAAGAACAATTAAAAACTTAAATATAAGATTAATTTTTACAATTAATGGGGAGAGGAAAGGAGCAGTGGATAGAGAATTTTATTTTGAGTCAGGAAGACTAGTGTTCATCTCCTGTCTCTTACATATTATAATGTGGTGTGACTTAACCCTTAACCTCTCAGGGTTCCAGACGAATTTCTTAGATTGTAAATTCCTAAACAGGTGGTGAATTTCAATGCAAATTGTATGGAGAGAAGGAAAAAAAAAAGTGAAAAGCAGGGAACGATGGAAGGTGGGAGGTATAGAAAGATTGAGGAAGAGAGTGAATGAAAGAGACAGATAGACAGAGAAAGAACCAGCAGGTATATGAGAGACAGTGTTATGTATTTATTTATTTTTTTGACAGCACGCACTCAGTCAAAGCAAAGTGGAGAGTTTCAGATGTTTTACTCGATATGATTAATGTAAAAGTTTGTTCATATAATTTAATCAACTTTATCTTTCCTTCCAGTTGGAGGGTTATTTACTCTGATTTGCCCATATCATTGCTTTGTCATACCACAGCTGTACTACAGTATTACTATTACTACATTACCAGTGTAACTACGGAGAGAGTTATCTCAAGTTATAGCTTGTCTACTCGTTCAAAACTTCTAATCATTCATATAAGTTACTGCTAGACTAACTGATTGTTATTTTTTCTTTTAATGTTCTTTTTTAAAATACCATGAACAATTCTGATTTATCTATTCCCTTTGAGGGCTTACATACAATAATTAATAATGATAATAATAATAATAGTAATAATAATAATGATAGCTATATTTATGTAGCACTTACTAAGTGCCAAACACTGTGCTAAGTGCTTCACAATTATTATCTCATTTGATTTTCACAACATCTCTGGGAGGCATATGCTATTACTATCCCATTTTACAGGTAAGGAAACTGAGAGGAACAAAGGTTAAGTGAGTTGGCCCAGGGTCTCACAGATAGTGTCTTTGTGATTCCAGAGCCAGGATTCTGTGCATGGCATCATTTAACTGCCCAAAGAGAAGCTATTAGCCAAGACTAATTAAGACTACCTTTGACAGCATATGCAATTTTCTTCACTCATTGTTCTATCACCTCTGGGCAGAGAAGAAGGAGATGTGTTTCACCTAACTAGTTCTTCTGGAACTAATATTTTTTATTTAATTTAATCTGAACTCAGCTGTGTTTTAGGGTTGTTTTACTTTACATCATTATTGTCATTTTTATGTATGTATGTATGTAATATGTAAGCATATATTTGCATAAGCTTGCATACATATGTATATATGTTTGTATACACATATGTACACATATATCCTGATTTTGCATTTAAATTCTTTGCTCTGCATCAATTCATATAATCTTTTCTTACTTTCATGAAATCTTAGGTCATCATTTCTTAATGTACAATAATTACATATTGTAATATTTACAAATGGAAGGAAACTCATTTTGTTTATATTTCTATGCTAGCCCCCCCCCCAAAAAAAATTACTGCTGTTTTGATATTCATGAGACCTTTCCCTCTGACTTTGACTTCCTTTGGATATATGCCTAGAAGTGGGATTGTGGAGGTGAAATCAGCACTTTGTTGACTTCGAACTGACTATTTGGACTGAAATGCCAATTTAATTCACCCATCAGTTAATTGAAATCTATGAAGTGATTCAATGAATTAATTCAGCTGAAAACATTTTCCTTCCTCCAAGTCTACTGATTTAATCAGCTAAATTGAGAATTTGATTTCGTTTCATTTAAACACCATCTCAATTCGAATCTCATTCCACTTTCTTGATATTTTTGTATAAGAAATTCAATGTAGGATAAGATACACCCCAAGATGGCTCCTGCACACTGATCTGAATTTTTATGCCATGAGAAAGTTGAAATTATTGTTTATCTAAGTATATCAGCATTTCTCATTTTGTATTAGGCTAGAAATAAAATTTTTTATTCTGTTATGCATGGTTTAACTCTCTGGATGTATTACATATTTCTCTGCCTTAAGACAGAATAGAAAATGCAATAGATTCCACTTCTTTATACTGTACTAACTTGTGTACACATTGTTTTTATCCAGTTGAATAGAATATATCTATTATAAACTATTTGAGGGGAAGGACTATTTCCTTCGTATTTGTGTTTCATTAGAACCTAGCATACAGCAGGTACTTAATAAGTGTTTGTTGGATTAAATTGAGATGACTTTGAAACAAGAAATATATTTGAAATATTTTGAATAATTTAAGTAGTTATGCAAATTTGAGGCCACTAAGTGTCTCATTGGATAGAACCCTGGCTCTGGAGTCCAGAAGACTTGAGTTCCAATCCTGACTCAGACATTTACTACTTCTGTGACATTGGCAAGTCACTTACCCTTAATGCCCTGGAGAAGGAAATGACAAACTACTCCATTATCTTTGTCAAGAAATCCCCATGGACAGCATGGTCCATGGGGTTACAAAAAGTTGGACACAAATGAATGACAACAACAACAATGCAAGTTTAGGTAATGGTGGTATCAAGGAAGAAGCTCTGGAATTAGTGTTAAGAAATCTGAGTTCTCCTCTCTGGTCTAACACATACCAAGTGTCTGAGCATAGGCAAGTCATTCCAGGTCTCTGAGCCTCAGTTTAATTGTTTGTAAAATGGAAATAATTTACACTGCAAATTTCACAGAGTTATCATAACGAAATTATTTTGTGAACTTTAAAGCACTATGGAAGAGTGAAGAATCATTATCCTCAACATTCAGGGATGTCCATTGTTTCTTTATGCAAATGATACTCTGAGAATCTAGGCATCTTCACTTTCTTTTCCATTCCTGACTTTGATCCAACCATTTTCCATTTATTTGTTTGTTCATTCATTTGTCTGTTTATTAATTTGTCATTCCATCTATTTGGCCAAAGGGGCAGCTTTGAATTCAGAAGACCTTGCTTGATGGAGACTTTTTAAAGCCGATCCAGTCATCACCAAATTGTCACTCATCATGGAGTCTTGAGCCATCATGAATATGGGGTATATGTTGGCAGGCTTGTTAACAGGAACTGTTAGCATTAATCTGCTGGCCTCTTGAACTCTAAAGATGTTTCACATTACATTCCTTGATGGCCCTTGGCCTCAAGTTGAAAGATTACCAGTCCTTCATCTGAAGACATGCTCAAAGCTTTTGGTCTTTAAGGCAATTAAGTAACTTTTTTAAATTGATTAATTGAACTCATAGTTTTTGTGTTTTTTTTCCAGTGCCCAAGAACTATGATAAAGTACCATTTTTACATAGGAAAACAAATCTGTTGCAGTTAAGGATTCTTCCTTTTTGCAACAGGTTGGGAGTAGGAATTCCAGAAGGGTAATTGGTGAAGAACAATGGGTTATAGATTTTTAGATTTGGGATGTTGTAACTTGTTGAGAGGTATGAAGATGTAGGACTGAAACAGTCCCTGATTTATTCAAAATTAGCTAAAGAGGGTCTTATATACAATGCCAGCTTCTGTGGGGTCATATGAACCCAGAAAGACAGTTTATCTGAGTTTATTATGAAAATGAGAAAGAGACTTTCTTGACTTGTTTTAGGGATTAGAGCAAAAGGCAAAGGACAATTAACAGTTTGGGGACATATAACAGCTTTATGACAAATGTCCAGAAAACAGCTTCCAGTTGCCTTCCATACCAGGAATCAAAAGCCTTGTAGTGATATTTCATTTCTTTCTTCTCGAAATTTTATAGTTGAAATGATTAGTCAAATTATGTTGGAGGGTAATAATTAATTAGAATTATTCAAAATCCCAACAAGGTAGAAAGGCCTCATTTATTAATGTAGCTACGTAAAAATATCAATATGCATGTGCGTGTATTTCACAGCAATCAGCATCAATTCACTTATATTCCATAGACTGAGAAAGATAATAGCACTTTCAGGTACAAAATTCTAACAACCCAAAACCGTATGGTTATGCTCCTAGTAAAAGAGGTCAACAATTACAGAGAATAAATATTATGAAAAACATTTAAGCCATCAAAGTTGTATTGGCCCTGCTTTAATCTTCATTTGCACTCTTAGTAAACATCTTTGCCAGGTCATCTGGTAGATTGCTGCCTCTTTCTCACCCTATATTACATCTCTCCTTATTTACTGGTTCTAGAAAGGGGGCCAAAAAACACTCACGGCTTTCCCTCATCCTAAACATATGCACATGCACTCATGTACACAGCTGGAGAAGTAATATTTTTAAAATATAACTAATACGTTTTCCCTCCCATATAAAAAATCTCCAGTCACTTTCTATTGCTTTTATGTTAAAATATTAATTACTATTCGGTACTTAAAACTTTTCACCATCTGGGTCCAAGGTAAATATTCTATGGTCTGGTGAAACTAGCTCACTTAGTGTTCATGCCTAGCATTTCTTCTCTTAGCTTTATCCATTGCCACAACTCGTCCCCTATGCATGAAACATAGTTGTTCTATATGATTTCCTTAGAATCGCTTTTTTTTTTTCAAAGATGCTCATGAAGCACCTCCCATTTGAGGCCTTCAGATAGGCCAAAGAAACTTGGCCATTTCCCAAGGGACATTACAAATTACCAAGCTAGTTAGAAACAGAATCACTTAAAAAGTTGGAACAAATTTGGCTCTCCAGCACATCACTGAGAAGAAACTATTTTAGTAGAAAAAAGAGAACTTTTCTTCATCCTTGGTCAGATCTCCTTCCCCAGCTTTTCTTTTGTCCAGGGCAAGACATTTAAAGTTTCTAAAAGTATGGAGAATTTTGGCCTTTGCAATCTCTCTGGCAAGGTCCTTGCAGTATCACTGGATCAATTGAGTAAAATGTGTGCATTAGGAGTCAAGGACAGAGTGGATACAGATTTATTGTGTTTAAGGGGAACATCTTAGGCACCTCACAAATACCAGAAAAGGATTTCATGCATCCAGTTGTAAACTACTTCTTTACTACTTGTATCCTCTAATTTGGATCCCACTTTACTCTTGATTCTGCATATGCTTGTGACAATGAGCATAGGCGAGTCATTCCAGTTACACTGTGAGAACGTATCAGAGATATTTTAGTGGATAGAAGTTTTATCCCAACTGTTTTAACTCTACCATATGGATAAAGTCCCAATTCTAAAGGCCCTTTAAAGCTGTCTAATTCAGTTGATTCTCAAATGTTAATCATGGGGAGAATCCCACTGGTTGACTTATACTGATGGCATTAGAGTGAAGAGGTGAAAAGGACTCTTCATCCGTTAGAGAAGATGTAACCAATTTCTAGAGACCTGGTTTGTCAATAGAATTTGGAGTTTATACACAGATACTCAAAGTTTATATGGTCTATATCACCACAGTACTCAACACATAGAAGGCACTAAATCAATGCTTGTTGATGGATTCTTTGTGGAAGTGATTTGAATCAACCATCCCACCCCCCTGCCATTTCAGTGTTTCCCACATGCCTGCTTTGTCAGACATCATAAAGTTAGTTTTGGTTTAGCTTCTTTCATTAGGCTCCTTCTGCCCCATGGCAAGAAGTTTTACTGTAACAATGGGAAGCTATTCAAATATTTCAGTGTCTGCACAGTTCAGACTTTCTCTATTTTAACCTAAAAAAGAAAGGTGATGGAAACATCTTACTTAACATGCCACACACATGATGGGTCTTACTTAAGCATTCATTGAGTGGCTATTTTACGGAAAGTAGTCTTTAAAGCTATGATTACCTTCATTTAGCATCCTATTACACTTTAAGTTCAGAGAGCATTTCTTATAGGACCATTTCAAGGGAGATTACATCACCACAGCCCTGGGAAAGGGTAGGTTCCAGAAACAGTCTGAAATCAGGCAAAGTCAAGAATCCTTGCAAGTAGCTACAAGTATTTTGGATTAAGTACTAGTGTGTTGGATGGGAAGAAAAAAAATGTCAAATGCCTCTAGTTAGGCAACAAGTATTTAAAGTCAACTCTTATTTGCTTGGATTAAGTAAGGAGGGTTCAAATAATCTTTGGAAAAAAAATGAAAACTTAGCTTGAAATATCGTTATAAAAATTTAAACATATTTAATAACAATTCATTTTTATTTTTTACAACTTCTTATTTATTTTTAATGCTTTGAAAAAAATGAGTTTCAAATTGTCTCTCTTACTCCCACCCCTTTCCAAATCATTGAAGAGACAAGCAAAATGATATCAATTATTCATGTGAAATAATATGAAACATGTTTCCTTATTAGCCATATTGTTTAAAAAAATGAAGTGAGTAAATTATACTGTGCGCTCAGAATTCATCAGTTCCTTCTCTGGAGATGGATAGCATTTTTTTTTCTTTTTGTCATAAGACCTTTGGAATTGTCTTGGATGATTATATTGATCACAATAAGCAAGTTTTTCATAGGGGACAATCATTGCAACATTGCTGTTACTGTGCTCAATGGTCTCCTGTTACTTTTCACTTCATTTTGCATCAGTTCATATATATCTTGTCGTGTTTTTATTTTTTCCTGAAACTACCCCCTTTGGCTATTTCTTAAAGCACAATAGTACTCCATTACAATCATGTGCCACAACTTGAATAACTTTACTTTTAAATTAATTATGAATGAATATGTATCTGATGCTATTTCTATCACTCTTTTAATATGCATAAGAAGTCCATATCCTTTTGTTCTCCTTTGCTTTTCCTCCAATGATCATAATTCATCTGGGTAGGTACTATTTTTATGGTAGAGATAATTAAATGATGGAGATAACTAAACACATACACATGCAAAAATATGAATTTTACTTTAAAGTGCTATAATTCTGCCTCATACCACCAACAGATTACCTCTTTAATGAGAGTTTATCCTGATTAATCTTAGAAATAACCTTAATATCACCAACAAACAGCCTAGCCACTTGCTAAGTGGTGGAGTGAAGGCAGACCCTGAGTAAAACTTTGCTAGAGAAAATCTAAAAAAGTATGACACCTACACACAATTAACGAAAATTTGATTGCATTTGTTAATGCCTTCTTTGGGAGACTCTGGATGTATGGGGTATTTTCTCACCAGCCTTAAGAAGAGAATGGGAGAATGTTGTTTACACACACACACACACACACACACACACACACACACACACACACACAAACACAGAGGCAGACAGAGAGAGAGAGAGAGTGAGAGAGAGAGAGAGAAAGAGAGAGCCCTTATTCATTGAGATTTTTTTTAAAAAGTGGAAATGGAAATAGGAGCAAAAACAGGAAATTTGACCCTAGCAACCTGGCTCAGCCTCCTTGTCTAGTCTATCGTCAACACTATTGCTGCTACCCCAATTGCCTAGCACATAATTAGCCTCCATATTGGGAACCTCAGGTTTGTACATCTCACTTACCACATTTCCTATACATTCTTAAACATTTCAAACAGAGACAAAAAAGGAGAAAGTGATTTTAATTTGAGGGAAAAAAAGTGTACATATAACTTCTATCACTTAAAACAAAAGAAGAAAAATAATACTTAATTATTCTAATAATATCCATCTTTTATTCTTTCTTCCTCTCCCATTTAAAATAACATCCAATGGTACAAAGTCCTGCATGATTTCTGACTCCATAGTTTACCAGTGCTCAATGGAATGGGTTTTCTCCCCCCCCCACCCACTCTCTCCTTTTTATGGCTGCATATTAAAAGTAAACCAGTCTCTGCCAGGTTTGGATAAAAGGCTATTTATTTTCAACCAATTTGATAGCTGCAGTTTTCAGTAATTGAATTTTCTGTGGTCAGAAAAGCAGTAATCTTAGAAACCGAATAAATATTTTTTAATAAAATGGAACACTGAGAAACCCTACAATAATGTCAAAAATGTAGCCACTTATGGATGGATAAATATTTTAAGAAATTTACATTTCACCCAAAGCTTTATGCTTCTGGCTTCTCCAGAAATTTTGAACAGTGGAATATTTTGCTTTGGGGAGGGGGCTTGGTTGGGTTTACATAAAATCAGTAAACTCTTTTTCATCTTTGGTATATGCACCTTATGGAAACTATTCTGGAGACTGAGGAAGCTCAAGGCAGTGGCTATCATCAATAGTTCTTCGGTTTAATCGCTCCAGTGAGAACTTCATGCCACCTGCCTCACATGTTGAAAGAAAAAAATCAAAATTCTGTTGTGCCCAATAATCATCATAGATGATAATTCCCTTAAATTTCTATGTGTGTGTGTTTCTTTATTGAGGGGCGGGGGGTTGAGATGGAGAGGTGAGTCAGTGGGAAATGTTTTGGACCTTGAATCAAATGACCTGAGATGCTAGGACCAGATATATTTTCCTTATATGCATAAATCTAATCACATTCCTTTATCCCCCCAAACTCCTTAATTAGGCAATTAGTCAATCAACCAACAAGTGTTTATTGTTTGTTAATTAATCATTATTACTTAAGTGCCTATTAAGGACAACTTTCTTGTTACTGTCAAGGGTACTACCATTGTCTTACCCAATCTCACAATATAAGTATCACCCTCAACTCCTCACACTCTCATTTCATTTTTTTTTTGTCCTTTACTTGTATCCCTAGCATTTTGCATAGTACCTAGCAAATAATGGATGTTTAACCAATGTGGGATGGTTAACTAATTGTCAGATATTGTGCAAGGTGCTGGGAATACAGGTACAAAAAACGAAAAGATCCTTACGCAGAATGAGTTTGAATCATAATGAAGGAGATAAGCATAGATAGATAGATAAATAGATAGATAGACAGACAGACAGACAGATAGATAGATAGATAGATAGATAGATAGATAGATAGATGATGGATGGATGGAGCATAAATATAAAGTTTTTATATAGGTATTTATATATGACATTTAAGCAAAAAGTTGTTTGAGAAGGCACAAGCAATTGAGTAATGGGATAAGAAAAAACCTTTTTGTGGAAGTTAGCATTTGAGTTGCATCTTAAAGGAAGAACAAGGCTGTGTGCATTGGAGATAAAGACGGATTGAATTCTATATACTGCAGATGGCACTGAGATGGGAGATGGAGTAGTGTAAGGTCAGTTTTGTTGTGAGAGAACAGTTTGATTGTATTGCAGAGTTTGGAAGGTGAAATAATGACCAATAAGGTTAGAGAAGGTAGTATTAGGCCAGGATGAGTAGGACTTTAAAAACTAAACAGAGAAATTTTTGTTTTATTTTACAGGTAATGGGGGGCTACTAAAGTTTATTGCATAGAGAAGTCAATGTGCTTCCTTACTGGTTACCATATCAAGCCTAAACTCTTAAACCTGATATTCCGTCCACAGGCTGCTCTCCTCTGAACAATTAGCCTTATCAACCATTTGAATCCATTGCTTTGGGAGCTAGTGAGTTCCCCTTTACTAGCAGTATACAAGGTGAAGGTGGTTGTGCACTTTACAGGTATTTTGTATGTATGATTCTTGTTTAGGAATCTCTAAAAATATAAAGCTTCTGTGCCTCCTCCAAACACTGAGATTGTGATTCTTTGATAACTTTACAATCTTACCTCAAACTACTTCTTGCCAAATGCTGTATGCTCCAACTGAGCCACAAATTTTGGAATTGCTCCATATACGATCCAGATTTCCTGATTTTAGTCTCACAAATACAATACCCTCCCAACTTCTGTCTATTGAATCCCTACCCTATTCTTTAAAAAAAAAAAATCCGAAAACACCAACTAATATTGTACTGCCTAGTTCCTTCTTGACTCCTTGCCTTTTCCTAATGAGGTTGGTACTGATCTTTCCTTCTTTTTTTTAACACCTCTCATATTTAACATATGTCGTTTTTTACATTATACTTATTTGTATATGTGTTATAACCTCCCCCTACTAAAATATGTAGTTCATGAGGGGAGGGATTATCTTATCTAATATGTGTATTGCTCCCAGCTGAGCTTTCTGTACACAGCAAGCACTTAGTAAATGAATGACAATGGAGGGAAAATTTATTGGGATAAGTAGGCTACAGCATGTAACTCATGGTGACTTGTGCTGAAGCACTGTAAATTTTATTAACCAGGAAATGAACGACTGGGGAAAGAGTGCCCTAGTCATATATTGAGAATCAAAAATAACAGATGGATTGCCCAAATACTACACTGGTACTCAATGGCTAATAAGATACCTTTTTACATTATTGTTTGAATTTAATAACATGTTGATTGAATTAAATAAAAAAGACCTAAAAGAAGTCTTTTGCATAGTAGTTGAATTTTCTATCAAGGACTTATGGGGAGGATATGGCTAAGAATTATACAGGAAGAGGAGATACATTTGGGCTGTGATGTGTGCCATTGTAGGGAGTATAATACATGGAATCATGGAACCATTGGAAATGATTGGATTTGGCATCAGAAAAATTGGGTTCTAATTCCTAGCTCTGACACTTGAAACTTGTATGACTTTGGACAAGTCACTTATCCTCCTTATGCCTGTGCTTTCTTATAAGGTAGGTGGACTAGTTGTCCTAAGAATCCTTCTGTATTTAAACCTGTAATGTGTTAGGATATATAAACATTAAATTTAGACCTTTTCACAGAAAAGCTTCTCACTGTGCCATTTAACATTGTAGAGGAAAAAATTGGTAGAAGTAATTAGATTTATTTTAGGCCCATTGCCCAATTTCCTTTAGACTCAGTCTGATCTGTACACATAAGCATACACTAATTTCCATGACTGTACTACTATTCAGTCCTAAAATAGCTATCTTTCTCTATGCATATAACTCTCTTATTTCAAAGTTCTCAGAACACTTTGCCCACCAATTATAATGAATGAAAAATTACCATGGGATAAGCACCATGTTAAAATGCTGGGGCTACAATGTGAAAGTGAGAAAATCTCTGCCATTGAAGAGTTAATATTCTAATTGGGGAACACAAAACAAAAAGGAGAGTGGTGGCTAGGCAAGAGTTTTGTAGTTTGGAAAGCCACAGGGATAGTGAGTGAAGTCGTAAGGGGGAGGTTACATTGAAAGAGCCTTTCTATGAGCAATAGAAATATTGGTTTGATTACAGTTTCAAATATAGAAGTCAGACTTGGTTGAGACAATAGGTTGGGGGGGAGGTAATGAAATTAGGAAGGCATACGCTGGCCAGTAAGGTGGGAGACAAAAACATGGCCAGTGTATAATATATAAATATTATTGATCTAAGAGATTGCTGGATTTCTTTATTGAGACTGAACAATTTTTAGTAGGGGAAGCTGCTAATAGTTGTTAGATTGATTCACTGGATGCTGCATTGGAAGAATCACAAAGGAGCAGAATTACAGATGGTATAGTCATGATCAGTGTAATAACAGTAACAACAACAACAACAACAATCATTTACATAGTGCTTTAACATTTGCAAAGCACTGTACACAGTATGTCTTATTTGAACCTCACCTGAACACCCCTGTGCTATAGGTGCTGTTATTATCCCCATTGGAAAGTCAAAGAAACTGCATCTGGGAGATACTGAATGACTTGCAGAGGGTAGCACAGTTAGTAAATGCCTGAAGCAAGAATTAAACTCAGATCTTCCTTTCTCCAGGGCCAGGACTGCATTTACTAAGTGGCAGAATTGCCTCCCAATGTTTGTCCTTTCACAAGACTTGAATGTGATTTGCTGAATGAAAGCAGGAAAAGGTCCTTGTTGTATGTGACAATTGAATCTCCTCATGAAGGACAAAACAGAATGCACCTTCACTGAAGAGCAAATAAATTCTATGAATCTAAAAGATAATAATTATAATTCTTTAATTCTTCAAAGAATGTCATTTCATTCATGTGACATCCTTCCATTGTTGCCCAACAAACTATCCACACCTTCTTAGCCTGTGAGACTCCTATTCATGTCTTCCATGATCGTAAATTCGTTATAAGCATCCACCCAACATTCTGAAAATCTTTTTGATCTTCTCACATTATGTAGGTACCAAGAGAGTCTACAACTGGTCAAAAATTGTTCCACTTTTATTACATGACCTCTGGCTTATAAGGAGTCTCCCTCCTGTCTTTAGGTTAGGAGAATTGACCCCAAAGCAGATAAAGCTGATCTTACCCTTTTTAAGTCAATAAGTCAGATTTATGGATTCTTGGCATAGTTTCTCCCACACCAATGTGTTATAATGAATGAAGGGAGTACCAGCCACTTCCTGATGTCATTCAGGCCTTTTCCTAGTTTTGCTGGGAGACCCTACCTGCTTTGCACTTAAATACAGGAAAATCTAGCACTTACATCAGAGAACTATTTTGAAGATCAAATGAGATAACTTAGGTAAAGTGCTTTGCAAATCCCAAAGCATTGTAAAAATGCTAATAGTTATGGAACAAGAGTTCAAATCCAGTCTCAGACACTCATCAACTGCATGACCCCAGTGAAGTCATTTAACCCGCCTGTCTCGTTATCCTCAACTGTAAAGCAAATGTCGTAATAGCAGCTGTCTCCCAGAACTGTGGTAAGGATAAAAGAGGATAATGCCCGTAAAGTGCATTGCAAACCCTAAAGACCTATATAAACGTTATGAAGACTTATTATCATCATCATCGTTATTATTATTATTACTATTACTGTCATTGGTTATTGTCATTGAAATAATCTGTTGTGGGGAGTCAAACTTGTGTTGTTCTTTTCAGAAACTTCATCTTCGTTAAAGCTACCATGGCAACTTTGGAGAAGAGGAAAGAAAGAACTAGCAGCTGGAAGTCCTTGGTTTTGTGCTGGTCATCTGGAAGAGATTGGTGCAAGCCAGCAGGACCTTTCTCTAGGTCCTCAGACATTTAATTCCATTTAACTGGCTTTTTACATGAATAGAAGGCTAAGAACAGAAGGATAAATTAACCCGGGATTGTTGAGAAAGTTAAAAAAAAATAAGTCAACGATAGATCTCAAATGTGAGAGACTTAAGTGAAACTACTTGCCTACATTCTGCCCTGTTCAGGCCATGGTAAAAATAAAATATTTTCCAATGAAACAAAAATGGAATCTTTAAGATGGGATTTAAAAATACATAAGATGTTGCCTGATTTGTAGCTTGTTTCTCAATTATGAATTTTGATGCCATTGCACAATAAGGCCATTATATGTCATTAAACAGTTAATTAAAATTACCTGCCTACTTCTACCCAGCTTCATCTTGGTGGGTGTATCAGTGTGAAGTTTCATTTAAACATAATGCATGTCCTGCACACATAGTTTTAGACTCATTATAGACCTTAGAGTTCTAGAATTACCCCATTATTTCTCAAATGAGGAAACAGGTCCAGCATAGTTAAGTAAATTGTACAAAATTGAACGTATACTATTTAGGAGAACTGGGATCCATACATAGATCCTTTGACATTATTATTATTTTGACTGTACCCTATTCAATTCTATATCACAATGAGACTGATTTTCCAATGATTAAGGGGTAGTAAAAGATGAACAAATAATTCTCAATAGAATTACAAACTCTTATCAACCATATGAAAGCTCAGTCCAAATCACTAATAATGAGAAAAATGAAAATTAAAGCAAGTCTGAGTTTTCACCTCACACATAAAAAATTGACATACATGACAAAAGAAATAGATAGCATAGTTGGTATTCAGCTTTTTCTTGTCTCAAGATTAGCTGAAGTGGTGGAGATGGGAACTAGCCCGATAATGCTGAATATCATTTGGGAATTATGCCAAGAAAATTACCAAAATGCTCATGCCCTTTGACCCAGACATCCCACTGCTTTACATATTTCCCACCATAAAAGTCAAAACAAGGAAAAAAAAAGGTTCCATATACACCAAAATATTTTTGATAGTAATTGTTATGTTAGAAGAGAATTGGAAACAAAGTAGATGTCCACTGATTCCAGAACAGGTAAACCAATTATGGTAGATAGATATAATGACATGTTACTTTATTATAAGAAATAGTAAACATGATAAATGTAGAATAACATGGGGGGATTTACAAGAACTTTTGTGAAGCAAACAGAATCAACAAAGCAATATACACAATGATGGCAACATTATAAATAGAAAATAAAAACTGAAACCAGATTCTGTGTAAATTTATTGACTAAACTTGACTCTGTAAAGAAATGATAAACTATACCTCCCTCCCTTTTTTGCAGAGGTGTGGGACTCTATGAATGTGCAACAGTGCATATTATGTAAAAACTTGTTTGCTATGTTGGATTAATTTTGTTGAACTGTTTATGCATGGGTATGTCTATCACTTCTCTTTTTATTCTGCGCTATAAAGGAAAATTATCTGGCCCTGGAAGCAGTCAAAGATTGATCGGGAAATGAAGATTATGTGAATAAAAATAGTTATAAAAATCTATCTTGTAAATGAATTTTAAGGTGTTGCTATTTTAATATAGTGACAATTTGAAAACTGTGAGCATCCCCCCAAATGAAGATTGTCTTGGAGTTTTTGAAACTTTTCTGGAAGTACTGGTTACCATTTCAAAATGGCTATGAGTATATGACTTTTGACAAGGAAAAGTTGATATAGCCACATTTTGATTAGCAGATCCAAATCTATCTCCTACCTTTGTCACTTTTTTTCCTTTCACATGTATGTTTTCTCATTGATTTCATCCATTATTCAACTAAATTAGTCCCAGTTCGATAATAACTACCTCCCTCTAGCCTTTCCCTTTCATGTGAAGGAGTAAAAACTAAGGCCCAGGTGGTTTTCAATATGACATTAGGTGGAAACCGGTTATGAAATTACCTATTTATTAATGATGTGTCAAGAGACTGACATGCTAATAGCAGGCACCAGCTGAAGTAGTGCTAATGTAAAAATAACAAGCCTGGGCTGTAGAAGCAGAGATCTTTCCTTCTGGGGAGAGCCTATCTAAATCCAGATTTTTATCTAAAGGTTTTAATCACCCCAAGGAAAGATTTTAGAAGATAGCCAAGCATATTCTGAATCAGTATGTTTTGCAAAATTTCCTCACTGAGTGCATGCATGAGAAAACATTTAGTGCCAGATATGCAAAGTATTACTGTCATATCAGTGAATTGGGCAGCCTTGGAGAAAAGTCATTCTGCAATACAAAAATGGGATTTAATGTATAATCTTAAAATGAGAGCTGCAAATGAATCATTGAGTAGAATCAGAGGCTCTAGGTAATATTTTGTAATAGGAAAAAGAATAAGAAAACATGAAGGTGGGATCATAGAGATAAATGAAATTAACTTAAATATATTTTAGATAGTCATACTGTCCTATGTCTCAGGGTAAAAAAAAAAATAACATAAAGTTGAGATTAGGTCAAATAAACCAATAGTCCCTAGTGTTTGGGTGGGGCTTGAATTTCTAATGAATGTAATTTTAAAGGTGAATTTGTCACCTCTACTAGGAACAGAGTGGGGGGGGGGAAGCGGAAATTATTTGGATAACAGGAAAGCAGGATGGATTAGGGTGTTTAAATCATTGATCTCAAGAGCTACCTACACAAATGAATTTGATGAGCCTCTGTCCTTTGATTTATTCTTGGAGACAGGTCCTATTTTTATCCCCATTTTACAGCTGAGAAAATTGAAGACAACAGAAGTTTAAAAACTGGTTCAGGGTTGCATAGCTAGTATCTGAGGCCAGATTTGAACTCAGGTATTCTGTGCTTTATCTTCTAGACCATCTATAAATGCCACATGAAGGAAAGCAATATACTATTATCTGATGAAAGGCAGAAACCTGTAAATTGCTTTCCACTGTCTGTCACTCCCTACACCTCCCTCAACTTAATCAATTATTAGGACAACCTTCAAAATAGCTCAAATGACAACTCATAAAAAAAGAAATTAAGAAATTATTTCAGTCAGAAATTCAGACCATCGGTGTAAGAAATAGGGTTTTCAATGTAGAATTGAAAAATACGGATAATTAGAATAAGAAAAATTGAAAATATAATGGAGAATCTCACTAATGAAATGAAAGACATAGAATAATAGATATGGAACACAGAAATACTAAAGTAGAGGACGATTGGGAAAAAAAAGAAAGAAAGCAACAATGGTAAAAGAAAATATGAATTCTATACAGACAAGATGACTGCCAGAACAATGTGAAAAATTTTTTAAAAGCCCAAATACCACAATGTAGGAAACAGATTTTTTAAAAAAAGATGCCCAAGATTTTGAACAAAAGCGTTTAAAGAGAAAACCCAGAAGTGACTACTATGAAAAAAAATAAAACATACCCTCTTCTTCAAACTCCAAAACAGAAAGTGGTCAAGTTTAACAGTTTTAATGATGAGGAACAAATTTTGCACACATCCAGGAGAGAGACCTTCAAATATGAAAGAAAGCCAAACCAAATAATGCAGAATTTTTCTGCAATTATAAGAAATCAGAGAAAGGGATGGTGTAATATATTCCAAAAAGTAATGGAGCTTCAGCTGCAACCTGAAATGACATATCATAAGTATAATTACCAAACAAAAATAAAAACTGTAAAAAAAAGCGTTCAAAAAAGAGGCAGTTTAGGTATTCCTAAAAAAAAGAGGCAAGCAAATTATTTAACTTGAAAATACCTCAAATAGAAACACAAGAAAGGTAAATAACGTAATTATCAGGAAAAGATGAAGTAGTGATTAACTAATAGCTAAATAAAAATTTTGCTGAGTATCAATGAATAGTCTCTATTTTTAAAATTGTATGTTGCAATTTAAGAAATTATATTCAAAGATTTTGCAAGTGGATGTCTACTTTGTAAAGTTTAATATTCAGTTCACCATTTCTGTATAGAATCAGAAATAAAACATTGCTTTTTTTGCCAGTAAGTTTCTTTTGTAGGTATCACTATAGAACAAACTGTTAATGGAAAGAGATGGCGTAAAATACAAGGTAGTGTTTTCAACCAAATATACAAGCCCAAAGAGAAAAATATTGAATTGATTTATACCTTCACCACTGTATCATAAAGCATGAGACAGGGGAGAGGCAGAGAGAGACACACATAGAGAAAAAGAGAAACACAGAGAGGGGAAGAAAGAGGGAGTGAAAGAGGAAGAGAGAGAGAGAGAGAGACAGAGAGAGAAAGAGACAGAGAGACAGAGAGAGAGAGAGAGAAAGAGAGAGAGAGACAGAGACAGAGAGAGACAGAGACAGAGAGAGAAAGAGACAGAGAGACAGAGAGAGAGAGAGAGAAAGAGAGAGAGAGACAGAGAGATGTGGAGAGACAGAGACAGAGAGAGAAAGAGACAGAGAGAGAAAGAGAGAGAGAGAGACAGAGACAGAGAGAGACAGAGACAGCGAGAGAAAGAGACAGAGAGAGAAAGAGACAGAGAGACAGAGAGAGGGAGACAGAGAGACAGACAGAGACAGAGACAGAGAGAGACAGAGAGAATCACATTGTTTCAAATAGAAGTTTTTCCATGTCATTAAATTACATTTTTGAAAGAGAATGTACAATGGTCAGTTTGCGTGGTTCAATGAAAGAGGTATTATTTTATTTTATTTTATTTTCTCTAGTCATTGACACTGTAAATGGGCTTGTGATGATGATGTGAACAGTTATCTCACATCTACAAGCTATTCATAAGAAGGATGCTGAGAAAGATCGCTCTGTGATTGAAAGTAAAAGAATTAAAGGGAAGATTTAAAACAAAGGACAAGGAAAAAATATCAAAAGATCAAAAAACTTACAGTGTAAAAATTTCAAGAGAAATTTAAAAAAAACTTAGGAGAAGCAAAGATAGAAGAGTTTAACAGGGGTCTTGTGTACTACAAACCATGATCCCCCAGGTGAATCAATGTCTTTTTGGGAGGCTGCATAAATAGGGAAAAATAAGTAGATGATAAAGAAATATGCAAAGCACCCCAAGCAAATTAATGGATGAACACTGAAAGGACAGGAATTTATGTCATCTACTGATACAAATGAAGGCTATGGGAGGACACTGAGGTGGAAGACAGTAGAACCAGGACGAGCATCAGGATTATAAGATTTTACCCTACAAGAAAGGGATCAAGTATTAATATAGAATGTTCACAAAAATGAAGATGGGTGTATCTGCAGTAAGAGATAGTCGAGTTGTGTAGTTCGTTTAGTCTGGGAAAAGTCTTTATTTTGGGAGAATATTTTCTCAGACAGATTATTCTTACTGCACAAGTAGTTTATTGCTATAGGAGGTTCCCTGGGGAGTCCAATGTCCATAGTTGTTGAAGAGAACATAGAGTCAGAACTCAGATGGCAGAACTTTTAACATGGAGAGTCTATTGGAATAAATCATAGAGAGTGCAAGGGAAGGATATGCACCCCTCTATTACTGGCAATAGGTACATCTTTCAAACACCATTGCATCTATCTAACGTTGTTTCCCCCCATAAACTGACATATTAAACAGTGAGGCATAGCAGAGGGAGAAAAAAAAAAGTATCTACAGAGGCAGCAGCATAAAAATGGGAAGGAAGAGGGAGTTCAACTTTTGTACTCCAGAGACTTAAGACCATGATAAACAAAGAACAACTAAGGAATTAATAGAGTTAGTCATTCATTCAATAAGCCATTTATTAAGTGCTTATTATGCGCCAGGAACTGCAATAAGCTCAGGGGACATAAAAGGAGGGGAAAACTCCATCCCTGTCATTAAGGATCTCACAATCAGCTGGTGAAGACAGCATGAAAACAAATATATACAAGCAATCTATGTGTGAGATAAACAGGAAATGAGTAAAAGAGGAATAAGAGGAGGTAGAGTAAGCTTCTAGTAGGTGAGATTTTAATTGGGTCTTAAAGGCAATCATGGAGGTAAGTGCTCAGAGATGAAGGAGAGAGAACATCCCAGGCATAGGGGACATCCGGAGAAAACGTGCAGTCAACAGGCAGATTATTTTGTTTGCCTGATTTTTTTTTTCATGCAACAGTCAGGAGGCCAGTGGCACCGAATTGAAGAAAATATATTAGGGAGTAAGGTAGAAGAAGACTGGAAAGGTAGAAAAGGGCTGGATTATAAAGGAATTTGAATGTCACACAAATCATTTTGTATTTGCTCCTGGAGGCAATAAACTGCAGTTTATTGGGTGGGAGGTGACATGACCAGATCTATGTTTTTGGAAAATCACTTTAATGTCTGAATAGAGAATGGATTGGATTAAGGAGAGACTTGAAACAGGCAGACCTATCAATGGACTATTGCAATAATCAAGACATGAGTGATGAGTGCATGGACTTAGAGGGGTGTCAGTGTTAGAGGAGAGAAATGACATAATTGAAAGATGTTGCAAAGGTGAAATCGAGGGGTCTTGTCAACAGTTTGAATGTGGGCAGAGAGAGTGAGGAATCATAGCTGATTCCTAGGTTGTGAGCCTGAAGAACATGGAGGATGATATTGTCCTGTAGAGTAATAGGGAGGACAGTAGAAGTGGGAGTCCTTAGGGGAAATTGAAATGTATCCCATTTTGTATATATTTAGTTTATGCTATCTCCTGGAAATCCAGTCGGAGGTGTCTGAAAGTCAGTTCAAAGATTTCCAGTAGTGAAACCAAGATGGCAGAGTAGAGGAGTGCTCAGCCAAGCTTTTTCAACATTCTTCTCCAGACAACTTTAAGCTAATACCTCAAATTGAATTCTGGAGTGGCAGAGCCAACAAAAGGTCAGAGTGAGACATTCTTCTGATCTAAGACAACATAAGAGTTTAGAAACAGAGTTATGTTACATGTAGGAGGACAATGTACTAGAGTACACATGGATAAAATACCAGTGGTGGGACAAAGCGTTGGTGACAGAAGCAGCAGCAGTTTTGGAAGCTCTCAAGCCAGAGGTGGTAAGGAAACCTGACAACTGGTTGGAAAGAGATTATAGGGCACTCATGTACTAGCATTGGATGTAGGACTAGATACTTTTTGGAAACTCTATTGCCTTTACCCACTTCTGGGTCATGGTTCAAGGGCAGAAAGGAACACTTTTAGTCAAGAGAGAATGAGAACCCTACAGAGAAAACATTTGGCAACTTACCTATACCCATTTCTGGTTCACAGTTCAAAGGTAGAGATGATCAATTTTGGTAAATACGTTTTTAAAATTGTGGCATGGAATACTGGGTAGAGAGATGGCTTTAGAGTCAGGAAGACCTATATCCAAAACCTACTTCTAACATCCTGTCTCCATCAGCCTAGAGAAGCCATTTAACCGTTTGGTACTTTAGGCAATTGTTTAAGACTCTTAATTTGTAGAGAAGATAATGATTTTTATTTGCAGAAGGAGTTTCTTCCTTTACGTCTGTCTCCAATGAAATCACTGGTCCAGTTCTTAAAAGTAGACAAAATAATATTTAAAAATATATTTGGAAGAATTAAAGATCTAAAATCTCAGGAAAAATGAGAAAAAAATAGTCATGAAAGAGAAAGGCCACTTTCAGACCTCAAACTATCTGATGAAGTGATAATCATTATACTGGTAAAAAATAAAACAAATAGACCAGTGGAATGGACTAGATAAGTATGAATCAGATGGTATTGAAATCAACAACCTGAGACTTTATAAATCTAAGAAATAGGAGAAGGAATGACTTTTTTTTTTTTTGCCAAGACTTGCTAGGACATAAGTAAAACCAATTGGCAGAAATTAGGTTTAGTCCAACATTTAGACACTCTATGGTGCAATATGCTAAAAATGGATACATGACTGTTATACTAAAAATCACACCATCAAAAAAAATTCAAGCAAATCAGAAAACATATCTTCCACTGTTGTGGCTAGGACAAGAGCAAAAATAGGCAACAAGGGGCAAACATGATCACAAAATACAAGATAGAACATTTCAAATAAATGAAATGAAATAGCTTTTATATCAACAGAATAAAAAAGGGTAAAAAAGGAAACATTCTTTTTTGGGGGGAGTACCAAATATTTGTGACAAACTAATAGATTACTGACATAAATATAGAAGATCATAACATTCCTTGATGTATGTGATCAAAGCTTTTGGAAAAAAGAATGACAAAATATTAATGACCACATAAAGATATAGTACACACACATGCGCATATATGTATACATACACATATGTGTGGATATATGTATATATATGTATAGATAGAGACAGAGAGAGAAAAAGAGAGAGAGAGAGTGTTAGAGAGAGAGAGAGAGAGAGAGAGAGAGAGAGAGAGAGAGAGAGAGAGAGACAAAGAAAAATCCTTGGGCTAAAATGCGGTTTTGGAAAGCAAAATGCATATTTATTTATATGAAAATTTGATTTATAAAATCACTTTATCATCTTGAAAACAATGTTCTGTTTGGGCCAAACTTCTTTAACATGAGCCTTAGAACTGAAACAGCAGATGATGACTAAATGGGGAGGAGCTCTTTGGAAAATTCTCTGGAGGCAGAGACTTATAAAATATGTATGGCTATTTGCATAAATTTACATTAGTTCATATCACTAATGCACCATTGCTATCTTCCTAGGTCTTTATTTAATAATGACTATAATAAAATTAAGCCTGTCTTCATTGTTCTTTCCTTTGTGCCAGTTTGGCAAGCTAGAAATATGTGGGTGAGTTGGGGGAAGGGTTTCTTTTTCAAGAAACTTTTAAATAGATACAAAAGTAGTAAATATAGAGTGAAACACAAACTTAAAATCACAGAATTAGATAATGCTAAAGCTTGAAGGGACTTGCAGATCATCTAGCTCCACTGTCTCATTTTATAGCTGAGAAAACTGAGGTTCAAATAAAAAAAGAATTCAACCTATTTTCACTCACATACTATTGCAAAATTACAAGTAGATCCTCTTTTATTCCTGACTGTATGGGGGACCTATGTCTTCTTATTTAAGACTGAACCATAAATACCTTAGTGGAATGACGTGGTCTTTTTTTTTTTTTTTGTCTCTCCTTTGAAATAAAATATGCTTTTTCATTCATTGCTTTAGAGGGGGGGAAAAATCCCAGGGAGGGGAAAAAAAAAAGAAGTAGCTACCCAGACTTTGAATGACTGCTGCCATTGTATATGGTTTCTCAAATGTTTCTAGAATACTGGCATACTTCTTTTGGATCAAATTCTATCTTTTATTATTTGAAAATATCCACCACCACCAATATTCATATACCTCCACCTACCACCCCTCCAGCCCAAGTAGAAGCAAAATGGAGTAGAGAGGACTGGAAAAGTTGAGTTTAAATCCCACTTTTGACATCAGTTAAATAGTCTTTAGCAAGTCATTTAACCTCCATGTACCTCTGATAACACCAGAGGGCATATCTACTCATAAATCCTATTTTGATTGAATCGACATAAAAAAAATTAAAAAGGTTTTATTAATGTCATTTTTTTACATCATTAAAATTTCCTATAGTGGCCCTCTCTTTTCTTGTCCTAGAGAACTATTACATATGCAACTATTAAAAGCAAGATGGATAGAAGAAAAAGACAGAGAGACAGAGATAGAATAAGCCAAAGAGACAGAGAAAAAGTTTGAAAATATATGTTATATGCCATGCCTATGAACCTCCCACCTCTTCAGAGGGATGGGAATGTATTCTCACATCTCTTTTAAGTTATGCTTGTTTGTAATTTTCTGGGATTCATTTTTGCTGGTTTTGTGTTTGTTCTTTCCATTTATACTATTTTAGTCATTGTACGTATTTTTTTCTTGGTTCTGCTTACCTCAATCTGTATTAACTCATATAACTCACTCTTTCCATGCTTCTCTGTATTCATCATATTGGTCATTTCTTACAGCATAGGAATAATTTATTATAATCATGTACCACAATTTGCTTTTCCATTCGTCGAAAAATGGGTCTATTAGGTTTCCAATTCCTTTTTATCACAAAAAAGGGCTGCTATAAATATGTGGGTGTTTCAAGACTTCATTCTTACCAATGTTATTCTTTGGTAATAAGTCAACTAATGTGAATTCTGGGTCAAAGTGGATGGCATTTCAGTTGTGATATTTGAAAAATTTCAAATTGATTTCCAGAATAGCTATGTAACTTCACCACCAATACATAAATGTCCCTTCCTTGCAACAGTCTTTTCAACATTGATTATTACCATTTTTTATCAACTGACAATTTTCAAAATGTGAGGTGAAACCTCAGGGTTGTTTTGATGCCCTTATTTTTGGATGTCCTCATTATCAGAGATCTGGACCATTCTTTCATATGGTCATTAATAGTTTATCACTTTTCTTTTGAGAAATATTTCTAATAACTTTTGACCACCTAACTATTGGAGGATGAAAGCCCTGTATTTTATCATCTTCTGTGACTAAGGTTTTAACTAGATAACTTGATAAGATTATCCTTATGAATATGAGTATGCTGCAAGTTCAAAGTATCTTGCAGACTTTCAGATTCCAGTCTTTATGATTTAAACATTGGTGCCTCCAATGCTCTTTTGTAGATTAGTGGAAGAATTGATTTTCATAAGGAATCATATCAAATACCCACCCCTAAGTAGAACTCTTCTTGTAAGTAACAATTAGTCTTTATAGACTAAATCTCAGTACCTCTTCTCCTTTTTTCCTCCAAGAACTACACCATTTATTTATTAAAATTCTATGGAGAGGCAGGATGACATAATGATTGGCACCATCTTACTGGTCTGAGAAATTCAGAAGTCCAATTCACTGAGAATAAGGCTATCAAACAATCAATGAGCAAACTTTTATCAATTACTTATTGCAGCAGTTCTCAACCTGTGGGTTATGTTCAATTTGTAACAATGAAAATACATCCTGCATATCAGATAGATTCATAACAGTAGCAAAATTACAGTTATGAAGTAGCAACGAAAATGATTTTATGGTTGGGGGTCACCGCAACATGAGGAACTGTATTAAAGGGTTGCAGCATTAGGAAGGTTGAGAACCACTGATCAATCTACTGTACACTAGGAGCTATTGCTAGATGCTAGGTATATAAAGACAATAAAGCAAGAATTCCACAGTTTCTTCTCTCAAGGAAATTATACTCTATGGATGAGACAATATGTGCATATGTAAGTATAACCTGGTATTCACCTATGGAAATCTCAGTTCTTAATTTTCTAAATACCCGTTTCTCACCTACTTGAATCACTTTCGTACTTCTCTGACTAATTTCTCCACCGTGACTCAGGAAAATCATGATAGATAACCTTATCATACTCCAAGATCTTATGAGTCTTAGTTCTTCTGCCTCTCTGATTGGTGGGTTGAGACTATGATCTCCAAACCTCCATTTAAGGAGAGCCCAACTCAGAAATCTCATTGTTTCTCACCTGGTGTCACTACTTAAGGATTTCTCTGACTGACTTCTCTATCATGCCCCTGCATCAGGACACCTTCTTTCACCTCAACACCTTTCCTGTATTGTCTTCACCCATTAAATTTGTGTATTGTCTTCCTCCAACTCCCTGAGGGCAATAATCTTCTTTCTCATTATGTATTTGTATTCTCTGAGCTTGGTGTGGGGTCTGGCACATAGGATGGGCTTAATAAATGATTATTGACTATTTATTAAAGAAAATAAATGATTGAATCGGGAAGCATTACAACTCTAAAGTATGGGGATAGGAAATTCAAAGGAGAAGTAGAGAGCCCCCCTAAGTCTATCTCCATTGTTACTGATGCAACAGCCTGGGAAATTGCTACTACTAAGAGAGCAAAAGAAGATAGCAAATGGATGAGCAGGAGGCAGAGTCCAGCAGAAATCAGGGAGAGCATTTTACATGGAATCAAAGACAGAACTAGCAGTATGAAGTCATCATCAGGCTTCAGAGCTGTTAGGAGTGTCTGGGCAGACAGATAGTAGTTACTGAACTTGCCAAAGTACTCAGTCTAAGATAGTGATTCCTTTACCCTCTCTGCCTTCAGAGATTTCTCTTCCCCAGGGGAGAATAAATTCATTCCTATACTTATCTCTCCTTCTTTAAAGTCTATTTTGCATTTTTACACTCATTGTCTCCAAAAACTGGGACTACGTTAAAAGTGAAGTTAACAACTTGTTTTATTTGCTCAAAGAAAAGAGAGAGACATAGACAGAGATAGAGATTGCTGGAAGCTTAAGACAAATGAAAAGAGATTTATTGCCATATTCTATACTAGTAAAGGAAGAAAATGTTTAAATGAATCTATAAGGTCTTGGGTTCACTTGGATACAAATGGATCAGTAATATTTTGGTGAAAGAATTATCGGTAAGTAGAACACCTTTTTAAGTCCTTGGCCTAGTGAAATTTGCCTCTTCATTGATTCTTCCTACTGGCTTAAATTAACCCTATCCTTCCCTGGGTGGGGCTGGGGGAGAGAGAAGAGCTCCCAGATTGATTGTTTTGTGAAGGCAAACTAGGCCATCTTTTGCCTCAACTCTTACCTAACCTTTAATTACTGAATGTTGAGGGTGTTGCTTCAGAAAAACTGAGACCTGGGAAAAAATCTTAGCTTAAGCTAAGATCTCTCACTGCACATGGGGCCATTCTAACCTATGTTTTGCCATTGGATGCCAATTCACTGAGCAGGAGAAAGACATTGTTACATATCTTTTTTCATAAAAAAAAAAAAAAACATTTTTACCACAATGTGGTATATAGACTAGGGATGAGAGGGCCTTGGAACAGCAAGACCAAATAAAAAGACTATAATATTAGTACAGAAAACAGATAAGAGATTGAACTAGGGTAGTGGATATATATTAAAAACAAAGGACACAGACGAGAGATTTGTGGAGGGAGAATATTTAGAACAACATTGGATATATTCAGTGATAAATGGTAAATAATGGAGAATAACTCCAAGGTTACAACACTATCTCCAAGGATTATGATTTCCTTGACAGAAACATCCTCATAAACTATGGCTTCTAGCCAAAGAAGGTGGAGAAAAAAGAAGGGGTATTAGATTGAAGAGACAGATTCCTGCCAGATTAACCAAATATCCTCAAGTCAAGAATGCACTGATAACATGACAACCTGTCACCCACATCTTGGGTCCAGCCACAAAATATTTAGATTGAGTTTGGAAGATTCAGATGCAATTGTTTGGAATTTCTCTTCAATCTTTTAGCCATTACATTTGGTAATGAAACCAGATTGCAATTCATCAAGGAATATTTCACATATGCCTTGAAAGAAATGGTACATTTTGATGAAAATACTCCCAAGAAAGTCCTTTGAGTCATGCAAACTGGTAATGATTGGTGCCAACACAGAGTTCTGAATACCTAAAGGTTTCTCCATAAAAAAGATCATTTGGATGGTCACCATGGCCACCCCGTACAGATAAATGCACGTTGAAATATTAGTCAGATCACACTTCCAGATGAACAGCACTTAGGGCTATTGCCAGAATAGTGATCTGGGTAGCAAGTCTACCCTAGCTTTGATATTATCTCTAATTTCCTCACAACTTAGGATGCTAAGTGATTTCTGACATATAACTTGCCCACAGACAACTGACCCAGAAGGTAGAGAAGTATCATTCATTTTCAAATGAAGAAATATCAGTTTCCTAAATCTTCCTTTATTTTACTATAGATTTGTAAGATTTGAAGAAGGTTTAAAAATTACTAATTGATCTTTGAAGATCAAGTCCTTTTCACTGTCATCCTAATACTTCTAGGAGAGCTAAAAATGTCCAAAAATACATACCCTAACCCTATTACTGTCCCTATCTCTATACATAACTAGATATAGGTTTACATATATGTACATATACACACAGATATATGCACACACATATATATGCATAAGCCTACATGTGTTTTGTGCATATATGTATATGTTTGCATATATATACACATTTTATTTATAGGTACGTGTATATAATGATTCATCTTACATATTTTCCCTTTCCCTCTCTTTGCTTTATTCCATTAGTATATTTCTATAAATTTGAACCATAAGCCAAATGCATAAACATTATAAGAGGCCCAAGGAGGAATCAACATTCTGAAACAGTAAGGGCCTCACCATTCTGTACTTCTCATTGCCAAAATCCCAGTAAGAGGGGGTGGGGAATGATGGTGGGGAAGACTGGAAAAAAATCAAAGAGTGTGCATATGTTGGGGAAGGGGGCAGGAATGGGAGAGCCAGCCTGGCACCAAAAATATAATTTACTGGGCAGGTATTTGATTTGATAGAAAACTTGCTTGATTTAAAAAAAAAAAGGTTCTTGACAAGGTCATAATTCATTGAGAGAGGCCAAGCCCACAGCTTAAGTTTGACATTACCCTCCTACTCAAAGCATAACTGGTTTTAGGTGATCCCCTGTGAGGGTAGTATGTTGCAGCTGGCCAAAAAATAGACACACTGGAGCCCTGTGCTAACAGATTTTTTTTTCTTCAATGCCATGAGCAAAGAAAAACAGTTACATATCTGTGAATCTGGGTTTTGTTTGGCCTCTGAGTGCTCACAGTACTGGTGTCCTACTGAGGGAGACGGACAGTACAAAATCTATAGCAGACAGGAATGGAGTGAGCAGGATGAGAGAGCCAGGAAGCTGGGGAACAGTAGCTGAAGGTTTCATTTTGCTTGGGCAGTAGTTGTACATGCTCTGCTCTTCTTCCTTCCACTTCCTGCACTATTTGAGTCTCTGCTGAAAGGTTCCTAAGGCAGGCCTTCCAAGTGGCTGCTGTCAGATTTCTTTCAAAGCAGTTGAGGGCTCTTTCTCGGATTGAGAACAAGAGGCTTGGGTATGGAGGTTGGGGAAAGTATTAGTACTCAGCTGAGGACTGCTTTATCTTGTCTTCATCGTGGTGGTATAAAAGGAACCAAGTGAACTACACCCAAGAAAGACAATTTTCTATCTACACAACTCATTTACGTATTAGCTGTAGGGCAATAAGAAGCAGATTTGTCAGGCTGTTATCATTACTGTGAAACAGTATTAGAAAGCAGACAAGTACACATGAAAAAAGACAGGTAAAACGGATCTTAGACATGCTCTAATCCTATCTTTCATTTTCCATATCTGTAAACTGAGGCTCAGATATACTAAATGACTTATGGAAGGTCACATTGACAGTATGATGAATGATCTGAACCTAGATCTTCTAACACCACTTCCTTTCCTCGTACGACATGAGCAGCAGCAACAGTGGATAGAGCACAGGACCTGTAGTCAGGAAATCCTACCTTACTAGCTGGGTGATGCTAGGCAAACCATTTACACCCTTTTTGCCTCAGTTTCTTCTCCGTAAAATGGGGATAATAATAGAACCTACCTCTCAAAGGTGTTGTGAGGATCAAATGAGAAAACATTTCTAAAGCACTTAGCAATACTGTCTCGCACATAGCATGTACTGTATAAATGCTAATTACAGTTGTGGTTATCATTAGACCTTTTAAATTGAGATTTACTAGCTAGATTTGCTTCTCTTTCTTTCTTCCTTCTTTTCTTTCTTTCTTTCTTTCTTTCTTTCTTTCTTTCTTTCTTTCTTCCTTCCTTCCTTCCTTTGTTCCTTCCTTCCTTCCTTTGTTCCTTCCTTCCTTTGTTCCTTCCTTCCTTTGTTCCTTTCTTCCTTCCTTCCTTTGTTCCTTCCTTCCTTCCTTTGTTCCTTCCTTCCTTCCTTCCCCAAACCTTAAACACAAGTTACTCTGAAGGTCATCGATTGGACCACAATAAGTCCCTACCCAGGCTCCACTTAATGGCTGGATCTTTGGGCCCTCCTGACTTAGAGTGAATGTCAATAGTAACTGTTTCTTTTTGGAACAGCAACCCTGAGGGTCTTCCCCTCCCAGCTTGCCTTTTTTTTTTAAGAGGCCATCCCGTCACTCACTTTGTTAAAGAGGCCTATTCCCTTAATGAGCATTACCTTACTCTAAGTGAGTACGTGCAAAGGCCTTAGCCCAAAAGGCCCAGGATCTCCTATTGCATCCTGGGGCATCTCCGGTCATTCCGATGAATATCTGGTCACTGGATCCATATGATTCTGGAGGAGGAAGTGAGGCTGGGGACCTTGCACAGCCCTCCCTCGCTCAGATCAGAGTCAACTGCAAGTCATGTCATCGTTTCCCTGATGCGTTGGTCCTCTTTGAAAATGAAGGATAAACAACAATTTAAACCTCTCCTTTTGCAGGTGAACTGACTGAGGTCCAAGCAAGTGAAATAGAATTCCCAAAGCCACATAAGTAACTATTTAGAACCAGGACCCAAATCTCCTGACTCTTAATCTTTTTTTTTTGGTGGGGGGGCAATCATGCCACACACAGTTTTCTTAATATTTATCTCATGCTAACAGTTTGATGAAGGGAGAAAAAAAAAAGATGGCATCTTTTGTTGTTGCCATCGTTTTCATTTATTTAAAGGTATTCTTAGAGTATTTAAAAATTGAAACAACAACAAAGAGGAATTTTTTAAAAGTGTGCTTACTGTAGTGCCTTAAAGATGCTTAATATATCCCTATCAGTAACTAGCAAAATACTATACCTATGAAATAAGTGCTTGATAAATGTTAATACTGGGAAAAAAAGTAGAACTGGCAAAAATGTAGACAAAGTCTTAAAGGGCGAGGCAAGGGAAAAGACATGTGAAAGATATGATCTGTGTTTTTATATAAGCCAAAACAAAAGCAAAACCTTGACCCAGATGAACATATGGAACAATTCCATCAAACATCTTCTGTATCTTTAGTATGTAAATTATTCTTGAGAATTTAGCAAAAACACTTTATCAACCTTCTTTATGAGGCAAATACAATTTTAATACATTAAACAGGGCAGGGTAAATAAAAGAAAGAACCACAGACCAACATTATAATTGAATATTCATTCAAAAACTTAAACACAGTCCTGGTAAAAAAGACTATAATAATATGTCCTAGAATTGTATTCACTTTGATAAAGTAGAATTTATGATAGGGATACTTACAAGGATATAAAGATACTTCAGCATCAAGGAAAAAATTCATAATCACATTAAAAACAAAAATCCCTCCAACCACATAATTTAAAAAGTAGCAGAAAAGACTTTTGAGTAAATATGACATCCATTTATATTAAAAAATACTGTGTTAGGAGTGAACTTAATGCCAAAACTTTATTATTTCAAATTCATTGTTGAGATGTGCAAATCATTGGTTGACAATAGGGAATTTACTCTCCCCAAACACAGTAAGGATACATAACAAGAATGCTGGGCCACTTACCTTTTTAGATGTGGTCTACTTCATTTCTTCATGGATGGAGATGTGTCTGTTTAGAAGGACAATATATGGTGATTCCAAAAGTCTTCAGAACTCTACCAAGTAAAGGGGTCCCATTTGTATGAATGAGATTATTTATGACCGTAGGTGAGCGCGAAGCTTTGTCAAGGGAAGCAGGGGTCAGTCAAGTACTGGGGGAGGGAAATTTTGTTACCTTTACTGAAAACTAATATTTATTGAAGAAAATAGCAAAGCCTTGATCCTATCACATCTTACAAAGAATAAGAATAGGAGTCCTACACTCCCAGTGATAACAATAGAAACACACTAAAGATGAGATCTAGCTTAATATTCAATTAGGAAACCCTGGCAGCTATCCCAATAAGTAGAGGAGTAAAGCAAACATGCCTCATTTCTCTGCTATTATTTGACATTCTTTGAGAAGTGTTTGCAATAGCGATGAGTTAAGAGGAAAAAAAATGAGGAAGAAGATAGTCAAAGAGAATTTCTAATTTCTGACAAGTTGATTGTTTACTTAGAAAATCCCAGAGAATCATCAAATAAACTAATTGAGGCAACGGTTCATTAAAGTAACAAGCTGCAAAATGAAACCCCCCAAATCAACATAATACCAAAATCTAGGATGCAGTAATAGAAAAAGATATCAGATTCAACATAAATACAAAATGCAAAAAATATCTGGAAGTCAATTCACAAAAAAAATACTCTATCTCCACAGATAAAAATTATAATGTTGAATTAATGAGGGGAAAAATGTTAAATGCTTTACCAGTACCAAAGCACTGGGCTAAGCTCGGGATACAAACAGAAGAAACAAAGATGTCGGAGGTAACACACGCAAATGTTTAAAATCTTAACCCAACTTATCTTTCTGAGCTTCATTATACATTGCTCCCTTTCCAGTATTCTATAGCAAAGCAACAGTGGCAATTTTATTTGTTTTTATTGTTTCTAATACATAATATTCCATCTTTTATCTCCATGCCTTTGCATTGTCTGTCCCTGGTGCCTGGAATACATGCCTTCCACCTTGTGGCCTCTTAGAGTCCCTGCTTTACCTCAAGCCTCAGCTTGTGTCACCTATATGAAGACTTTCTTTTTATCACTAAATGCATGTGTCACCTTACCCTGTTATATTTTATATGCATTTTGCATATCTTTCCCAAGACAGATTGTAAGCTCTTTGAGGAAGGGAACTGTTAAACTTTATACTCCCAGTGCCCAATAGAGTGGCCACCACATATAAGGCACTTAATAAATGCTTTTGATCAATAGATTAACTTGCTCCAGCTGAAATGGAGTGAAGTAAGCACCATCAGGAGAACAAAATACACGATAACTTTGATAGCCAAAAGAAAAATAATGCTGAAAAGAAGCCAAGGTTTGACTGATTAGAATGGACAATTTTGATCCTAGAAAACAGATAATGGAACAAATCACTCTTGCAAGAGAATTGGAGGAGCCCCTGGAGGAGAATGTTAAATACGCATTTGGATGTAGTCATAATATCAGTTGTTTTTGCTCAGCTATTTTACTTATTTTCATCAGAAAGGAGAGTTTCATTAAGGATTAGAGTGAGAATATTCAGAAAAGACAATGATATATGAAAAAAAAAAGACCAAAAAATTTTTAAAAGAACAAAATGGTGTATCTCTAGTAATGCTTAGCCTTCTCATGGTATCCAAAGAGAAAGCAAATAAGTGCCAGAGATGTTCAGTAGTTCAAGCCTCAATAATTTCCCGTGACAGACAGGATTGCAGCATTTACTCTTCTCAGTGATCCATTGAGTATTGATTTCAAGTGAGGTGTTAAACAGGGAAATAAATGTTTGCCAGTTATATCTGCCAGTATCATAGAAGTTGTATGGACAAAAGTCCAGTAAAAGGATTTCCTATCATTACTTTGGTTCTCTAAATGTTTCCCTTAGCAGATGAAATTATACTCTTTGCATTGAACCATGCAATACTAGAAAGCTTCTTCAGTGAAGTCCACAATAATGTGCTGTACCTATACATATTGTAAAAGCAAAATGAATGACAAATGTATGCTGCCCACATTATAAGATAAAGTTGGACAAAGCCAATTGGATTTGACAG
>CM053584.1:165793664-165827470 GCA_028627135.1 Pseudochirops cupreus
AAAACAAAACAAAACAAAACAACAAACTCAAGTGATCCTAAGGTCACAAAATGTGTGATGTGGAGATAGTCCTTGGGGAAAGGAAAAGTCTTTTGACTTTTCTTTCTTTGAATTTGACTTAGTCTTTGCTCCCCACTATAACTTCTAGACTTCTCACTGTCACTCAATAATCTCTCTTCTTTATAAATTCAGAATGTCAACATTTCCCTCCCAGTACAAATTGTGGTGGTAGTTTTATACTGGTCCCTAGGTAATTCTTCTTCCTTTCTTAAAGAGTTTGATACCTGGATTATTATCATCCTCTTCTCCTATCTTCTGTCCATATACCTGAGGACTTCACCATCCAGGTAGATACTCCCTTCAAACTACCATATCTAACAATTTCTCATGCATCTTAGATTCCATGACCTACTCCTTCAAACAACTTTAGTGATATATACATATTTTCTCAGTCCTACTCTGATTTCCTGTCTCTTCAATCTTGAACCAATAGTTAGCCAATTCAACACCACTACTTCAATTCTTTAATCCTTTTAGAATGTTGTTCTACAGTTACTTATCCCCTGCCAAACCTCAGTTTTGGATTATGACCACCACTTATCACTTCTGCTACTATTTAAATACTGGGTGACACAATCGTGCTGATTGGGTACATTACAAATTCGTGTTGTCCAACTTCTACTGGATCCTCCCACTAAAGCAATTATTTTATTCATTTCTAATTGGTTACCATTTCAATTCATGTCATTTGCAATAACTTTTCTATCTATTGGCTCCTTACACAGTGTCTTCAAATATGTCCTTGCCTTTATCATCCTCACAATGTATTCACTAGATCTCCTATTTATTTCCCCACGCTATTATCATATATTTCTCTTTGTTTTGTCAGCCAAACTCCTGGAAAAAAAAAAGTTATCTTCACTCACTGTCTCTACTTTGTCTCCTCCCACTTCTCAATGTCAGTCATTTGGTTTAAAACTTCATCACTTGGTGGAAACTGTTCTTTTCAGAATTACCATTGATTTCTTAATTCTCTGACTTGATGATCTTTTTTCATCTATATCACTCTCAATTTATTTGTTGCTTTTGATGCTGTTGACCACTTTCATCAGGATACTCGGGTTTTCCTCTTTCATCTTTTGTAGCACTACTCTTTCTTGGTATTCTTCCTCGGTGGTCCTGAGACTACTCCTCAGTCTCCTTTGATGATTAACCATCCAGATCACATCCTCAAATTTTAGGTAAAAATCAAGGCTCTCTCCTAGGCCCATACTCTTCTCTATATATACTCTCTCTTTGGTGACTACATTGGCTACCATGGTCTTAATGAAGATGATTCCTAGATCTATATATCCAGCCTTAGTCTTGGCACTGAGCTTTTGTCCCATATCACCAGCTGACTACTGGACAATTCAAACTGATTTTCCCGAAGACATGTCAAACTCAACATACTCCGAACAGAGTTGATATTTTTTCCTCTAAAACCTTTTCCAAACTTCCTGATTTTTATTCAAGCACCATCATTCTTCCAAATCTTTCAGATTTGTAACATTTGTGTTATCCTTGACTGCACAGTGACTCATCTCATATACCCAATCAATTGCAAACTCTTAGCATTTCCATCACTACATCTCTTGAATTTTATCCATTCTCTTCACTCATAAAGTTACTTCCCTAGCTGAGGCCCTTATCATCTCTCATCTGAATTAGGTCATCAGCATACTGACTGGTGTCCATTCCTCAAATCATTTCCTTATTTTAGCCCATCATGGAAATTGCTACCATATGATTTTTGTTAAGGGCAGATATAACCCTGTGATTCCATTTCTCAGTAAAACTCCAGTGGCTTCCTATTTCCTCTGGAATCAAATTTAGACTCTCTGTAGATTTTAAAGCCTTTAATCACCTTGTCTTAAACTATCTTCCCTGTCTTATTATACATCATTCTCCTTCCTGAATTTCACAATCTAGTCCAACAGGTCTTTTCTCTAATCCTCACACATGATAGTACTCTCCTAGCATGCTACCTTTGCACTGGTCATACAGTTTGCTTGGAATATATCCCTCTTTACCTGTGCCTGAAAGAATCCCTCCCTTGGACCTTTTACAATTCAGGGATGGTGAACCTGCAGCCTCAAGGCCACATGTGACCCTCTAGGTCCTCAAGTGCAACTCTTTGACTGAACTCAAACTTCATGAAACAAATCCCCTTAATAGAAGGATTTGTTTTGTAAAACTTGGAGTCAGTCAAAAGGCTGCACTCAAAGACCTAGAAGGTCACATATGGCCTCAAGGTCACAGGTTCCCCACCCCTGTAAATCTACATGAAGGCTTTCCAGACCTCTTTAACCTCTAGTTCTCTTTTTACCAAATTATCTTGACAATAACTAATGTGTATTTATTTATCCTCTTTATGCTTATTCTATATATACACTTATGTATGTACTTAGGATTTCCCCATTAGAACAGGTTTTTGGCTTTGTTGCAAAGTTTAATGCCTAGATATATTTTCCCCTAAGAGAAACTTTCTTTCTTATGAGACAATAGTTTTCTACAACAATATTTCCAAGAAAGCACTTGTGAATTCTTAACGAGCTAAATGATTTCCAACAAATTAAAAAAGTGAAAAAAGAAAACAGATTAAATAATTATGAAGTATGAAGAATATCATCTTCTTTTAGAGATTTCAGAACTAAGACAACATGGATTATTTCATGCATCTTATTTGTATCGCTAGTGTCTAGCCCAATGCCTAGAATGTAGCAGATATTTGGCAAATCTTATTGATTTATCTTCATTATGATGCACTAGTCCTTAAGATTTGTAATGCTTACTGTCTCAGTCATTTCATACTCTAAGGTCCTTCCTATCCTCAACGACTCTAAGGGAGGATACTTTTCATCTCCTACAATTATTTCAGGTACTTAAATCTTTTCATTTTTTTTAACTGTCTGGAAATAATTTAACTCATTAAAAGTTCTTAAGTGCCCATAAGTCCTTTGAAAACAACAATTGCAGAAAACTGTATTCCCCCAGAGAAAGCGTTCCTTTTTTCTCTTCTGGGAAAAAGAAAATGATACCTAGTCATTAAATTGTGCCAACAAAACCAGAACTGTCAATGGGATTGTAAAAAGACCCTATGATGTTTCTTGGTAATGATTATTATTTATATGTAAATCATTGGTATCATTATTTATAAAAAAGATAACAATGAAGTCTATGCAACATGCTTAAAATCCTCCATTTTAAATAAATACACAAAATCTTGATGCCAAGGTTTAAGTTGGGATTTCCATGAAGGTTTTAGGACATCATATTAGTTCTATCTCTAAATAAATAGTTTATATATATGCATTATGCCATTATATCAAATAAAAACCACTTCTTTCCCTTAATTAAAAATATTAATTGATTTGTAAAACCCTATGCATCCAGTTTTTCAGAACAAAGGTGTTTCTTAGCCCAAAGAGAGGTGATGGGTTCATGATTTATATACCCTTCATGGAGTAGCTGTTTCTGAGGAGTAGCAATCAGTTATGATTGGATAACACAATAACAGGTGAGCTATATTAACATGAGGGGCTAAGAGTGACATCATGTCACCTTTGGACTGAGAAACTATCTCTATACTCAGGCCATCCACAGTCTAGGGTTTTCTAAACAAAATGATCTGTCTCCACCCAAGCTTGTTGAATGGAATTCACCTGAAATTAGTGATTCCTAGTAGGGTTGGGTTGGGTCAGATAGGAGAAAAGTTTAACTCAACCTTCAGGGCCTGAGATCTTGAAAATAAAAAAAGAAAGGGGGAGCTCAATCTCTTCAAATCCTTAGTTATGAATAATCATTTCTCTCACAGCACCTTAGTAGAGCTTGACTTCGATAAGGGCTATGCCTCTAGTTCCTAGCACAGCATTTGACACACAGTAAAAACTTAGTAAACATTGATTCATATAGTTCTCAATTCTTGCCATTGGAGTATCTGGCAATTATATATTTGGGGAACCAAAACACTTCACACCCTGATGCAGACATATGGAGATTATGTAAAAATATGTAAGTCAGAACCATTTAAGGATAGAACAGGGTAAGTATACACATCCATGCATGTACCCAGTACAGGCCAGGTGTGCTGGAACAGCCTGGGGGGGCATTCCTAGAAGAGGCAGGGCCAATGAGAATGCCCCCATGGGTTATTTTTTTCTTTTCTTTTGTCTTTTTTTGGAGAGGCACTATGCATGCCTACTCTATGCATGTCTAGAGTACAAAGTGCTGCAGTCCATAGGAATCAGGTCAACGGGTTAATCAAGGCTTCCTATGAGAGTTTTAATCTAAGAATTCTGAAGAAGAAAGAGAAAACAAGGCCCTGGAAGAACTTTCTAGATGGGAAATTGGTCACAACGTAGTTATTATTTGCTTTCTGATAGATAACTACATATTCCTGAACCTTAACTTTGGGTCTTGTGAAAATGATGGTTTGATTCTTTGCCTTTATTTGACAACTACATAGTCTATTAATAGAAAATAAAAGATATGTAGTAAAGTTCATTGGACAAGGAATTAGGAAACCTGGACTCTAGTCCTGATGAGGTGTAGGCTTTGGGAGCCCCCTTGAGCTCTGCATGTTGGTATTTTGGGGTCTCAGGCAACCCTAACCCTCTTTGGGTAAACCTCTTCAGTTCCAGCTCTTCCACTTAGCAGAAAGTTGACCTTGGATAACCCACTCTCCCAATCTGTGCCTTAATTTCCTCATCTTCAAAGTGAGAGGATTTTATTAGATGCACAAACTAATTCTACTATCTATAAAGTTCTATGCTCCTATAAGTTGCCTCTGATTTTGTTTTCCTATTGGTGGTGTTATTTTTCCAGTTCCTTTATAGGTAATCAGTTTTTAACTCTTCCAACTTATCTTATCTGCGTCTTATTATTTCCTCTATTAGACAATGTCTACCTCTGTACTTGTTGAAAACTTTAAATCTGAGTTCACAAAGAGATTAAAATGAGTCACTCAATTCCCTTTATCCTCCCTATTGATTTATTGAAGTTATGGCTCTTTAGATAATTAGGATTAAAAAGAATGTATTGAAAATGAGTTGGATTTGGAGATTTTGGCTGAACATGCAGCAGGTGACAAGAACAATTTAGTTTGTGAAGTGTTATAAAGTCACTTTGTACTGCAGTTTTCTTAGCATTTATGAAAGCCAAAGTGTGTGTGCGTGTGCGTGTGCGTGTGCGTGTGTGTGTGTGTGTGAGAGAGAGACAGAGAGAGAGACAGAGACAGAGAGAGAGACAGAGAGACAGAAAGAGAGTGAGAAAGAGAAAGACATAGAAACAAAGAAACAGAGACCCAAAATTTTAGGTAGGTTTAATATATATTAATATATTTAATTTATATTATGTATAAATATATTATATAAAGGTATTATGTATTAACATGTTTTATTTATATTTTATGTAAATATATTATAGAAAGGTGTTATGTGGATGTATGTATGTATGAATGTATGTATGTATTAGAGTAGGTAGGAGAACCAGAATTGTCCTGCTTTTCTATATCCCCTTCTGAACTTATTCTGTTCACTTTTGTGTATTTTAAAATATTTCATTGATGACCTTGCTGTTTTCTTTCTACCATCACTATCTCTAGTCTCTAATTTTCCCTCAAACCTCACCACTTCCCAAATAAAATCCCTTCCATGTAAAAAGTAGGTTTGGGAAAGCAAAAACATAAAATATATTTTATGGTTTGTCTAAAATTATATGTCTCGTTCTATGTATTGAATCCATCATATCTTCACTAAGGGTAGGAAACAGGTTTCATTATCAGTGTGCTGGAATACCAACTATTATATTGACCATTCTTTTATTAATAATACTCTGGTCTTATTAATAAAATGATTAAATTACCCTGAAACTCTGTCCCTCAAACCTTATTAATCGTCACAGCTGCAATGGGCAGACTGAAAAAAAATAATTTCAGGGACAAATGATATGAGGTGGAGATGAGGAGGGAATTGGTTTCAGATGTGGGAGATTCCTGGTATGAATAATTCATGGACTCTCTTTTCTTGGCATTTTTCTGCTGTCTTCTCCATTTTCTATTCTCCCAATGCCAACTATGACTCTTCTTACTCCTCTTATGCCTATCCCAAGAATATGTAGACAACAATGAAATGAATTATTTTTTCTGTTGTCCTGGAAGTCCAGGAGAAGCCAGAGAATATAGGTCATAGCAACATAGTAATGAAGATGAGAACTTTGATTTCAGTGCCATAAAAGATAGATTCTCACTCTTGGGAAGCTGCCAAGTGACATGGAGCCAATCCCCTAAGGCTCTGTTGGCTTCATTTCATCATTTTTAAACTAGCAACAATACTTCCCCTCAAACTACCCCATAATCACCACCATCAAAATTTCTGTAAAACTCTTGCTTTGTAGATAAGAGGAAGAAGGAAGAGGACTCAGTATTTCTTTATTCTCACTTTTGCTATAAAGCCAGGAAATGAAAGGAAGAAAAGTGAAAGGCTTAGGTGGAAGAGCTCTAGATTACCCCTAACCTGTCTCTCTAAGCAAGAGATTTCACCTTTCTCACCCTATTTCTTCATTTGTCATATGAAACTGTTGGATTGAATAAATGTCAAGGCCTCTTCCATCTTCGAACTTTCTTGACTAAGAGAAGGTGGGTGGATGAATTTGCACTATTCTTTAAACAGTGCAGTCTATGCAATATTGTTTGGCTATACCTAGCAATGTTAAGTCTAAATACATCTTCCACACCCCCATTAATTTAAATTTATTATTGCTAAAGTCACATTAACATTTGATGTATCTTTCAAGCAATAGGGTACACTTTAGGAAAGGTTATGATTGGGATCTCAATACTTGTCTTGTTTCCAAAGGGGTTTTGTAGAGAACCCAAGAAGTTGTCAGACTGGGAAGATTTTCAGGGGCATAAAATGCCAGGGAAAGAACTGTCTCAAAGCCTTTTCCCAACTCATGAAGGGAGCAGAGGAAAACAAGCAAGCTACAAACTGATTCAACAGTAGTCTCTGATTGGAATTCTTTGATATTTTGATACCTGATATAGTGTCAATGATGTGAAAAAAATTTTTTTCTCTACTCTGCTAGAAAAATAATAAATTGAGCAAAATTGTTAGAAATGAATTCTTCCAAAATAGCTTGGCCAAAATACCATATCCTGACTTTCTCATTCGAGCTATTGTATAACTCTTTGGGGATCTGGAAAAGTGATACAAGAAGAAATGCTGGCCAGACAAAGTTAATATTTGTTCAAAAATGGTGAGTCATATTAACTTGGATTTCCTTTTCAGTCCTCTTATTATTGGAATATTATGTGAGTTGAGATCTAAATTATTTGATATGTAGGAAAACTGTACTCAGATAAAGAGGATTCAAGTATTAATCTCAATTCTGAGCTCCTCCTCTCTGCCCCCCTCCTATTTTTTTTTTTTGTTACAGGAGAGAAGCCAGGGAAATTCTAGGTAGAGCAAGGTAATATTTATGTCCAATATTGCTAAGGACTATTCAGCCCTTCTAGGGGCTGCATGTATCAAGTTGGTGAAAATAGGGAGAGAGAGTGCTCTTAGCTGATGTTTGTAAAGAGTTGACTCTCATACTGCTCTTGAGACGTCTTTATTCTTAAAGATGGGAGAACTGAAATGAAAGAGACAGGGAGACAGACAAAACCACAGACACGCACAGACATACACAGAGAGAGACAGAGAGAGGGGTTAGAGACAGAGAGAAAGACAGAGAAGGGGACAGAGACAAAGACAAAGAGAGAGAGAGAGAGAGACAGAGACGGAGAGAGAGAGAGAGGCTGAGACAGAGATAAAAGAGAGATATCAAAAAGAATGAGAGGGAAACAAAGAAGACAGACAGGGGATAGAGAATAGAAAGAAAAAAAATCAGGTGAGATCTGATCATGGTAAAATAAATTTGTTTTTAGGGTCAAATTTTCGAGGTGCCTATCCTCATGTTCCTCTGTTTGTTTCTGGTCATTTTATATGCTGCTCTGCAGTAATCTTGAGTAGTGGAACATAAAGTCTTGCTGTTCAGTGTCTTAAGCATAAAGACCTCATTAATAAAGTCAGCAACATCAGTGCCACCAACAAATTTTTACATTTCCTATTGTCTTAGCTATGGCTGTGTCAATGATGGAAGGTCCTGGCAATCAAGAAATTGGGGGACCTTAAATCTTTTTCACGGCTTCTAGAGCAATGTCTCACCAGATATGTGATCATCTAATGTAATTATAGCAGCATCAGAAACAGCAGCAGCGGATAATTTAATTTTCTGTTCATTACTATTCTCTTGATACATTAATATCCAGAAATGAGGTTGTGGGCAAACACAGAGATCCTCCTGCAGTTCTGGGAAGAAGTTCCATGTTTCTTACCTCATTTGCAGATTGTCTTTTGGGGTAAGGGGGAGAGAGTCCAGGAAATAACCTTAAATTAGAAGAGACTGAGCATATCAGTGAAAAAGCTAATAGTGTACAATCCCAAATAAAGAAGAAAGGGATGGGGTGGGGAGGAATCATAGTTTTGCTTTATTCAGTCAAAATACTCACAAGCTAGGAAGATAACCTGATTCCTTATTTAACCTTGGATGTTTCTATGTATTTTATTGGTCTTAACCTCTGGATATTTTAGTAAGTGACCTGAAAAAGAACACTGAATAATGACAAGTCACAATTAACCAATAGTTGTGGAAGAGTTCTTCTTCTCAGGGCTTCATCATGCCAGTAGCACCATCCAGGAAAGAATTAGGTTTTATATACTTCTGACCAAAGCTCTCTTTCAGTGAACCAAAGTTGATTCCATGGGCAGTCTGTACAATGTCTGGGAGTGGGCAAAATAATAAATATTGATGAAGATGATAATGATGACAATAAATACAGAGACTAGACTTGTAACTTATTGGTATAGGGAATCCCCAGGTGAGAAAATCACCCGCTACTGTAGTGGTTCTCAACCTTCCTAATGCCATGACCCTTTAATACTTGTATGTGGGAGTATCTGCATGTGGGCAGACCAGCCTGGAGACAGATAAACAGTGTCTCGGTTCCTAAGACCATTGGAAATAAGTGTTTTCTGATGCTCTTAGGTGACCCCTGTGACCCCTGTGAAAGGGTTGTTCAATCCCCAAAGGGGTCGTGACCCACAGGTTGAGAACCGCTGCTCTACCACTTACCATCTCCTCTGCAACTTTTCATCTTAGAGAGTTGTCTACAGTGATGAGAAGTTAAGTGATTTGCCCAAGGGCACATAGTCAGCATGTGTCAAAGGTGAGACGTGAACTCAGATCTTTCGGGACAACTTTCCATCCACTGTACCATACCATATTGTATCTAATAATGATTACATATTTGTGACAATAATGATTATCAATATATTCCCTATCCCAGTTATTTCCCTATGCCACACATTTGGATATTACTTTGGAAAAGAAATGGAGTAAATTAACTGTACAGATATCTTTATCATCTTCTAATATTATTATCTAGTCCTATCTAGAAAGGCAATATGGTATAGGAGAAAGTATAGGGTTTTGTCATCAAGAGATTCCTAAACTTATACCTCAGCTCCAACATTTATTTCTTATCTGACCACAGACAAATCATTGAACTATTTGGAGTTTTAGTTTCCTAATCTATCCATTAGAGATAATGATGCCTCTGGTTCCTACCTCAGAGTTGTCTTAAACATTAAATAGGATACTGTATATCAAACACTTTGTAAACCTTAATGTACTCTTCATAAATTGCAGTTGATTTGAAAATATGATAAAAAATCTATCTTTATGATAATATGGTTCATTAAAATATAAATTCATGTCACTTTGTGTGAAATTACATTCCCTCAAATTCAGTGACCTCAGATAATAGAAACCACATACGGGAATGTGTCAGCCATTCTTATTGTAAGAGGTAGCATAGTTCTTAAGGTCTTCTAGTCATGTTCAAGGTCAATCCAGGAATCCTTTCTACATCATTCAAGAAAGATGGTTATCTAAAGTCTCCTTATTTACTTCTAGCAATCTCACTTAAAACAAAAGTTTGATAACTTTTTATGCTCTTTTCCCTCCCCCCAATAAAAAAAAGCTCTTTTGGGAGGTTTTTTTTTCTATTTTCTTTCTTTATCATCTCAGTTGGTGAGCTTATTAGCCTCCATAGATTCAATTATCATCTGTATAGAGATGTTAACTTCTAGCCTCCTGAGTACTACCATCATCTCAGTCAGCCAAGTTCAGAAATTCAGTATCACCTTTGATTTCCTCTTCTCATTCTCCACATGTATTCATTCTGTGGACAGTCTTGAGGTTTCTACCTTCTACCTTCTACCTACACCATCTCTCTGATGTCCCTTCTCTCCATTCACAGAGTCCCCCCATTGATTCAGGCCCTCATTATCTCATTCTAATAGATTCCAATTGCTCACCCTGCCTCAAGCCTCTGCACTCTAATCCATTGGGCTGAAGTTTCTTAAAGTGTAGATCTATGTCATCCCTCTACTCAACAGACCCCAATGATTCTCTGTTACTTCCAGGATCAAATATGATGTCCTTTTTTGGAATTTAAAGTTCATCAGAACCTAAACTTTTTACTCTTCTTCACTTTACTTCCCTAAAAACATTCTTTGATCTAGCCATACTTGTTAATCCTTGTTTGTGACACTCCATCTCCTATCTCAATTCCTTTGCAGTGACTGTCCACCATGCCTGAAATGCTTTCTCTCCTCATCTCCATCCTTTAGAATACTTGATTTCCTTCAGTATGCCACTTAAATACAACCTTTTTTCAGGAGACTTTTCCCTCTACCCTCAAATGGTAAAGTCTTTCCCTCCAGTGTTTGTATGTATCTTGTACATACCTATCTAAGATATATCCTTCAGCAACATGTATTGTTTTAGTATATACAAATTTACCTATTTCTCCCACTAAATTCCCCATCCTACTAAGACTCCATTAGAATATAATGCTTTACTTTGTATAATTCTTCACATGTTTCTCTGAATTTCCCGTTCCAGTAATTTCACATCTTCAGGAAGCAGGCTATTCTATTGTAAGATAGCTCTTAAAATTAGAAAGTACTTTCTTAAAATATCTCTCTCCTTAAGCTTCTGTTGATTCTGGCTCTACTTAGAGCAACATAGATGAAATGTGCTCCCTCTTCCATAGAACAGCCCTCTAAATATTTAAAGAGAACTTTTATATCTCCCCTTATTTTTTTGACAGAATGAATCTCAAATTCCTATTGATTCTTCATATGACAAGGTTTCTAGATTTAAATCAGTACAATCTTGATCACTTCGTTCTGTGAATTCAAGTTTGCAAGTTCACTTCTTTAAAAAAAAGTGCCACTCAGTATTAGACATAGTAGGACCTTGAAAGTCCCATCAGTAATGTCTATGTGATTCCCAACACAATGCAACCCATGTCCAAGGAAACTTTGATGGAAAAGCACCTTTCAAGATGGAAGAGAAAGAGAAGATAGAATAGTTAAGTTGAGCTCTTGGGAACTGTGACGAGAGGCTTTACAGTAGGGGATCATGCCTGGTCATATTTATGGAGGTTGTCTTACATTGCTATACAAAATTATTTCAGGAGTAATTGACCAGTCCTGCACGTGTCATGTTATCTTAATAAGAAGAAACAAACTTATTTTTAATTTTCTTTATGGGAAGTGCAGCATGACAAAATGGATTTGGGCTTAGATTCAGGAAGATCTGATATATGCTAGCTGTATAAGCATAGATATGCCACTAAACCTCTCAATATCTCCAGGCAATTCATTAAGACTATAAATTCCAGATCAGCTGCAATGGCAGAAGTTTCTTACCAGTAAAATTATTGCTCCAGATCTACTCATCCCTAGCATCCTTTTGTGAAAATCTGCCTCTCCTACAGTGGTATCTAATTAATGAACTAGCTCTTTGCAGAATAAAATAAAGCTTTTTTACATATTTTGGAGTTCTGCTTGTACAAATCAATCAACAAGCACTTATTAAATCTCATTATGTACCCTCATTGTGTTGAGGATATAAAGAAAAAGTGCTAACAGCTCCTGTCCTCAAGGACCTTTATGGTGTTAAAAAATCAAATCAAATAAAATCTGGAATTTAACAGGGTGCTATGTCTTCTCTGGTACTTAAGATGTTTTGCTCCAAACAATTCCCTTTCTCTTCCTTCATCTTCCCTCCCCCCACCAAAACCAACAAAAACCAAACCAAACCAAACCAACAAACAAACAAAAAAAAGAAACTTATGTTCACTTGTTCACTGCTCCCATGATGAGTTTTAGGAAATTTTGAACAGTTAAACTGCATTTGTTTTTCCATTTAAAACTCAACTGGTGAATTTAGTGCTATTAAAGTGAGAGGGTGAGTGTGGTGGTTTGATTTAGGCTTCAGGCTGCTAGATAAAGTGTTTCATTTTATTTCTCTGCCAAAAGACAATTCCTAGATGATACATGAGCATATGAAGATTACAGAGATATTCCCTTGCAAATCTTCTTGCATTCTATGGTAGTTTGATGACTTAGACAAATAATGGTTGTAATCTAAACTTTTTTCTGTTCTAGAGGCCTGTGTTCAAATTCTGAGTTAAATGAGAATCTGTTCAAAGACTGTGACATTTAGCCTTTGAATCATCCATTCTCCTTTTCCATGACACAAACCTTCTGAAACTCTCTACTCCAAGCCTTTAATTTTTAAAAAATCCCAAATGTGCTGCACAGCACACCCACCTATTAAAAACACAAACCAAGAAGCCACAGACATGCTGTTGTGCAAACAAGCTAATGTGTGATGTCTGACATGCCCTAGTCTCTTGCTGTAACTGAGACAATATTCCCAGGAAAGTGACCTAAAGCAGTCCCTGTTAATAAAAACATTACTTTAAATGTTGGTTTTTGTTACATCAGCTGGTATTAGCTAGAGATAAAACATTTTCCCAGACAGATTTAAAAATACATTCAGAGAAAGTGCTAAAAATACCATTAATATCTGTTCCTACCATTATGTAAAAATTTCCAAGAAGTCAATTTCAAAATAAAAACTAGGAAAAGGTCACAACTTCTGCTAATTGTATTAAGTAGAATTATTTATTGAGGTAGTAAATATTTTTAAAATTATACATACATACATATATACATACATGCACATATATATACATATACATATATGTAAAAGAGGATTAAAAGCAAAGTATGTGGCACAAGAGATAAAGTAATCTAGACAAGAGCTGTCAGCTTTTCCAACACTGGATCCAGTGGTTGACTTTTACCTTGCTTGTTACTGTGCATATCCTACCTTATAGTAAGATACAATTACTGCAAATAGTGGGAAAATAGTGACCAAGTTTACACTCCTAAGAAGAGATGGTAGAACTCATTTGTGAATGACAAGGACAAGACAGCGATAGTAGCCTCATGTCCACGTGACAAAGAGAAAATCATTTCATTTCATACACAATTTATAAGATAGACCATTCACTATGAATTCACTCTTCTCCCCTTCTTTTCATCTCAAAAGTCAACTTTAGGCCAACTCCAAGTATCTCCTTTAATCCAGCTACTGATAATGAGGTATCCCTTTTGGATAAAACCAATCTTTCCTTATGAGTCCTTGACCTCATCCATCTTTTCTAGTAGATTTCCCCGTGTTCTCTAATCTTTAGTCAGTCTCTTCCTACTTACTAGTTCCTTCTCATATATCTACAAAGATGCCTCAGTCTCCTCATCCTTAAAAAAAGAAAAAAAATTGCTAGATTATTCATTCCCTCAAGCTGTCATTCTTAAATTTCTCATCCTTTTCTCAGTCAAACTTTGATGGTGAAGAGATATATATCTTATATACAATTTTTCATACTGATTCTCCCCTCACTCTTCATTTCTTTGCAATCTGGCATCAGCTGTCTTGACCTCTTAGCAAAATATGACAAATGACTGATCAACTGATCAGTCTCTCTCTCTGAATACTCACTCTTCTCTAGTGTCCACCCCCGACCTTTCTCCATCTTGATTCTTTACCCTACATGCCTGACTATGTATTTATCCACCCATCCATCCATCTATCTATCTATCTATCAATCTATCTGTCTGTTTGTCTATCTATCTATCTGCATGTGTGTATACAGTACAGGTCTGACAAGTCACTTCCCTGCCAAATAAATTTTAGTGGCTCCTGATTAATTCTAAGATTCTTTTAAAGCCTTGCATGGCATTATCGCAGCAGAGTCAATACAGAGGCAGACAGGTTATATCCAAGTGAATCAATGCTATACTTAGCTGAATATCCTTTCTTTGTTACAGCTAAATAAACATCCTTTTTCTAGCTATTTGATAGTTGATGAATTTCTCAGTTTACTGCAATTCCAGACCTGAAGTACTGCACCACCATGAGTCATACCTGCATTCTATGGTCTAGCTAAATTAGTCTTTTCCCTCACATACCTCCATTCCTTTCCATTTCTAGGCTGTTGCATTGGGGTGCCCTGTATCTAAAGTGATTTCTATTCTCCCTTCTGTTTCATAGAATTCCTAACTTTTTTCAATGTTCAACTCAAGCACAATATTCCATATGAAGCTTTTTTCATACTACCTATCTTACAGGTTTTTCCCTTCCTAAAGTATCTGATATTTAATTTGTATTACGTAGAGGATCATTTGTTCAGAGATCAAGAGCTAGTCATCAATTCCAACCTACTCATTTTAGAGAAGAAGAAATCTGTACGCAAAGAGAACACGTGACCTATCGAAGGTTAGCACAACATATAAGTATCTGAAGTAGTATTTGAACCCAAGCCTTTCTAGACTCTAGTCCAGTACCTTATCTGCTATGCCATCATTCTTCTAATTTTGCAGTAATGTGAATTTTTTTTTAGGGAATGCCTTTACATATGGAGCAATTTAGTGTTGAAAGAGGCATGTAATGTGCTTTTGCATCAAAAAATAATAATAATTTCCATTGGTAAGGGGTTTCAGATATTATCTTCTTTTGACAGATGAGAGATTTGATGTCTGAAAGTAATAGAAAAGAATGCTGATATAATAATTGGAAAACTGTTAAAATTAGGAATAAAGAATTTGTCAGATGGGATTTGAGAAATCTGGAATTTGGAGCAGAAAATGGATTATAATATAAACATAAAAACTAAAATTTTCATCTAATAGATTTAGATCATCTCTCATTCATTTTGTGAGTTTTCTGATTAAATGGATAGTAAAATAACCTTTTATTAAAAATATAGTATATGAATATGGAATAAGTTTCTATCAAGAACAGACTGAAATGGAGGAACATTTTTTTTAGATCTTAGAGATTCAGAGTCGCAAGGCTCATTTAGATACAACTATTTTAAGACTTAAGAGGAATAAAACTCACAATATGAAAATTCATATAAATACTTGGAGACTGAAGGATAGTTAAACACTGTTGTTTTTTTAGGGGTCATGTGGAAAATTGTTACTTCATATATGAAAGATGAGTGACTGAATATGAGGAGACTCTCATTTAAAACATTAAAAAAAATTGGAGGAGACTGAAGCTGAGGTTGGAGTGGTAAAGAACAACCTGAAGAGAGTCGGTAGAGTTTTGTATGGGAAACTTGTTAGCCATTTAAAGAAGCCAGCAGCAAGAATTCAGACGACCAGAAGGTTTTATCTGCTCGTAAAATAGTTCCTGATTGGCTGAAATAAAGACTGGTGCTTACTCTTACCTTTCAGCACTACCTAGAACAAGAGTGGGGAACCTGTGACCTGAGATCACATGTGGCCCTCTAGGTGCTCAAGTGTGGCCCCTTTGAGTGAATCCAAACTTCGCAGAACAAATCTAGAGAGGGAAATGCAGAAAGGGGGAAAAAAAATAAAAGTCAGGGTTTGTTGTCGATTTGTTTTTAAAGAGATGATCATATCTGATGGTTATGCTGTATTTCGGTGAGTGAAGAACTAGTGTTAGAGGCTTTTTTGTAAATGGCTAATTGACTCAGGTGGCCTGTTGTGCACAGAAACATCCTGATGAGCTTTGCAGTTATTTGGCTGAAAAGAAACTACTAGTTAATTCAATAGTGTGGCAATTTTCCAATATCTTTGTGAGGGTGCTTATAAATTGAAAGAGCTTGTAAATGTTTCATCAGTTCCAGGAGAGAAGAGGATTTATTTGGCTGGAGAATGGTGAGGATCAATCTACAAGCAGTTAGCAGAGAAGTGATTTCCTATCATATAGATGTTCATGAATGAATCAATAGTATCAAAACCTGCAATCTAGAGTTATATTTTTCTTCCTATGTTCCCTGCCAGGTTTCTCTAAGTGTATGTCCATTCTCCCTCACATTGAAACAACTATGAACAAACAAGATATATGCAGGATAAATTGAAGATATTCAACAGAGGGAATAAGGAAAGGCTTCTTAACAGATGGGAGTTTCAGCTGTGACTTGAAGAAAGCCAGGGGAGCAAAGAGGAGGAAAAGTATATCAGGCCTGAGAAATAGTCAGTGAAAATACCAAGAGCATAGGGATGGAGTACCCTTCTTTTTTTGAAACAGCAAAGAGACCAGTGTCATTATGTGGTAGAGATAATTGAGGGTGAATGGGATGTTAAAAGTCTAAAAAAGTAGGAGCGGACCAGTTTTATGAAGGGTTTTGACCACCAATTTGAGGATTTTATATTTAGCACAGTGCCTGGCACGTGGTAGGCACTTAATAAATGTATATTGATTGATTGACTGATTGATGGAGGTGATAAGGAATCACTAGAGTTTGTTGAGTAAAGGTGTACATAGTCAGACTTTAGGAAGCACTGTACTTTTTATAGTGAGTGGAGCATGAACTAGACTGGCCAATGTCTTCTGGCAAGAAGAAAAATCAGCAGGTCATTGAAATAGTCTATGTGTGAAGAGAGTAGGGCCTGTACCAGAGTGGTGTTGGTATCAGAGGGGAGAAAGGGGCATGTATAGGAGATATTATTAAACTAAAATTGATGAGACTTGGGAGCAGATTATACATGAGGGTTGAGAAAAAGTAAAGAGTTGAGAATGGATAAAAACTACTAGAGTATTAATTAGGAGCTAAATATGGATTCAATGAACCTCAAAGGAGCAGAGATTACTGAGTGGTGGTAGAAGGCAATCCTGGCAGTGGTCATGGGGACCAAGGAGTATTCTAGTTCCCCAACCTCAACCAGTGAGCCAGACGGAATGCATGAAAGTGAAACAAGTGCTAGAAAGCATGGCCAGGCAGACTATGTCATTAGGAGTGAACCAGGCCTCAAAGAGAGCTAGAAGCTGGAAGAATTCAGAAGGGACATTATTTAAGAGGAATTTAAGCTGTTTTACCTATGGAGCAGGCATTCCAGAGAGCAGAGTAGGAGTCAGTAGCTTTAGGGTAGGATGTGGCAGGGCTTGAGTTGAAAGGAATGGGAATAAGGGATCAGACAGAGAAGGACAGCAAATGATGACATTCAAAGGTTCAGAACCACAGAGATGGGGGAGAAATCACTAGATGGGTTTGTGATAATTTTGGAAATAAGTTTAACATAGGTTATCATTTTCCCTATGGTTTGGTCTCAGGGTAGAGTCATCTCAGGGGATTAGCCAGCACAGGCCAGGGGACAAGTTGGGGCAGATGATGGATTAGCATTACTCTTTCCCCTAGAGGCTGCCATGCTGTGGCAGGCTAAGAGATCTGTGAAAGGAGCATGATACAATGACATTCCTCTCTGTATGAGGCAGATAGTAACAGGACAGACCAGGAAATAGGCAGAGGAAACAAGATGGAATGACATTTCTCCCCTTCTCCCAAAGGCTTGAAAAAGTCAGGTGAGGAGACCAGTTGTGGAATTGCAGTTCTCTACCTATTCCGAAGGCAGGAGACACGAGCAAGGATTGTTTCCTTTTTGTCCTTGTATCCTCAGTGCCTAGCATAGTGTCTTGCACACAGTAGGTGTTTTCATGTTGGTTGATTGATTGACCTTGGGTTATTGACTCTTGTCCCAGTCAAAATATTTCTCAGAAGCTCTCTGATAGCACTGAACAGTAAAGAGAAAATATATTTTTACATGTGTCTTTGCACACCTTTCCCAGAATCTGCAGGATCATGGTCATCCTCTAAAGCCACTAGCAGGCTCTGGTCCATATTGTTTCATGTGGGGGCAGGCCCCTAGGTATATGCATCTTTTGTCACAGGTCTCAGACTTTCTATGGATTTTGTACGTATATTGCAAAACCAGCAAAGACAAATGAAATTTTGGAAAACACTAAGAAACATATTCATCTTCATATAGTTCACTCTGAATTAGTTAGATATCAAAGCCAGGAGCTAGGAGATGTAAGGGATCAAATCTTCCATATTTGTATATCTGATAACCTTGCTCACTGAGCCAAAGTTATGAAAGAAAGCCTTAGCCAAGGATAAAGAATGGCAAGAAAAATTCATTTCTTGAAACCTACCATTTTAGTGAAACAAAAGAAAGAAGTCGTTTATCTAATTTCATGGTGCAAAGTAATAAAGCCTCATAAACAAGGGATTTATGAAATTGCTGTCTTTCAGATGATGCCGGCTTCATGGGGTAAAGACTGGAAAACCCATGAATACCATTATCCAGGTAGGTCAGGTTAAAAATTTGTAGTAGTTTTCCACACAGAATATGAAGCCCTTAATGGGGTTCATGTTCTTTGTTAGATGAAGACACCAGACTGATGTGCATCTGGCAGACCCAGAACCCATAAAGGTTCCCAAGCGATGGCAGCTGATTGGGAGAGTTTTGGTCAATCCAGTATCATTTTTACCACTAAAGGAATTTTCTGCAGAAATATGAAGAAACTTATTATATCTACATTATGCTAGTAGTTTAAAGTTCCTTAAATTCATCTAACTTCCGATTTTTTTGACTAAGTTAGTGAACTAATTATTCATGTCAATCAAATTTACTGCCTATGGGTAGACAGAGTAAGGTTTGTAAGGGAAGGCAGAAGGAGAGGTGAAAAACCAATAGGTTATGGCTGAATAAATGGATTTTGGAACTCTTGAACAAGGAGATAGTACATTTTGGAGTGCTGAAAAGATCAAGGATATTACCATTTTTGTGCAGTTGGAATAGAGGAGTAGATCATGGCAAGTGAAAAAGTTGAGGAACTGAATGGGGGTCATTATGTATGTTGAAGTCTTCTAGTACGAGGACAGGAATTGGGGAGAAGAGGAAAAAATAAAATTTGAGTCGGGTACTTAACTCATTTAGGAAGAAAGGGAGGGTGATCTGTGCATTTGTAGACAATAGCCAAAGGCTATGAGCAGGTGTGAGTATATTCATTGTTACCTGGAAGGTACCACTTTTTCCCAATGGAAGCTGGTAATCAGGCTGTAGGCAAACGAAACATGAAATGGGAAGAACATGGTCAGATGCTCAAATGGGAAACCCTACATCATGATTCCTTTTAGAAGGGAAGAGGTGGAGATTAGGCGAGAAAAGAGTGTAACAGGAAATAGAAGTAGAACCTTCACAGCAAGAGAAGGAAGTCCTGTTCTGCACCAATTTTCCATTTCCTCTTCCCTCAGAGGACAGAATCATCAGAAGATAGAAGGACTGGAGTCAAAGGTGAGAATGCATCTTTGCCCTGGAGGTTCTCCACATCCCGGTTGGGAGATTCCACTGTCACCAAGCTGTCAATGTGCTGGTAAAGATGGCATTCTTTGCTTTAGGACAGGGGAATGTCCTTTGGGGCAGATGGAAGATGCCAGGCTACCTTCTCTCAGGGCCTATGCTGTTTCTACCAGAGATGGAACATAAAAGGCACGTGGTCATAGGATCTCTTGGATCCTCTTTTCACATGTTCCACTTCATTTCTCTTTTCTCAAAAACTGCAATATACTACAATTAAGGACAATATCCTTAAAAGTAAGGAGTACATTTATACTAATTACATTCATATCAAATATGGCAGTTAATGTTCCCCTTATTTTCTTATGTGTGTCAATGGGTCAATAGAACCATGAACACCAAATGAATCAGAATAGGGATAAAAACATTTTCTCAACCAAACCTGATTGCCTGGAAACAAGGACTTCCAGGAGGGCCCATGACAGAGAACAATATAAAAATAGAAAACTTTCTACTTAAAACTACATCAGGTTTCAGGAGGAATCATACATAGTAACATCTGTTGTGAATAATAAGGAGGGGAGAACATACTTATTCATTACTGTAAATGAATGAGAATCTAGGTAGAACACTGGATGGTTTCTGTTTTCCAACAGTTCTGTTGGGAGATCTATTTTCCTTTAATTTTTAATGAACTCTTTCCTTCTTTTTTTTTATTTTCTTAACTACATGTTTTCAGAGGCAGTTGGGATCAGACCAAAGGAGGTTATCAAATAGTGATTTTCCTTGCTCCTCTGGTTGGAAGCTACAAGCCAGAAAAGTGAAAAATTCCCTAAACTAAACCTAGGGACTCATGTTTTGTGAACCTCTGGGGAAAAAATGGTAATATAATGACACAAGCAGTTTACAACTGATTCTGTAAACAATAGAGAGTCATAGAAGACTTTTAAAAAGGAGAGTGATGTGATTAGATGAAAGATTAAGAAAATTATTGAGGTTACAGTGGGAAGTGAAAATTAAAATGGGAATAAGCTGTGCAGCAAATATCTGAAAAGTCCTAAGATGGAGCCATGATAAAGACAAAGAGAAACGTAAACAAACTCTCACGCAGTCCGTACCTGCACCAACAGATGGCGAGAAGCCAGTGGAGAATGGGAGCGGGGTCACTCTAGGGAAGCCAGTCTGAGCTTTGGTAAATAAGCCCAAAGCCGACAGTCTCCAGAAGAGGGGCCCCGTGGAGGAAGCCAGCATGAACTCCAAAAAATAGGCTAGAAGCCAGAAGCTGCTCTGAATGAGGAGGAATCCCAAGGGATACAAAAGAAGTGTGAGCTCTTTTAATGGGGATGTGAAGCCAAACCCCAGACTAAGGCTGTCAGAACAGAAGTAGGAAAATCAACTCCTGTGAGTTACTGCACAGGGAGACAGGGCCAGATTGGATAGTCCCTAGAGCAATGGAATGCCAGTGGATCCATACATGGGCATTTACACCAGGGGGCCTTAAAGAAGCAATGACACTGATGCTTTCACCAATATCCTGCTGAGTTTTGTTTGGACTGGGATCTAACTCCTTAATGAGATAGAAGGAGAAGGAAACATATATTGTCCCTATCCAACTACCATACTACTGAGGTAGAAGCCAGGAACTAAGCTGAGGCAATAGGGGAACCTATTACCAGATCCCATTCAGATCATTATAGTGGCAACGGCAGCAACATGAGTACATAAGAGACAGCATTAAAAAGGGATGATACAGTATCTCATAAAGTGCTAAAGCATATGGAGCCTGCCCATGACACATATTCATAATCCAAAAATTGAGACTGGAAATAGAAACAATGACAAAATATTCTGAATTTAGAGAAGACCAAGAGGTAAAATAGAATAACAAAATTCTTATCACAAAAGGTCCTTTGAACTGTTGAATGGCTCAACATCAGAAATGGCTATGATTTTTTCAGTACCAGCAAAATTAAAGAAGATGTATATGACTGCACCATAAGAACCATGAAACCATTCCATCTGATGTTTTTGGTTTGTTTTTTTTTAATTTGTATCTTCAACACTTAAATCATTGTTTTTTTAAAAACTAAGTGTTAATGCATTTTCATTAATTTATTCATTCAAGTACTTTAAAAGTGGAAAGAATGAAACAAAAGATAAAAAATAAGAATTAAAATATTAAAAATTAAGCTTAATTAAATTATATTAAATTAAATAATATTAAAAATGGAAAGAAGATAAATAGATAAGAACTGGGGTAAGAAAACTATAGCCCCTGGGCCAAATCCAATCTGTCATCTGCTTTTGTACAACTTGCCAGCTAATAATAATTTTTATATTTTTAAATAAGGTTTTATTGTATTTAAGAATGCAAAAACCATTCTTAGTTCACCGAGCATATAAAAAGAGGCAATGTGCCAGGTCTGGTTCTCAGGTCATAGTTTGTGGGCCTGCTGGCATGGAAAAGAAAAAAAAAAGAGTAGGAAGTCTACTAAAGAAATGAACTCTACTTCCCCACAAAAAGAATGGGATATTAAGAACTCAATGACTCAATAAGAAGAAAAAAAGTAAAAATATTGAAGTACAAGAAAATGTAATATCATACACTATAAAAAAGAACTAACCTGGATTATGAGACAAGGAGAGATAATTTAAGAACCATTGGACTTCCTTGAAAACCATGATAAAATTTAAAAAAAAATCTATACCATATTTCAAGCAATCATAAAAGGAAATTGCCCAGTTCTACTACAAATTAAAAAGGAAAGAATCCATTAATCACTTCCTGAAATAATTCATATACCGAAATACCCAGGAATGTTAGAGCCCAAAACTAGGAATTCCAAATCAAAGCAGGAAATATTGTAAACTGTCAAAAAGCAGCAAATAGATTAACAGGGAATCATAACTAGGATTATATAGGAGTCTGTTCTAACAACATTTAAGTAAAAGACAAAAAATAAAGACTTACATTCAATAATAACATACCTTGAGTGACTAAGTATAATCCTATAGGTGGGAAAAGGGAGTATTTAAAAGAATAAAGTATTTCTAAGCATTCTCAATAAAAAAAAGAATAGAACTTAGTAGACCATTGAAATGCAAACTCATAAATCAAGGTAACCTGAGAATGACATATGTGTGCATATATATATATATGCACACACATATGCATACATATATGTATATATGACTTTATCTTTGTCTTATATATATACATGAACACACATATATGTATATACATATAAGTATGTATGTGTATATGTGTGTGTGTGTGTGTGTGTGTACACACACACACACACACACACACACACACAGTAGATGCATTTTCCAATTTGAAGGTGCTGATTACAAACTTCTAATAAGGGTAGAAGAGATGTATACACTTTCATAATTCAACTGTCTTTGAGGATCATAGAGAGAATCGAGACAACATTGATCCTGGATATATTTTTTGACAGGGTGTTTCACTGTTTTTGTAAGAAGAAAGCAAAAGAATGAATATATACATATGCACATGCATGTACATATACACACATATACATGTGCATATGCACATATATATACACATGCATACATGCACATATATGGATAGTAGGTGACAAAAAAGGGTTGAACAGAAACACACACAGAATTTGGTATAGAAATATGCTTAACTCAACAGGGAAATGAGTGAAGAGAAGGAGAGAGGGGAGATGGTTATAGAATGTGGTGGGGGTGGGGGATGAGAGAGAGAATAGCATTATGCATAACAAACTACAGTTTGAGGAAACTGAAGCAAAAATAGGTTTAAGTGAAATAATAAACTTAATAGTTCATGCTAATATCAAAACATTAAAAATTCTCTCTCTGTCTCTCTGTCTCCATCTCTTTCTGTCTGTCCCTCTGTCTCTCTCTGTCTCTGTCTCCGTCTCTCTCTGTCTCTCTTTCGTTCTCTCTCTCTACACACACACACACACACACACACACACACACACACACACACACACACACACACACATGAACACACACATCAGTAGAACTGGAAAAACATTTTGACAAAATATAATACTTCTTCCTTTTAAAAATATAATAAAATAGAAGTAAATATGTAATTCCTTAATATTCTATATAGTTTTTTATTTTAATGCTATCTACGATGGAAAAATGCTACAACACTTTCCAATAAATCATTGGTCGAATTGGGATGTCCATATCCATTTTATTTCCGGTTTGATAAAATTATTTTTACATATATATATAATACACACACACACACACACACACACCTATCAGCTTTCTTCAAATGATATGACTTCTTAAAGAAGAGCAAAATTTCATCCAAAATTAATTTAAAAAAATATTTTCAATTAAGTAGTGAGGTATAAAATAAAGATATATAATCATCAGACTTTGTTTACATTCCACACAAAATCAATTAGGAAGAGATGGAAAATGAATTTACTTTCAAAATAATTATTGAATTCATGTATTTTTTGACCACCCATCTACAAAATCACACAGAATTATTTAAATATAACTATAAAACCTCTTATAAAAAGACACATATAGTTGGAAAATATATATTACTCATTTTTGAGTAATGAAAATAAAATAATAACTGATAACATATTATGTTAACGTGTAAGAAAGATAATACTCCCTAAATTAAGTTAGACATTCAATGCCATAGCAATCAGAACACAAGAAAGTACTTAATATTGTAGTACTAGGAAAAAAAACAACAGAATTTCTTAATGAATGTTAGATTCTCTACCAAAAAAAAAAAAAGTTGATAGGGGTCTAACAGTACCACATCTAAAGCAATACTACAAACTAAGTTTCATCAAAACTATTTTGAATTTTTTTTTAATAGAAAAGTTGATCAGTGGAACAGAGGAAGTACACAAGACCAAGAAGCAGTAAGACATGGCTTTTAATTAACACCCAAACTCCAACTAGTGGGTAAGAACTCACTATTCAATAAACACATCACTTTGCACTATATAACATAATAAACCTCAAATGTATAAATGGCCTAGAAATAAAAGATTGTATTAGGAACAATTTACAGCAGCATCAAAAATGCTTTCACATCTATGAATATGATTTGACCAATTAACTTTTGGATAGAAATAATCATAAATTAAACTCAAGAGGGTTTGTGGCTCAAAAAATTTCCCCAGAAGATTATCTCTCAGTCTTCCAGGGTAATTCAGGGCTATGTAACCATTTTCTTATTATTTACTAAATTGCATTATATATACATATGTCATAATTTTATCATTGCAGAGATATGCAGGGCAATCAGGCAATTTGTCCAGGGTCAAACAGCTATCAATAATTTTCAATTAAAAAATTCAAACTATCAGTAACCATATGGAAAAGTGCTCCAAATCTCTAATAATAATAAAAATGCAAATTAAAGCACTCATCAAGTAGGCAAAGATGACCAAAAACAGAAAATGGCAATTGTTAGAGTTTCTGTAAAAGGATAGGTATACTGATATATCATTTTAAAGCTATCAATTAGTCTAACCATTCTGGAAATCAAGTCACTGAATTGTCAGAACCCTATAGTGTATACTCCAAAGAGATCAAATTCCGAAGAAAATGTCCGATATGTGTAAACATATTGATAGAAGCATATCAATGAAATATTTTGAAAATATACAAAGAGGAATAAAAAGTTCAGAACATTAAAGCATTAAATAGGGCAATATTATAACTTCTATGTTTAATGTAGTATGTAATTTTTTAAAAATCAAGCTGTACATAATAGAGATTCATGATCATGGTGTCATATACAAAAAGTACTCCTAAACACTTTGAAAAAAAATTACTGAATCGGTATTTTGTAGCTTTTGAGAACTCTGAATGAGGAAACTGCCTTTACTAATGCAATTGATGTATGAGTCCAGAGATTAAATAAATTGTCCAGGGTTATATAGCCCATATACATTTGAGGAGATTCTTGTTCCCAGTCTATCCTGAATCTGTAATCAGCTCTTTATACACTATACTACACTGCCTCTAAAATCCAGGATGCATTTTCCGTATTGTCAGAATTTTCCCAATGAATTGCCAAGTCAACAATCTATGATCTTTCTGTGAGTTATTTTCTAACATTGCAGAAGAACATTAATCATCATTAAGGATTGACTGGAGAAAGGACCTTACTGGACGCAATTTAAGAAGTTCATTTTCTTAATTATAGAGGAGAATATGCAACTAATATCACTTAGGAGATGAAAAGAGTTCTTCCACCCAAGCCAAATAAACCAAAAACTTTACAATGCATCAAAAAACTTTATTTCACCCTGAAAGTATAGGACAAAAGGCCAGTACTATAGAACTGTTAACTTCGGGTTAGCCCATCGTACTTTTGCCACTTATCTCAAGAGTGTTGTTCTTAGGATGAACATCGTTACTTTGTTATTATTTATCTTGGTTCCATCCAATTCTGGAGAAGCAAGCACTTACCGATGTTTTAAAATATGTCTGCCTACTTAACTATTTTTATGTGTCTGACTATGTTCCAGATCTTACTTGTGAAACTATTTCCAAGCACTGCTCTTTCTGAGATTTCAGGTAATTTTAATCCCATGGTTAAAGTCAAAAAGGGATTTTAAGCGTTCTCCATGTACCAGTATTATACTTAGAATTGGGGTTACAAGAGAAAGAAAACAAAATAAAGAAATCAAAAACATGGTGATTTTATCAACAAATCCATATTCTACTGGGTGGGGGGACAGAATGAAAATAGGGTATGGTCATACAAGATATATTCAGTTTAGATGGAAGGCCATCACAGAGGTAAGGCATTAGCATGGATGGATGAGGCATGTTGGTAGCATATTGGATAGGGCTGGGCCTATAGTTAGGAAGTCCTGAGGTCAAATCCAGCTTCAGCCACTTATTGCCTATATGACTTTGTGCAGAGTACTTAACATGTTTGCCTCAATTTCTTCAACTGCAAAATGAAGATAATAACATTGTTCTGAGGATCAGATGAGATATGTGTAGAGTGCTCAGCACAACATGTTTTGTGCAGTAGGTGCAATATAAATAAATGTTTATTCCCTGGAAGGCAAGGAGGGGTGTGTGTGTGTGTGTGTGTGTGTGTGTGTGTGTGTGTGTGTGTGCGTGTGTGTGAAGAAAGGGAAATAGTACAGAAAAGGCCACAAAAAGATCATGAAATATCAACTGATTTTCAGAATTCAATCAGGGATTACACAGCACATTGGTTTTGAGGAGAAGAGTAGGAGGGAGGAGAGGAATGACCTTCCAACCAGAAATTCAAGAGACTGTTCTGGTGATGAAAGCTGACCTGGGCGTAGTTGGAACCAAGGGAGAATCTCTGTCTCCCACAGTAGAACCAAAGGGACATGGCCTAAATGAAACAAACAAAGAGATGGTTTTTCAAAACAAGGAAATCATAAGCCACAGTTTCATTCATCCCCATGGCATGAACCCAAACCCGAACCTTTCCTGCTGCAGCCACACCTAACATTTTCCCTTGGGAATCTAGACTAAGATTCAAGTTTCGGAAGATCTTCTTCAGTAAAGATTTCACTCTGACACTTGATCATGCAAGTGGCCATGGGGAGTAAATCACTTCCCAGGAGGAAATTGCTGAATAAGGAGGTGCTTCCTTTAAAGAAAGAACACTGAACAATTTAATTGTGAATAGTGTTTTCCATGGGTGTTTTTTGGGGAGCAAGGCTCAGAATAACATTGTTATTCTTTTTCCTTTTGTAGAAATCATTCAACTTTTCCTAATATAGAGATATTTCCAAGAAGAAATGCTATCCTATTTAACTACAATAGCACAATGTTCAGGACAGCTAGGTGATAACAGTGAATAGAGCTCCAGGCCTGGGGTCAAGAACACCTGAGTTCAAATACATCCCAGACACTTACTAGCTTTGTGACCCTGGGCAAATCACTTAACCATGTTTGCCTCAGTTTCCTCATCTGTAAAATGAGTTGGAGAAGGAAATGGCCAACCACTCCAGTATCTTTTCCCCAAACAGGGTCAGGAAGAGTCAGAAAAGATTTAAATTACTGAATAACAACAACAACAACACATTCACATAACACTTAATCCCTTTAATGCCTCCTTTCAAAAGTATTTTCTCCTTCCTCAAAAGTCTTTTTGCTTTTCCATGTCTTCACCATACAAAACTCATCACTAGTATGTTTCACTCATAGCAAAAATAGAAAAACAATTTCTTGTTTATAAAGTGGTATATATATATATGTTTACATATATACATATATATGTTTACATATATACATATATATGTTTACATATATATACATATATATATATATGCACATAGACACACATATATACACAAATATATATACATATATATGCGTCTTCCCATTTTATATATAAACATACTTGTGTAAAGATGATGTTCACCCAGAATTCTGATTGAATCAATCAGATATATGAAATAGGTATAAAGAAAAGATAGACAATTCCCCTGAATCAAAGAAATTTCAAGTAGATATTACAGGAAATGTATTGAAATTGGCTGAAGAAACTTGCTCAAACACTGTGGGTTCTTTATGATATCTGAATCCAGGTTGAGCCCCAGTGTTTCTGTTTCTGATAGTTTAGATTAGAGAGCAATTCAAAATAAAAATTTTTAAAAGCCTCTGAGAATCATTTGGGTGTGGAAAGGAATGGAACTTCTGTTTCCTTTATTTCTTCCAGTTGACAAGAGGATGATCTTGTGTACTTTGGAAAGTCAGAGGTTTTGAACTTTTCATTGACGTCATAGAAAGGTCCCAGGAACAGCGATAATTGTGGCAGTGTCTACATCAGGAGTCAAGAACAAACTTGAAATAAGAAGGAAAAGTACCTTCTGGTCTCTTTATTCAGGCCAGCAGAAATCTAAGGGAATATCTAAAAAAAACTCTAACAAGGGAACTTCCAGGAACATTCTCTTTTGGGGGATTTTTATAGGTTCAAAGAAGCATTAATCAAACTATTGGGGGCGAAGTCTAGTCCTGGCCCAGTGTCTACTTTCTAAACATCCTAGGGCTTTGGCCTTGAAGTTAGTAGATATAATGCTGTGTAAAAACCAAGTTTAGCTATGAATCTAATCTCCGTTATAAAATGAGACTTAGGTCGTATAGAAGGGGATTATGGTCTCAAAGTGTTTGGGAAAGCATTTGTTTGTTTTGCTATATATTTAAAGTAAATATATCTTTGTATAGAATTGATGTGAATCCCTGGGCCCCTAGAAAGAAGGGAACATGGCTGGTGGGGAGGTTGAGCTGATAACACAGAACAGAAACCACTCACCCTCCTTAGGATACCAGAGAACTATGGGGAAAGAGTGTAAAATAAAATAGATGTGATCCTCAGAAGGTGGAGCCAGGGAATCAACATATATTACAAAGAGAATAAATTATAAAACAGAGGAAAATGGCCATGCAGTAGGGAAGAAATGAGGAACACGCAAGAGGAACTTCCTTTTGCCAAAATTATTCTGTGTAAGGAGTACACTGTACATACATGGAGGATAAGATAGGGGAAAGAGTATCTCATCATCATCATGCTTATGTGAATGAGACAAAGGAAAGTTGAACACACACAAACATAAAAACATACACAAAGTTTAGTTTAGAAACCTAATAAACTTAAAGGGAAGTTGGTAGGGAAGAGGAGAATGTAAAGAGAACATAAGAAGGATGGTAGAATTGAGTAAAGAATAAAGAAAAACAAAATGAATTTCAAATTTGGACTGTGAATTATCAAGGAAAACTAAAATTTAAAAGAACAAAAAAGAACCAGTGAAAAAAGTTAAGAAATGAAGAGATGAAGTGGATATCACTTGGGAACAGAATAGTTAGATTATAGAACACTTGTCTTGATCACACTGTTTCTATTCTACTAACTTCATCTTCTTATAAGGAGGGGTCAGATGGTAAAGAGAAAAGTATAATAGGCTATGATGAAAGTCTACTCAGTTAATTATCACAATCATAAATATGAATGAGATGGATTTACCTTTTGGTTTTCCCCAAAACTCTATCTTGGACCTTCTTTCTTCTTTACTCTATATCCTTTTTTGGAAAGGAATTATTTTTTTAACATTAAAATTTTTTTCAATTCAGTATTTTTTCTCTCCTTCCAGGCCCTCAGCCACTCATTGAGGAATCAAGCAATATGAAACTCTGTATGCATGCATTTATGTTCTTTTTTTTTTTTTTTGACTCTTCATGACCCCTTGGACCATAGCATGTCAATTGCCTTCTATCCTTCACTATCTCCCAAAGTCTTTCCAAACTCATGTTCATTGCTTCTATATTACCCATCTCATCCTCTGCCATGGCTTTCTCTTCTTGCCTTCAATCTTCTCAATATCAGAGTCTTTTCCAGTGAGTCTAGTCCTGTCTTTTCCTTGTTTGGCCAGAATCTTTAAGCTTCTGCTTCAGGATTTGTCCTAACAATGAGTAGTCTGAATTATTCTTTTTAAGTATTGGTTGATTTGATTTACTTACTGTCCAAGGAACTCTCAGACATCTTCTCCAGCACCGCAAGTCAACAGCATCAATGCTGTCATGCTCAGCTTTCCTTATAGTCCAGCCCTCACAGCCATAAATTATTATTGGAAAACAAACAAAGAAACAACAAAAAGAAAACAAAACATTTCTTTGACTATAAAGACCTTTGTAGGCAAGATTTCTATGTGGTCCAGATTTTCCATAGCTTTCCACCCAAGAAGCAAGCTTCTTCTAATTTCATGGCTGTAATCATCAACCATAGCGATCCTTGTGCCCAGAAATATAAAATTTGACATTGCTTCCGTTTCTTCTCCCTGTATTTGCCAGGAGGTGATAGGCCTAGTTACTATAATATTCATTTTTTAAAATGTTAAACTTCAAGCCCGTTTTCACATTCTCCTCTTTCACCCTCATTAAGAGGATTTTCTTTTTGCTTTCTGCTGTCAAAGTCATATTGTGTACATATATAAATTTGTAAATATTTCTCTGTATTTCCAGCTTCTGATTATCCAGCCTGAATTTCACATGCTATACTCTGAATATAAGTTAAATAAATAATATGACAATAAACAACCTATTCATACTCCTTTTCAAATCTTCAACCAATCAATTATTCTATGTTCGGTTCTAACTATCACTTCTTGAATCATATACAAGTTCCTCAGGAGACAAGTAAGATGACCTGGTAGTCCCATCTCTGAGTATTTTCCACGTTTTGTTGTGATCCACATAGTCAAGAGCTTTAGTGTACTCAATGAAGCAGAAGTAGATGTCGTGCTGGAACTCCCTTACTTTTTCCATAATGCAGTGAATGTTGGTAATTTGGTCTCTAAATCTCTGGAAATATACATTCAGTTGGGCATATCTTTTCCTTTCTCTTTTACTTTTCACTTCCCTTCTTTCCTCAACTATTTGCCAATCTCACCACAAATGGGATCATGAAGAGTTTGACAAGACTGAAACAACTGCAGAACAACAAGAATGACAACAGACATTTGGTTCTCTTGCTCTTTTTCTTTGGGATTTTTCTTGCTGCCTCCTGCACAATATCTTTCCTCTGTCCTTAGTTCTTCAAGTGCTCCATCTACAAGATCTAATCCCTTAAATCTATTCATCACCTCCACCTCATATTCAGAAGGTATGTTTTTAAGGTCATGCCTATATAGTCTGAGGGTTTTCCCTACCTTCTTCAATTTAAGCCTAAATTTTGCAACAAGAAACATAGTCAGCTCCAGGTTTTATTTTAAATGACTGCATAGAGCTTCTCTACCTTTGGTATCATAGTAGTCATGCAAAACACTTATATTTAAGCCATGTTGCCAAAAAGTGCAAGAAAAATAAAATGGAAAATATATTTCAATCTACATTTGGAGATCATTAGTTAGCTATTATACATGTGAAGACATGGAAAAGATATTTCTCTATAAGCCATATTGCCAAAAAACCCAAGAAAAGTACAGTGAAAAACTCCTTCAAACTGCACTTAAGAGTTTATCAGTTAACTTTCTAAAGCAGGATAGCATTTTTCATCATGAGTTCGTTAGAATTATCATTGATCATTGTATTTATCTGTATTGTTAATGGAATGGGAAGATCTTTCTTGCCAATTAATAGGCCTATGTGATCTGCTTTCAGCCTGAGTCACATGAGCCTGTGGCAGATGGAGATTGAAGAATAGGTGGAGCAGGAAGTGGGAGTGACACAGAGCTGGGAGGGAGAGAGAACAAGCATAGTGAGAGATGGAGTGATTTTGCCTAAGGAAATTTGTTTTGTGGGGAGGCCTAATGGAAGGAAGGTTTGGGATGTTTGTGTTCTCTGCATTGGTGATATGTATGGACTTTGTTACTATGATGAATTAGGCTTACTGGTGTTTGAAAAAATGTCTTAGTTTCCTCTTCAAGGAAGAGAGTCTATTATATCTTGTGATTCAAACCTGGGAATATGCTGGCATATTCATAGCTGCTGCTGTGGGTATTGCATTGGTGAAATATGATCATAGTAGCTAAATTTTTCACATTTTATTATAGTTACAATATTGTTGTTGCTTTATGTTCTTCTGGTTTTGCCCACTTCCATTTGCATCAGTTCATATAATTGTTCTCACATTTTTTTCCCCTGAAACCATGCCCTTTGTAATGTTTTTTTTGTTTTTTACCATAAAAGTCACAATTATTTATCATATCTTCTTCAGCTATTCCCAACTGATGGCCGTCCCTTCAATTTCCAAATCTTTACCACAACAAAAACGGCTGCTACAATTACTTTTGTATACATGGGACCTTTTCCTTTTCACTTAATCCATGCAGACCTAATAGCAGTATCACTGGGTCGAAGGGCATACACAGTTTTATGACTTTAGGTGTATAGTTTTGTTTTTTCTCTTCTTCCTGAATGCTTGCACTTGTTCAGAACTCCATCAATAACAGACTAGTTCCCCATTTTTTTCCCATAACCCCTCCAGTAGTTATCATTTTCCTTTTCTATCAATTGTGTATTGTGTAGCTAATTTATTCTGGACTTCCACACTCTGTTTCTTGGTCAATACCAGATTATGTTGATGATTACTGCTCTGCAGCACAATTTGAAATCTGGTAATGTTAGGATACCTTCTTTCACTTTTTTTTTCATTGATTCCCTTGACATTCCTTACCTTTTAGTAATCCAAGAGAATTTTATTATTATTTCTATGTCTAAAAAATAATTCTTTGACAATTTGATTGAAATGTCAATGAATGAATAAATAAATTTAGGTAGAATTGTCATTTTATTATATTGACTCAGCCTACTCATGAGCAGTTAATATTCCTCCAATTGTTTATATTTGCCTTCACTTGGCTGAAAAGTATTTTACAATTACGTTCATATAGTTTCTGGATGTGTCTTGGTAGATGGACTACCAAGTATTTTATTTTGTCTACAGTTATTTTAATTGGGATTTCTCTATCTCCTCCTGCTGGATTTGGTTGGTAATATACATCCATCCATGCACAAACACACATATGCACATACATACATATGCATATATAGACACATACCTATACATACATACATACATACATACATATTGATTATTTGTAGGGGATTATTTTATATTCTGCAAGTTTGCTAAAGTTGCTTTTTGTTACCCCTAGTTTTTTAAAAATTGATTTTCTAGGGTTTTCTAAAGATACCTCATATCATCTATAAAGACTGATAGTTTTATTTCCTTGCTGTGTGCTCTTATTGCTCCAATTTCTTTTTTTTTTTGTCTTATTACTATAACCAGTATTTCTAATACAGTATTGAATGAAAGTGGTAATAACGGAAATCATTGTTTTACCCAATCTTGTTGGGAGGACACCTATTTGATTCCCATTATACATATGGCTTGTTACTGGATTTATATAGATATTACTTCTTATTTTTTAAAAGCATCTTTTTATCCCCATCCTTTCTAGTATTTTTTTTAAATTTTATTTTAGTTTGCATCATTCATTTCTACAAGATTTTGAGTTACATATTTTCCCCCGCTCTTTCCCCCACCCACCACCCCAAAACAGCCATCCCAGTGTGTCCACCCTCCCCCAGTCTATTCTCTCCTATGTCACTTTTTGGTAGGGCAGGCTGGATCTCCCAACCACAGTGCCTGTGTATCCCAAGTTCCAGTTGCATGTAGTCAACAATAATAATAACAATAATTGCATA
>CM053584.1:165827970-165843768 GCA_028627135.1 Pseudochirops cupreus
CAGTGTTTTAGAATATTTATCTTTTCATAATCACCGTAAAACTATTTCCCATCATTAGTAATATTCACTAATAAAAAAAGTTGTTGAGACCATGAAAATCCCTCCAGAAACAAAGAATATAGTCAATGAAATCAGGTAGAAACATGTTTTTAGAGTCAACAGTTTCAATAAACACATTACATTCCTACTGTAAATAAAAAAAAAAAACTATTCTAAGGACTAGGGGAACTTCCAGTGAAAGATACAACATAACCCCTGCCTTGTCTTTCTGCTTTAGCAGGGGAGATGGCATATATGAAAAATATCTATAACACAGAAAAGGAAAAATAAGAGGGCCCAAATGAGGCACAAGAAGGTTTCTTCACTGTGAGGTGGCTAGATGGAACAGTGAATAGAGCTGTGGATATGAAGTTAGGATGACCTGAATTCAAATGTAGTCTCAGATATTCACTAGCTATGAGACCCTGGGCAAATTATTTAACCTCTATCCACCTCAGTTTCTCCATCTGTAAAATGAAGATAATGATAGCACTCAATTCCCATGGTTTTAAGGATAAAATGAGATATTTGTAAAACCCCAAGCACAGTGCCTGATATATAGAAAGTAGTTAATAAATGGTTATTAATCTTTTTAATTAAAAATTTTAGAAGTCCATAAAAGATCACTTCCATCTGATGGGAATCAAAGAAGGCCATATAGAGAAGTCGCTACGGACCTTGAAGAATGGATAGGGTTACAACTAAAAATAAACCTTTAAATGGTGATGGGGGTGCTGAGCAGTCTTGGAATCAGAAATAACATAAGAGAAAGATATGGAACTGGAAAAGCATGGAATGTGCTTGTGGATTGTGAATATCCCATTACAACAGGAAAAGATACTGTATATGGAAGAGAATCATCTATAAAGGGCATGCAAATTCCTTTTTCCCACAAAGAGATTTAACTAGAGATTCTTTTGTCTTCTGTGGGTGTGCCTAGAGTAACTACTCAGAGTGAAACATCTGTGCAAACTACCAGGTGGCATTCCAAGCTAGAGCTCTTCCAGGCGACCTCTATCTGATTATGTTCTGGTCATTGGCCTATCTTCCAACCATTCCCTTGTCTTCCAATTTCTTTTGTTGGATTTCCATCTATAGTCTGAATATTCCCAACAAAAATCCAAAATATAATAAGTAGGTCCAGTCCTTATTCTCATAGGATTTAATCTCTTTACATTATCTGAAAAGATCACTCATTCTCAGATAGGAAATTTAAGAATCCCTTTTTGCTTCTGGGATAAAATATAAACTTTTCTGTCTCCTGTTTAAAGCCCTTCTCAACTTGACTTTGGACTATCTTTCCATAATGATTACACATTACTTCCTTTCACACATTGTCTATTCCCACCAAACCAATCTCATTATTAGTTCCTGTGCATTACATTCTATCTGTTTCCCACCATAGTTGTGGTGTTTTCCCTCATCACCACTACCTCTTGGAATCCCTAGCCCTCTTCAGATAACAGATCAAATGCTACCTCCTTGAAAATGTCTTTCGTAGGACCTATCTGTGCTAAAATATTTATAGCAACTCTTTTTTGTGGTGACTAAGAATTGGAAATCAAAGTGATGTCCATCAATTGGGGGATGTCTAAATAAGTTGTGGTATATGATCATAATGAATTATTATTTTGCTATAAAAATAATAATCAGGGTGATTTCAGAAAAACCTGGAAAGACTTACATGAACCTATTTATAGTAAACAGAATCAGAAGAATGTTACGCACATTAACAATATTATTCAGTGAAGAATTGTAAATGACTTAGCTATTCTCAGCAATACAATGATCCAAGGCAATCCCAAAGGACTAATGATGAATAATAATATTTGCCTCCTCAGAAAGAACTGATATGGATTGAACACATGCTATTTTCACAGTTTTCTTTCATTTTTTTTTTCTTTTGAGTCTTCTTATACAGAATGGCTAATATGGAAATGTTTAACTTAATTGTACATGTTTAAACAATGTCTGATTTCTTATCATCTAAGGAAGGGGAGAGTGGAGGGAGGAATAGATTTTGGAACTCAAAACCTTAGATAAAAAGTTAAAATAGAGAAAATGAATTTTATCATTCCCCCTGCATCCCTTCTTTCTTCCAGTAGACTGTAAGCACACTGAAAGTAGGTATTTCATTTTTGTCTTTGTATTTTCATTGCCTGCCATGTAACTAGTACTTAATAAATGTTTGTGTAATGGAATTAAGTGGTCTTTACTGCAGTTAAAATTAAATTAACTATGCAAGCTTTAAAATTATTCAGTAGAGGGTTACCAACTACTTAGTATGAGACCTGAAATCCCAACTTCCCTTCCCTCTTTTGTGTCAAGCCTTAATTCTCTCACTGCAAGGAGAGACTGATACTCAAAGGCCTGTGTACAAAGTATTATTTTTTTTTTTGCAGGGGGGAAGGCAGGGAAATTGGTGTAAAGTGATTTGCTCAAGGTCACATGACTAGTAAGTTCTAAGTGTGTGAGGCTGAACTTGAACTCAGGTCCTCCTGACTCGAGGGTCTGTGCTCAATTCATTGCACCACCTAGTCACTTCCTCCTAATTCTTTCTTTCTTTCTTTCTTTCTTCCTTCCTTCCTTCCTTCCTTTCTTTTTTTTTGTACAAAGTATTATTGTTCTCACACTGGGGGAAAGGCTGTCTCACCATTCTCCTGTTCACCCTATCTCACAGCATAGTTATCTGTGATCATCCTTTATTGTCTCTATTTAGAGAAACGGCATCTACTCCTTGGCCAATCACAGGTAAAATCTTTAATCCAAAACCTCAGTATGGGTCACCAGAAGTTCCAAGACCCAGTGTCATCTTCATGTCTTCTCCAAGAAGTCATAATATTTCACCCCTTTAGAAAGTCTCATCCCTAGCTCAGCATACTATGATAGGCTGAACCACTTTCCCCCGCATAGGTCTCCAGCATCTCTGGAGCATCTAAATGGTGTCATTTAGTACTATTGCCAGACCTGGTGGGGGGATGGTTGAAGCTGAAAAATGAACACTCATAAATATAAGATGTAAAGCTCATTCTTTTACTTCTAACATAGCAAGCATACCTTCCATAAAATACAAGATTTTCTTTTAAATCTCCTCTCCCACCCCATATCCAAAATCCCCTCTAAGGGCCTCCTTGAATTTTCCATTCATGTTGTTATCTAAATTTCCAGGAAATAGGAGTTTAGAAGCCCTGGCCATTTCAGACATAGATTATAGTTAAGGAAAGTTAGATAAGTAGTTTGCACTTAAATTGAAGAATGTCTTTAATGCCAGGCTAAGCAGGTTGCAAGTTTCTTAGGAGGCAATGGGGCTTTTGCAGACTTCTGAGAAGAAAAAAGTACAGTTTAAATGTTTGTCCCAGGTGTAACCTACCTGAAGACTAAAAGGCTAAGAAATACCCCACAACTTCCTGAATGTGGCACCTTCCAGCATTTTCTATTCCGTGTCATAATTGTCAAGATTTTGACTTAAGTAGTTTTTTGCCAGATATCGCATCATCTCATCATCTGCCATCTCTCTTACTTCACATTGCATCACATTAGTTCATTCTGGCTGCTTAGTACAAGTTGCAACCAGCAGAACTGCTAATTAATTTGGGGTGGAACCAGAATAACTATTGAACTAACTAGCTTTTAGCATTAAATATTCCACACATAATGAACAGCATCATGAAAGAGCTACTGAAGTCAGTATTAGTTACTGTGGAAATTTGCCTGTAAAATGGTTTACTTTCTAAATAATAATTTACATTTTTTGGCTTTTCCTATCCCTAGTTACCCTATTAAGAAAATTCTGTTCCTCAAAAATAGTAATAGGATGTTGAAGCTGGAAGTAGCCCTCTAGAACATTGAATTCAATCCCTGTTTTTTTTTTTTTATGCCTGATTAAACAATACCAAAGAACGATAATACCTTGCCCATAGTTACTCAGTTGGTTAGTGGCCAAATTAGGAGTAGAGTGTGGTTCTGCTGATTCCCAGTCTAATATTCCTTCTTATGTATTAGAAGATGAAATTGACTCAATATATTCCTTCTTATGTATTAGAAGATGAAATTGACTCCACATTGACCTAATATTTAAATTTGTAATTCTCATACTCTTCCTGAGGTTTGGTAATTCAGTCTTTTTTCTGGGATATCCTTTTCCCAGACAGTTATTAGGAATAGAAATAGGAGCTATGATTTCCTTGGTAGTGGGAACTTCTGGGTAAGGAAACATCCTCTACAAATGGAGTTTAGTATCTTCTCTGTAACTTATAGGCTTATAAAGTTGCCCAGCCCACTACAAGGTACTTGTCTAGTGTCACCAAACCAGTTTTTTATTAGGGTAGGACTTGAATCCAGATCTTACTGGCTTTGAGGTCAGTCCTCTATCCACTAGATATGTTGCCTCTTTCTTATGTATAAATTTTAGAAAATTTTGGCATTCTGCCACTATGTCTTCCTTGTGCATATTTTCCCTTCTTTTGTTAATTTACTATTTCATGTTCTATACCTAATCTTTCTTGTACATCTGTTTACTTTGATGCTCAGTCATGTTATTTCTAATATAGATTTCAAAATCTTGCCTGTGGGCCTCTAATTTTTCCTTTAAAAATCATGTCACAGATAGTGCTTCCAATGCAATATTTATTTAATGCAAGTTGCCATTAGTTTATTGAAGTTCCTTTCAATTACACCTTTGATTCAGCATAGTACATGGTATCTCATAGTGTCTGGTGTGATTCCAAAAAAGTTGGTTACAGGAAGTTTCATTTTATTTAACTAAGGTCATTGTTTTTTCTAGGTTTTTTTAATTTAATTTTTTTAAAAATGTCTGTCCCTATCTAATTTACGATGGAAGGACAGTGGCTACTTATGAATCTACTAGTCCCACACTGATCATCACAGGAGCTTTGACTGTTATTATTTTAACCTTGGCTAGTTCACTCATCTTTAAGCAATCTGGTGATTCCCACTTTCCAAGAATTCATCATATTAATGGCAAATCTTCTATGTATCCACTGCAGTTCAGAATTCTTGAGCTAAAAATGATCTGTTGTCCTCAGACAGTAAATGAATTGTTAGTGTGTTTCACTATGCCCAGCAAAAATTATATATCTTACATATTTAAATTCTGGTATCTAGACATGTAATAACTCATAGATGAGGTCCAATGGACCTCAGGGCACAAGGAGAAAATATGCTACTATGAAACTTTTCGGGCATCATGAAGGTATAATATTGGCATGGCCTTAAAAATGGGAACACACCAGAGAAGGAGTCGCATCCCTCTGGATGATCTAGTCCATTTCTCAATCAAGTGAGCAATATACTACTCCTTATTTTCCTACCTAGTTAGCTGGTTGATCTTACTTACACAAGTCACTTGCCTTCAATGTATTGTTTCTTTCATATAAAAAATAAAAAAGCTCAGTTAAGATGAAAGATAAAATGTTATAGTAGGATCAATGTAAACATAAAGTCATGAGGCCTTGGATTTGAATGAGGATTGGAATACTTATAGTTGAAATTTGAAGAAGTTATTAAAACTCTATAAGCCCAATTTGCTCATTTGCAAAATGGGAGGGAGGCATAGCATAAGTTCCTTCAGTACAAATATTATTTATTTTTGTCTGGGTCATCAGTGATTAGCACAGTACCATCACATTTGCCACTGAATAAATGCTTAACTAGATTAAAATAAATATTCATCTACCTACCTCATAGGGATATTGTGAGGGAAGAACTAATGTACAATTTACTATCTAAGTGTGTGCAAAGGTATCTAATTTTGTCCTTTTTCTCTTTATATAACTCTATCACTTACTACCTGTGTTACCTTGGACAAATCACTTTTCCTCTCTCAGCCTCACTTTTCTCCTTGGTAAGATGAAGAGGGTACTTCAGATCATTCACAACTTGATCTTTTGTCTTGAGTCACTAAGAGACTGAGGTTTCAAGTAACCATTCCCTTTAAGAAAATATTTTCAAATACCTCATAGAGAATTAGTCTCACATGTGGTTAAAAAAAAGCAATTCATTGAACAGTAAAAAAAAAAATAAAAGCTAACAGTAAGGAAATGAAATGGGCAAGTAAAGTCCCTGTTCATAGCACTTTTTGTAGTTACAAGGAAGTGAGGGAAAAAATCAAGGCTCACCATCTAGGTAATGGCTAAACTCTGTACATGACTGCAACAGAATGTGGCAGGTCTGCCTACATCTATAGTACCTACTCTTGGAGAGGCTTTATTGGTATATCACTTGGGCTGAGGAATTCTAAGCTATGGTGCTACTAAAGGGAACTGAGTCTATCCACTGAGTCTGGCACCAATATGGTGAGCCCTTAGGAGTGAAAGGCACCAGGCTGTCTTAAGCACAAGGTGCAGTGGCGACCATGAGAATGAGGAGAGCAATGATAATCGGAAAAACAAAACAAACCTGAATGCTTTGTAATTGTACTGATAAGTGGAGGATGGATGAGAAAATGTGTCTCCCTTCTTTGAACTGGTGAGAGATTTTGGGTGCTGGATATGACATACATTGTCACTTTCAGTTGATATTTATTTATTTTACTGATGAGTATTTTAATTTCTATTTCTACTTATTCTTATTCTCTTTATTTCTATTTTTGAAAGGCATGGCACACAAGGCATGAGGAAACGTATTGGGAAAAGAAGATAGTAGGAAGACAACAGAAATGCAAAAAATAAACTCCCTTAAATCATCCACAAAGTGCAAAACGACTTCATCAAGCAGGTGGAGCTAAAAAGGGAGTAAGACATTTTTTTAAAGGTGTTCTGGGCAGATGTATTTAAATGGTCGGGAGGGAAATAGTTGAATGTAATATTTTCCCCACTGTACCCAACTAAACAGTTTATTAGGAGATTGGCAATAACCAGGACTTCTGCTCACTTCTAAAAAAACAACAAAGTGGCAATATTGAGAACATTACTGCTACTACTGCCACTACTGCTGCTGCTGCGGCTGCTATTGCTGAAATAATAATGATGATAAATATGGTAGTCACGACAATGACGATTTTGATCATTAGGATTACCGGTTAGTCTTTTGAAATTGGAAAAATTCTTTACATATCTTATCAATTAAAAACTTACCCGTCAGGAAAAAAAAAACTTTCTTTCAAGCGTTTCATACATAGAGATTATTTTATCAGAGCGTGATCCATAACTCCATATAATTATTTCTTCTTTCTAATTTGCAAGAGATAAGAGAGAACTTAATGAAATAAAAAAGGAATAATGGAGATACGTTCTGCTTGATCAAGAATGCTAGGGAGAACAAATAAGACTGTCCCTCTTGATAGTTCTGCCAGCCTAAATTAAATAAATAGGCTGCCTGTAGGCAGGATGGAGAGGAGATTTCTTAATCATACCAAATAGGAAAGATGGAGATACTGAGAAAAATATATGGGAACTGAGACCAACTGAGGGAAAAGCACAATAACAGATTCAGGTTTCTGTATTTTGTTTATTCCAGGGTGTATACTCATGTCACAGACATAATTCAAATTTCTCTCTCTTTATCTTACTCTCTCTGTTTCTGCCTTTTTCTCTCTCCCTCTCCAAAGTCTTTTGAAAGGAGTTATCCAATGAAACCTCACAATAACACTATGAACTAGGAAGTACAAGTAGCATCTTCATTTGAAACTTGATTCTGCTGAGATCTTGAAAAATGAAATGTATCAGTAATAGAGCTGGTGAAAGAAGAAAAAAATTCTAGCCCAGGTCTCCTATCCACAGAGCTTTTCTGCTATATTAATACATTTCTCTAGGACAAACTACAACTCCTTTGTGCGTTAAATTTGTGGAGAGTCTTTTTTTTTTTTTTTTGCTTTTGGGAGGGGGAAGGCAGGGCAATTTGGGTTAAGTGACTTGCCCAAGTTCACACATAGCTAGTAAATGTTAAGTGTCTGAGGTCAGATTTGAATTCAGGCACCCCTGACACTAGGGCCGGTGCTCTATTCACTGTACCACCTAGCAGCTCCTATGGAGACTCTTTAGTTATACTTATAAGTATACTTTGAAACTTTGGAATAGAAGTTGTATCAATGCTCCAAAACCTAAATGGCAATAATTGCAGTCAGAAAAATAGAGGGTCTTTCATTTCCCCTTTATTGACATTAATAACTCCATTTTATAATCGAACAGCATTTTAATGTAAGTAGTCGGTCCTGGCCCCCCATATGTTGTTGTTGTTGTTGGTTTCTAGTACGCATATTCTAGCTCTCTTTTTTTGTCTTTTTAAAATTTATTTTGTTAAACATTTTCCAACTGTATTTCTTTTTTAATTAAATTTTATTTATTTTTAGTTTACAACATTCATTTTCACAAGATTTTGAGTTACAGATTTTCTCCTTATCTTTCCCCTACCCACCACCCCAAAACAGTGATCCCACTGAATATACCCCTCCCCCAATCTGCTCTCTCCTATGTCCTCCCCCATGCCTCCTCCAACTTTCAGGTAGGGCAAGATGGATCTCCATACCCCATTGCCAGTATATCTAATTTCCCAGTTGCATATAAAAAATAGTAATAATAATATTTTTTAAAAACCGTATGATTTTAAAACTTTGAATTCCAGATTCTTTCCCTTTTCCCCTTGTCACCCACCCTTACTGGGAAGATAAGCAATTCAATACAGTTTGTACATGTGTAATTACGCAAAACATTTCCATAGTGGATCAATTGTGAAAGACAGACTATATTTCCCTCCATCCTATCCTGCCCCCTGCTTGTTCTGTTTTCTCCTTTGATCCTGTCCCTTTTCTAAAGTGTGTACTTCTTACTACCCTCCCCCCCCAATCTGCTCTACCTTCTATTATCCCCCCTCTTATCCCCTTCCCCCCTACTGTATCAGAAAGCACCCTAGCATACCCAGGGCAGCTGCTAGCACAGGTTCTTAGATCTGCTTTTCTAAAGGAAAGCAACTCAAAATGGGTTAACAGTCTCACTTTAATCAATCAATCATATATCATTTACCCAGTTCAGGGGAAAAAGTCAGCACCCCGAACTTCAGAAAATACGAACAGAATAGAAACACAAGTTATAAGCACAAGTTACAAGCAGACAGAGAAACAGATCAGCAGAGGGGGGTTCCAAACCATCTGACCTTTACATCAATTACCTATTCAGTTGCCAGAGAAGGAAGCATCAACATCTGGGTTTTTCAAAGAGGGGGGTGAGGGAGGTAGGGGGGGTCCACGGCTTCCCAGAGTCTCGTCTGGCCAAATCACACAGCTCTTCTTAAAGTGAGCCCCAAACCAAAACCTCACATCAGGGTGTATATGTAGCCTTCTCCTGGCTCAGAGAATGTCACAGCCCTCTTGACCCACTGCCCAATCACAAAGCTACAAGGCGCAGGCATTCCCGAAAAACAAGCCTCCTGCCACAGGCTCCATGTCACCACATTCAGCCTATTAAGGGGGCAGAGTATACTTTCAAATCTGGGAAGGTTCTCAGAGTCATGTAGCCACTTCAGCAAAGGGCGTAAGGGCAGGGAAGATCTTCAGATTCCTGTAAAACCTACTTTCCTATAGGGTAAGATACCCAATTTAGTGTGGATGTTACTCCCTCCTTAAGCCAAATTCAATGACAGTAAGTTTGACCCATTGCCTTTTGCCTTCCTGTTCTTTCCCTCCATTGTAACAGTTTTCCCTTGCCTCTTTTTTATTAGATAATTTGCTCTATTTTGTGTCTCTCTATCTCCTCTCATTATATTCCTCTCTCATCTCTTAATTTTATTTTTTAAATATCATCTCTTCCTATTCAATTTATCCTGTGCCCTCTGTCTATGTATACCTGTACACATATATACACAGTCACATATGTATTCATACACACATATAGCCTCCTACATAGATACACACACACACACACACACATTTATATTCCCTTCAACTAACCTCATACTGAGAAAAGTTTCATAAGCTACAATTATCATTTTTCTATGTTGTCATATAAATATTTCAACTTTGATAAGTTCCTTATGAATTCTTTTCCACGTTTACCTTCTTATGCTTCTTGTATTTGAATGTCAAATTTTCTATTCAACTCTGGTTTTTTCATCAAGATTGCTTGAAAGTCCCCTATTTCATTAAATGACCATATTTTCCCCTGAAACATCATACTCAGTTTTGCTGGGTATGTGATTCTTGGTTTTAATCCTAGCTCCTTTGACCTCTGAAATACATATTCCAAGCCCTTTGATCCCTTAATGTAGAAGCTGCTAGATCTTGTGTTATCCTGATTATGTTTCCACAATAGTAAAATTGTTCCTTATTGGATGCTTGTAATATTTTCTCCTTGACCTGGGAACTCTGGAATTTGGCTGTAATATTCCTAGGAGTTTTATTTTAGGGATCTTTTCCAAGAGGTGATCAATTAATTCTTTCAACTTCTATTTTACCCTCTAGTTCTAAGATACCAGGGCAATTTTCCTTGAAAATATCTTGAAGGATGGTTTCTAGGTTCTTTTTTTGATCGTGGCATTCAGGTAGTCCAATAATTTTTAAATTGTCTCTCCTGGATCTATTTTCCAGATCAGTGTTTTTTTTCCAATGAGATATTTCACATTGCCTTCTATTTTTTCATTTGTTTGGATCTGTTTGATAGTATCTTGATTTCTCATAAAGTCATTAGCTTCCATTTATTCCAATCTAATTCTGAAGTAATTAGTCTCTTCAGTGAACTTTTGAAATTAATTTTCCATCTGGCAAACTTGGCTTTTTAAGGCATTCTTCTTCTCATTGGCTTTTTGGGCCTCTTTTGCCAACTAAGTTAACTTGTTTTTAAAGTGTTCTTTTCTTCAGTCAGGGTGTTGACACTTTTTTGATGATTTTCTTGCATCATTCTCATTTCTCTTGCCAATTTTTCCTCCACTCCTCTTTTTTTTTGGTGGAAGGAGTGGGAAAGTAGGGCAATTGGCGTTAAGTGACTTGCCGAGGTCACAGGGCAATTTTTTTGTGTTAAGCATTTGAGGCCAAATTGAGCTCAGATCCTAGGGCCTGACTCTAGGGCCAGTGCTCTATTCACTGTGCCACTTAGCTGCCCCTCCTGCACTTCTCTTATCTGATTTTCAAAGTCCTTCTTAAGCTCCTCCCTGGCCTGTAACCAATTCATATTTTTCTTGGAAGATTTTGGTGCAGGAGTTCTGACTTTATTGTTTTCCTCCCATTCCATGCTTTGATCTTTTTTGTCCCCAAAAAAGGAATTTAACATTTGATTGCTCTGCTGGGTTTGCTTTCTTTGCTTGCACATATTGCCACTCAATTGCTTGACTTTTGAGCTTTTTGCCACAGTAGAACTCTGCTTCCAGAGAGAAGAGCTTTGTCTCAAATTGCCGGTATTTTTTGCAGCTGCCAGAGCTATTATTTGGGTGCCCTTTCTGCTGCCCCCACAAGCTCTCACTCACTGGTCATACGCCTTAGGTCCACCACCCAAGACTGTTATCCTGATCCAGGCAGGTTAAAGCAAGAGCGATTAACCTCTGAACGTTCACTTGGTCTGCCTGGATCTGCAGGCCAGGAGCCCTGAAACAGCCACATTGAGTTCCTCCACCACTTCTTGATTCAGGTGCAGAGGCTGGACTGCTCTCCTAGTCCCCCTCGGTTCCAACAGAGTTCCACTGACCTTTTACTTTATCTTTGGCATTTGTAGGTTGATAATTCTGGAAACTGCCACAGTTGTTGGTGATCCACTCTCCAAAAGTCCACTCTTGCAGCTGCTGGTCAGGGCCACCTTTGGGAACCGCAAGGCTAACACGGGACTGGGCTTGGCTCCCAGAATGCTGAGATGGACCCTTCTTATCCACCTGCGGGGCTGCCTTCAGTGGGAGATTTGTTTCTCTCTGTCACTTTGTGGGTTCTGTAGCTCTAAAATTTGTTTAGAGTCATATTTTATAGGTATTTGAGGTGGTTATGGGGGGAGCTCACTGAGATTTCCTGCTTCTATGCCACCATCCTGGCTCCACCTCTATTCTTGTTCTTTTTCAAGGCCAACCAAAAGACAAAGCACAATCTACCTTCACTGAACTCTAGTTAACAACAATTTAGCAAGCAGATTGATAAATCCTTGTGCCCTCCCCCAGAACTCAAAAAATTGTCCATAAGGACAGTGTTGATGATTTGTAAACTCAGAATGACTACGATTTTCTTTACACTTTATGTATAGGAAATGATTCATATTCATATATCCTCTTTTCACATAGCGACACCCCTTTTCTATGAGCCATTCAATTATCCTCTATACCCTGGTTTATAACTATGGCAAAAACAAAACTGTGTACTACAATGTACCCTAAATTGCAAACAGTAAGTCTTCTTTCCCTAATGAAAAGTAGGAAATAACATAATTCACCTTCCTTCTCTTGCTAATAATATAGGGAACTACAAATACAGAACAGTGCATATACTTACAGTTGTGTTCTGTCTGTAGAAAAATCTAGTTTGATTATTTTTCTTTCTTTTCTTTTATACCAAGAAAGATCTGGAGATTAGTAGCCACAAATGATTATGATGTTAAGAAATAATAAAGTTTTCATTTATATAAATTTACATGAAGCCAAAATGATACTAATAAAATCAAGGTGAGCATCTCAAACTTTAAAACCATTAAAAGATCATCTATTTGGCCAAATGCTTTAAATCCGTATTTTTAAAGGGTCAAATTATGGTGAGAGAATTAAACTAGACATTTAGGAAATAACAAAAGAAAAAAAGGAAAAACATGCTCCTGTAAATTGCAATCCTTTTTGAACCAATAGGGGCCATAATTATTTGTGGAAGCAGACCTTTGGGGAATGTAAGAGTGGCACATCTTTACTACACATTGAGTAACTTCCCATGGAAAAAATGTGAAGGTTTATTTTATTATGAAATAAAGTACTCCATTTGGCTGCCTTGCCAATAAGGCATTAGGGTACCACCGAAATTGTATCTGCTTCAAGAACAAAATTTGGGGGGAGATGTTATAAATAAAAGTGAGTGATTGGGAACTGTACTCCTTAAAGAACTTGAAATGATCTCAGTGGACTTCACCTAATGATTTCTAACAAATGATCCTGCTCATAGGATGGAGAGGTAGAAGAAATTTTAAAAGAGAACAACAATCAAGAACCTTATTTTCATTCTCTTAGAAAACAAAATCTTTCTAATTGAAGACTTTACCATAATCAACAAATAAAAATATTAAAGATACAATGATGAGAAAAAATAACTGCTATGTAGCTTTATTTTCAAAATTTACATATGGCAACATTAACAAGGCAGCAAAAAAGATTTCTGCTTCTGATTATATATATATATATATGTGCACATATACATATATACATATACATATATATACATAGATCCATATGCACGCATATTTAAAATAGAACCATAGCAACGGAATGACAAGAAATTTCAGAGACCATTTGTCCAATCCTTTCAATTTATGGAGGGGAAAACTGAAGCTGAATAGTTTAGATGATTTGTTTCAAGTAACATAAATAAAAAGCATTCAAAGGCAAGGTTTGAGCTCATTTTGTCTGTGTAAAGAACCAGTGTTCTTTCCATTCTTCTGTGTATTTAAAAATATTTTGTTAATGCTCATTATTTTACTTGTCTATCAGCATCCTCTGAACGACCCCCACTTCTCGGCCTAGTGAGTTATCCAAGGAACAGATAGTATATATATTTATATACACATATACAATGTATTTGATGTTGTTGTGCAATCATGTGTAACTCTTTATGACCTGATTTGGGGGTTTCCTTGGCAAAGATGCTGGAGAGATTAGTCCTTTCCTTCCCCAGCTCATCTTACAGATGACAAAACCAAGGCAAACACAATTAAGTGACTTGCCCAGAATCACACAGGTACTAAGTATCTAATACTGGATTTGAACTCTTACAGACTCGAGGGTAGGTGCTCTATGATCCATAGCACCACCTAGCTGCTCTCTCTGTGCGCGTGCACGTGTGTGTGTGCGCGCGCGCGTGTGTCTCATTCTGTCCCACTAGTCATCCATTTATTTTCCAAGAAGTGGGATGTATCTTTCATCATCAGTCCTTTGAAGTTATGATTTATTGTTGCTTTGTTATGAATTCTTTGGATCTCTCATATTATTATTGTAGTCATTACTACACAAATTATTCTCATGGTTCTACTTATTTTATTTTTTGTCAGTTCATAGCAGTCTTCCCAGGAGTATTTTTAATTAATCCTGTTCATCCTTTCTTGTGGAACAATAAAATTCATTGAGATACCACAATCTCTTTAGGAATTTTCCTACAGACAGCATCTATTTTGCTCCAAGTTCCTTACTATACAAAAAGTTGTTGATATCTATATCATATTTCTATCACCCTTCTCTTTATCCTTAACACCTTTGGAGAATATTTCTAATATCACTCTGTCAAAGAATGTGTACCTTTAGTGACATTTGAGTATAGTTTTTTTTTAACTTTCCAAAGTGTAATATGTATGTATGTACGTATGTATCTTTATATATGTGTGTCTGTCTGTGTGTATATAAACATGAAGTTGCTGAAGAGGCAAAATTTTAATCCACTTATTTACTGCATAGGGGAAAAGGGGGAATGAAGGAGGGAGAGGAATAGGTAACTAAACAAATGAAGAAATAAAGAAAAATTTTAAATAAATTTGAAGAACTTAGGATAGGGCAGGCAAAAGGAAACAAAGCACAGAAGAGAGTCTATATAAATAGATTTGAATCAAAGTACTTTAAGTAAATTAAACACTGAAACAAAGTGCTAACTTAAAAGAGGAAAAAGGCAAAAAGAAAAAAAAGGGAAGCAAACATCAACACAACAGTCAAAATTCTAAATATGAGTGTATTAACTAAACCAATAAAATTAAAGAATGACAACATGAATAAGAAAATACTTATCAAAGATTTATTATGTGCCAAACATAAAAAAATCAATATATATAGGATAAAAAAACTTGAAAAATATTACTGTGGATATGCTCATTACAATAGTATAAGATTGTAAGAATGCTATCTGAGAAAACGAAAATTCACAATACTGAAAGAAATAAACGGAAAGATACCTTGTACTTTAAGGAACTATGGATAATAAATTAATGGCAACCCTAAACTCACATATGACAATTGACATAGCATCTAAATTCAAACTGGAAACATTAAATGTACTATAAAAAGAAATTGACAGTAGCATAATAATTGAAGGATACTTATATTGCTCACTGAGAGGAACACAGAATTTGGATAAATTTAACAGAATGATAATTGTAAAGGAAAATTTGGAACTGAAAACTCTTCAGGGTCTTCTGAAAGGACACATTAAATTATATACATATTTCTCAGCACTACATGGGACCTTTACAAAAATAGTCCAAGAACTGTGGCAAAGAAAAAATGATCAGTTAGTAGAAAAAGGGAACTGTATTCTTTATTAACCATTACATAACAAAATTGAATTTGGTATGAGCATAAGGAAAAGTTAAAGGAATAATTCAGGCCAAGGAATGACATTCTGAATAATGGGGGATCAAATAACATATCAAACAAATAACAAATAATTATGTGAAAGATTGATAATGAAGAGAAAATAAGTCAAGATTTTTAGGTAAGCATCTAAACCAGTTCTTTATAAGAAAAAAAAATCTCTGAAAACATAGATTTTAAGAATTTTAGAAGGCTTAATGAACTAAACACAAATGTTTTAAATTAGAAAATTTATAATTTAAAATAAGCATAAAGGATACAATTTTGAAAATTACAGGGATAGATAAA
>CM053584.1:165843868-165869471 GCA_028627135.1 Pseudochirops cupreus
GATGCATATATACTTTCCTTCATAAATATTGCCATACTGTTTTGCTTCCTAGAAATATCAATCCATAGAGGAAGCAGTCAGATAGATGAGACTTGTCCTCCTCTATGACCAGTGTTAGCTCCAACTCCAAGACTGTGCTGTTTTACATCTTGCATTGTTTTTGTTTCTTTGTATTCTTTTGTTTTGTTTTTTCCTGGCATTTCAGGAATTCACTGTCACAGGTGTTTATAATTGCATTTTCCTCAGGGGAGTGGTTGTGGCATAAAACTGTTCATTTTGTCACAACATTCTCTCAGAGAAAATGGCTTCTTAACTCATGAAATTTTACTAAACTAAACTCGTTATAAGGTTTCTGTCTCCTACCACAAGCCTATATTTCTTCTTTAGTGCGAATGATCCTCAGCAGGACTCTATTCTATTCTTTTGGGGTGAGACTCCTACCCCCCAAAAGTGTGTGATTAACCAATAGGAGGCTGGGAAGGTAGTCACATCCAATGGTGGGCTGACCCTGACTCAAAGTGACTTGAGAGAGCCACTTATTAAATTTCAGTGAATGTTAATATCTCAAAGTAGGCAAACTGAAGGTCATGCCTTGATTAAGTGTTTTGTTGATTGCCTCTAGTTTTAAGAAAATGATGGAGAAAATGTTAAAAATGCAGATCACAATCAAAATGTGTCATACTTTTTAATTTTCTTGAGTCAGTTGTTAAGCATATTCCAATATTTAATCTTGACCAATCCTTTTCACTTCACAGGCAGATGAAGGCTTGTTTCCAAAACAACTATGTTACTCCATAAAAAGCAGTTATGTAGCACACTGTATAAAATGCTGGACTTGGAATCAGGCTGACCTGAATTTGAATTTTGCCTCAACCACTTACTAGATGTGTGACTCTGGACAAGTCACTTAATCTTGTAATAGGTTTTCTCATCTGAAAAATATGGATAATAGTATTTCAGAAGATGGTTGCCATGAATAAATGAGATGGCATACCGAAATTGATTTGCAGAAATTTAAAGAGCCTTATAAATTTATTACAAGCAATCCCCACTTTGGCCCCTCCTACTTACAGACTTCTATGGTTTCCTCAGGGTAATTCTAACATCACAATCCCCCCGCCCACGATTCCTAGATCTTGTCCACTTCATGGCTGTAGCTAGCACTCACAAGCAGTGGACTCTGTATTACTATGAAATATCTGGTGAGTAAACCTCAGCACACAAATTTGTGTATATAACTGTATGTACACACACACACACATATATATATATATACATACGTGTATATGTATATGTGTACATATATGTATGTGTATGTAATTGTATTTGCTCACACAAGCCCACCTATCTTTTAAACATCTCCATGACTGTTGAGGACATCGCCATTTGTCCATTCATTCAGATTCATGACCTAGATTTCATCCTAAATTCCTCATTTTACCTTATGCAGTTAGTTAACAATAGCCAGCATTTATTTAACATGTTAAGTTTGGCAAAACACTTTACAGACATTATCGCACTATATCCCCACAACAACCCTGGGAGGTAACTGGTAATATCGTCCCTATTTTACAGATGAGGGAAGTAAGGCAGACGAAAGTCGTGACTTGCCCGAGATCATATAATTAGTAAGTGTGTCAGATGCTGGGTTTGAACTCAGATCTTCCTGATTCTAAGTCCTGTGTTCCATCCACTGTGCACCTAGTTGTCTCTTGTCACCAAACTTTTTTGAATTTTACTTCCATGGCAACTTACCTTTTTTTCTACCCACAGAGCAACTTCTATTCAGTCCATCAGTAATCCTCACCTGGACTATTGTAATAGTCTTCTAATTGGTTTTTCTACCAAGCTCCTCTCTTCTTAAATCCATGCTATGCAGAGCTTGCAAAGTGAATTTACTAAAGTATAAATCTGATGATTTCCCTTTTCTACTCAAGAAGTCATAGTGGCTCCCTATTGACTCTAGGATCAAGCATTGTATCTTTGTCTCATCTTTTGAAAATATCAACTTTGGCTTATATATTGTAATGATCCTAACTGTTATCTTACACGCACATATACACAAACACACACACACACACACACACACACACACATAATAGAGATACATTCTCAAAAATGCTTCCTAATAGGACAATGTGACAAAATTTGGAGACCATTGAGCTAAACAGTTTCAGGACTTGTTGAACATCTAGATTCAAAATGCAGTCATTATTCATTCAATATTAAGTTGGAAAGAAATCTCTAGCAGAGTTCCCCAAGGAGATTTGTTTGACCCTGTTCTATTGATTTTTTTTTTGTAAATAACTAGAATAAGGCATGCAAAATTTTCAGTTGACACAAAGCTATTGAGGATAGCAAATTGGATATGCAACAATGAGAATCCTACAGTATCTTGAAAAGCTAAATTTTTAGTCCAAATTTAATAATATGAATACACTAGGGATAAAAATAAAGACATTTGATTGGGTTTAAAAGTCACCTTCACAAGCACAAACAAGAAGGGAGTGAAGTAGATAAAAGTATACGTGGGAAAAGATATGGATCTTTATTTGACTTCAAGCTTAAAATGAGTTGACAGTGTGATATCTGTTATTTAAAAAGGGGAGAATGTGATTTTTGGCTACATTAAGATAACTATAATATCCAGGGATAGATATCTGGGCATTTGCAGTGCAAAGAGCAAGATGCTTAGAGTGGATGACTAGATGGAATATGAAGCATGATATGTAACCAGTTATATATGGTGGAGTTTGTAGAGTTTGTATTCAGTGATTCACCAATCAGTAAAGTTGAAGCTCAGGGTATGGTTTCAAAGAGAAGACTAAGTCCCCAAGGAAGAGGTTTTTTTACGTGTGGTCCCTAAGGTGCTCTTCTGCATGAGGAAGAGGAAAAGTCTCCTTGCCTCAAGTCTTCTCTCCAAACTACCTTCCACACAGCTTCCAAAGAGATTTCCTCCAAGTTCATGCCTATGTTATTCTCCTACTTTACAAATTGTAGTTGTTCCCATTTGCCTCTAGATCAAATAATATTTTATCTTAAATTCCCATTTTGTACAAATTTTAGAATGCACATAATTAAAATATAGTGTCACATGTATATGCTTAATAAATAAACATACACTTATTAATGTGTAGTAGCAATGATATGCATTTGCAAAATTGCTGCTTGGATTTTAGAGAAAACAAGGCTCCTTCACTACATAAAGATGGCAATGTCCATTGTGGGTAAGGGAATGGATGGTTATCAGGTGTTTATTTTGTTTGTTTGCTTGCTTTTATTTTTGTTTTTTGTTCATTTGCTAGGGTTAGAGAGGTGAAGTTATTTTCCAAAGATCATTTAGTTAGTCAATGTTGGATCCTTAAATCAATTAAATCAATTATAGGTTTCCCAACTCCAATTATAAATATAACTACACAATTCTGTTATACCACATTGCTGTTTCATAACACATTTATTAAATAGTATTACTTTAAGGTTAACAAATAATTTATCTTACAACAATGTCATGATATTTGCAATGCAATTGTTATCTGTATTTGGCAGATGAAGAAACAGAGGCTCATAGAGATCAAATAACTTTCCCATAGACCCTCGGAGTTAGTCTTCTATTAGTGGGGATTTCTTGATCAGTCATATAGTCTTTTGCTTAGGTCCCCTTGAGATCAGTGGTATGCATTTGTGAGATTGCTAGTTGAATTTAGAGAAAACGAGTCTCTTTCTCTGTTTAAAGCTAACCAGACTATTTGGGGATCATGCCAATAACCCTGTCCTCATTAACACCATGCTTTAAGCAACTGAGTGAGCCGGCTTCTTATAAAGAAATAGGAAATTGAATTCTCTCTCTCTCTCCCTCTCTCTCTCTCTCTCTCTCTCTCTCTCTCTCTCTCTCTCTCTCTCTCTCTCTCTCTCTCTCTCTCTCTCTCTCTCTCTCTCTCTCATAAAAAAAAAATCTGTGTGAGTGGGATTGGGAGGGAAGCCAGACTCTGCCACTGCAAGCTTTGTGATCCTAGGTACATTTCCTCAACATCTCTGGGTCAGATTTTCATCATCCATAAAATATTTACACTAATTCCAACTCTCTCCCCTCCTTTCTTCTCAGTCATGAGACTGGGGAAGAAGGATGAGAAATAAACAACTAAAGTTTTTAGGAAAAAAAATATTAGATTTGTTTCTGCCTCAATTATCTCCCCACTCTAATTGATCCTCCTTACAGCTGCCAAAGTGAATTTTCCTAAAGTGCAAGCCTACATATTTTTTTCTTCCCTTACTCAGTCATCTCCAGTGGCTCCCCATTACTTGGAGTCCCAAATATAAACCTTTTTGTTTGGCATTTAAAGCCCTTCACAACCTGGCTTCATCATATATTTTTAAGCCTTATTCACATTAATCTCTTTTACACAAACCAAGTTATAGCCAAACTGCCTTTCTTATTCTACCTCACAAACCGTACTCCTCTCATCTCTGTGGCTTTGCGATAACTCTTCTCCATACCCAAAATATGTTACCTTTTCTTCACTGACTCTTAGAATGCTAATTGCCTTCAAAACTCAGCTCAGGTGACACTTTCGACATGAAGTTTTAGCTCATTTCTGGCCCATCTCAACCCCCAAGTGTTGATGTATTTCCTCTCATGTCAAGTAGAATCTACTTTATATTTATTTTCTATATGCCTGTATGCATATATATGTATATTTTTATATATGTTTACATTTTATATACTATGTGTGCATGTGCACATATGTACAAACACACACATATATGTACACATATATACACACATACACACATAACTATTATGTTTTCTCTTCTCAACTCCTTGACGGCCTGAACTGTTTTAATTCTGTTTTTGTATCCCCTGTGTTTAGAATAGTCTCTGGTACATGGTAGTTACTTATTATATATTTTGATTGATTGATTAAATAAACTCAGTCTGGTGTTAATGTTGTAATAACTGTTATCACCTGTGCACCATTGGCTGTGGTTGGAGATTTTTCTGAAATTTTCTAAATTCCAGCAAATCATAGGAATGGAAACAAATTGCTTAGCAAATTTTCCTATTTGAAAATGTTTAAGGAAAAATTGCTCACAAAAAAAAAGAAGGTGGTTTGGGTTTACTTTTTTCTTAAGTTGTGTTGCAAATATTTCCCCCAGTGAAACCTAGGAATTTCCTCTAGTCCTGTTCCCCATTACCTCTGTGGGAAAATTTTGAAAAATCAATCTGCTTTCTGCATAACCATATTGCATCCCCTTATTTGAGGAATGTCAAACACAAGCCCCTAAGATCTCCAATATTAATCTTGTCCCTGTCTTTTCCAAGTTGAATTTCAGCAGCATTCATAAGGGGGAACGGAAACTACATGCAGAATGTCATCATGCCCTAGGAGGTAGTGGATTTTAATAACAATTTTTACCAAATGAGTGTATATTCTCTTCAGGGTAGAATATACCCTTCCTTTGAGAGGCATGATGGACTCCTATAAATGTAGAAATTTAAGAAGAATAAAAGGGGCAGCTTGATGTAGTGGAAAGAACATTGGCTTGCCAGTCAGGAGACATGCGTTCTAGTCCCAAGGCTGCCACTATGTGACCCTTGGCAAGCATATTAGCCTCTTTGGCCCCATTTTGAACACCTATAAAATGAAAAGTTTGAACTGTCACTATGTTTCTTTCCTTCTCTAAATCTTGCTAGTAAATCTGTAGAACATAATCAGACTACTTCAGTCCCAGTTACCACCCAGATTTTCATGATACCAGAATGTTCTTCCAAAAGCAGGTCTTTCATAAGACAGGATCTGTCTCAGGCATAGTTACATTAGGACTGGTGTCACTCTGGAGGAGTACTTGGAAAGTAGAATTCTTTAGCTGGATTTAATATTTCTCTATTGATCCTAGGGGAATGTTCAAGCTATCCAGTGGGCTCATCACAGGTATTCTGTAACATCTGAATATCTTATGAAGGATTCCAACTTCAGTGCCATTTCTCTGCTACTTTAAATATATATTTGTATAATCAAGTCAATGTTCCATTTTTAAGGAAAACTAAAGCCAACTAAAGCTAAGGAAGTTTCACTTTTGGATTTCATGTATACCTGCTATTTCTGTTTCAATTATTTGAATATATTTTATATATAGTAATGGATATTTTTCCAGGAAAATAAAAAATGGTAAAATGTGAATGACTGGAGGAAACAAAAACTCATCATGTTAGCAACAGAAACTACATACGTCAATTAGAATATGTGAATTATCGTCATTTATTCTAAGAATTCTCTTTATCCTTTTTCTTCTTCTTCTGTCTTTTGGCATTTTCCCCCTCTTATCTTCTTCCTTGAACAAAAAGCCAGGTTTTTATTTAGTTTATTAAAAAATTTTATTTTCTGGGATGCTCTTTATTAAGAATTATTTTAACTCCCCATAGAGTCATTACTAATTATCAAGCCATTTCAGAATCCATAAAATTGTTCAACCATTTTATGGATAAAAAGTGTGTTCTCACTTCATTCCACAGTGGGGAGTTTGATGACTAGGTTAGTAATGAGGAAGAACTTTGAATGCCTTCTGTCATCCACTGAAGTAAGGTGTCAAATAGAATATATTTCTAAAGGATGCTGAGCATTTGTGGCAATCATTCAATGTCAGCTTGATCCTCAACCACCTTGGTTGAATCATTTCGGATATTTTAAATGTGGTGATAAATAGATTGGAGGACTGGCCTTAATGATATTTAAAAGTACTTTTCAATTTTTTAAAGCATACTTTAATTTTCTTGGACCTTGGTCATCTGGATTATGCATGATGAGTTACTATCTTTTTGCTCCTAAAAAATCTCTTGTTAATTCTCAGATCTCTCCCCCTTTTTCGCCTTTGCTCTTACTCTCCTTTAAAGTTCACCCTGCCAGATGACTGTTCTCCGGAGCCTACAATGATGATTGCCATTACTTTTCTCCCTTTTGATGGTTACCTGATGGTGTTTTGTTGATGCTTACTCACTGGGAGACTTCAGGTAATAAAACAATAGAATATCTAAAAACCTGTTTGCTTGGCCCACTCATCCTTTTCCTTGCCTTTCCAATCCAGAAGCTAAGTAGGAATAGTGACTTTTTCATCCAAAGCAGCGACAGTGGTTTTCGTGGTTGTATAGGATCCAAGGCCTTCCATAAACTTCTATCATCATGGAGCTATGGGAAGATCCGCCTCATCCTCATGCCACACATGGACTTCTAAATCGTTTCTCTATTGGTCAAAGACCAGAGCACAAAGAGATCTTTTCTTCTTCTATTCCAAGGGAATCAAGGTTCTTAGACTGTACTATAGACTAGCCAACATGGTCCGAAAGTGCCAAACTATACATAAGCTCAATGAATGGAGCAAGGGGGAAGAACTTAGTCTTCCATTTCCACAAACACCATTTTAACTTGGCATCAACTTCTCCATGCTCTGATATGCATGGGTGCATATACAGGAGTATAGATATAGATCTTACACACCGTATGTATCCACATGTACTTATGAACATAATTCCCATATTCTTTGTATCTAAGTTTGGCCTCCCTAACTCTTAGCCTTCACCTTTCACCACAGACTAAACTTTTTTTTTCTTTCTCTACTTGCTGTTAGTTTGTCCTTCTTTTCAATGTTCCCATGCAGCAGCATCCTAGTTCTCTCTCTCTCTCTCTCTCTCTCTCTCTCTCTCTCTCTCTCTCTCTCTCTCTCTCTCTCTCCTTCTCTCTCTCTCTCTCTCCTTCTCTCTCTCCCTCTCTCTCTCTCTCCTCTCCTTCTCTCTCTCTTTCTCCTTCTCTCTCTCTCTCTCTCTCTCTCTCTCTCTCTCTCTCTCTCTCTGTCATCACAAAACTAAAACTGTAAAAACAACGACAAAAAAAGAAACAGATTGGCTTCTATTTTCTAATGGGAAAGAGAGTAGCCTCAAGACAGGGAGACTCCCTTACAGTCAAGATGACTGATAAATTCTTGTGGCTTTCTCAAAAAGTCAAACCAAAATCTAACCTTCAGCCAGCCTTACTGCTGGCAATTCAGTGTTGCCTGGAAATGAGTGCAATCATCTCCTAATAGCTATTTCGATAATTGTTCATGTGAGTGATCTGCCAACTAATGTTGGACCCAAATTCATATTACAAATATAGCTTGCAGACTAACCTGGAATACATTAAAATGTTATTTTTGTAGCTGCCTATTCTCCAAACTTAAGTAATGGTGAAACCATTTATCAGATTTTGCAAAGAGTTTTGGGGGCAAATGTGTGAATATATATTCGCATGTATCATATCTTTTTCTAAACTTCCACTTTTTTCTATATGTTCAGTACCAATGTCAGTAGAAGTGAGGTTGGTTATTTTATTGATGACTGGAACACAAATGCTCATGTACATAAAACTCGCTCAGTAGCTCACTTTAATTCATTCTGCCCATAGAAAAATCTCAGCAGAATGAAGGGACTTACACAGCGTTGCTCAGTGATAGGGGAGTAAATAAGGCCTATTTCTCCTAAATTTGAAGGGCAGTTTCAAGTGTAGTAAGAGTCAATTAAAATAATTCACTCCCTTCTAGTGAAAGAGGTGTGAGTTTAACTGCTGCGGTGGAAGTTTTCAATAGTTTCTACAGTATTAGAAGTAGTAAAGTATTTTGTTTTTTGGGTTTTTTTTGAAGTGTAGTCATTGCCCTTCTTTTGAGCAGGTGAAAATTTCTCTTCAATAGCATTCACCCCTGCCTTCTTACATTTCCTCCTTTTTCTTCTTCTTCTGTATTCTTCTTTTACCTTCTCCCTTTCATGAATTCCCTCTATCTTGTCCGGGGATAAGGGACAGATATGTTTATCCCAAAGCAAATTCAGGAATGATGTGTGTGTGTCTGTGTGTGTGTGTGTCTGTGTATGTGTCTGTGTGTGTGTGTGTGCATGTGTGTATGTGTGTGTGTGCGTGTGTGTGTGTGTGTGTGTGTGTGTGTGTGGACGTATGTGTGGGTACATAGGAGAAGCCTCTGGGTTGCTCAGGTGGGTTTACATGTGGAGGTCTCTGGTGGTGACATATTGGGAGAGGTGAAAAAGAAGAGAGAGAAGAAATATGATATTGTGATTCTTTCTCCTACTGCTACTCTTCAGATCCTAGTAGTATACCCAGAGGGAATTGCCGTGTTTCTTCACAGGAGATAGTTAAACATTTTCCATTTCTTCAGGTCTGTCAGTCCTGTAGTAAAAATAAGGAAATATTCTGAAAGATTTTTTGGACAACGCAAAACAAACACCTCATTCATAGAGGAGGGATAGGGATCAACAAGCCAATGCTAGCTTCAGTCCTTTTTGTGCTCTCTTAGGGAAAATGTCAAACTCTCTAATCTTCTCAAAGTTCTGATTACCTCTATTACCTAGTTATTCCTCTTTTAGAGATGACAAACTTGTCTTCTGAGTGTAGGATTATGATTTATAAGAATTTATACAATTACTTTTTTGCTTCATCCCTTGCCTACTCAGAAACTCCTTCCTCTTCCTCTTCCTGTTATATTTTGAAAGACCAATCATATAAGCTTACTTTTAGAGAGCCAGCCACACAAGAATGATATGACTTCATACAGTGCTTTTCTTACCATAAAATCTAAAAGAACAAAATTAAATATGTGTAGTGAGGTTTCCCTCACATATCCAGCTATGTACAGTAAAATAGCTATCAGACTGATGTAAACTTTAACCAGTCTATAAGCCTCCTCCCCAACAAATTATTGATAGAAACACAATTCACAACCCCTTCCCATCCACCACAGTTATTTATCATATTTCAGTCATGTCCAATTTTTTGCGATCCTATTTGAGTTTTGTTTTTGGTATTTTGGGTTTTGTTTGTTCGTTTGTTTGTTTTGCTTTTTGGAGGGGGAAGGCAGGGCAATTGGGGTTAAGTGACTTGCCCCAGGTCACACAGTTGGTAAGTGTTAAGTGTCTGAGGCGGGATTTGAACTAAGGTCCTCCTGACTCCAGGGCTGGTGCTGTATTTACTGCGCTACCTAGCTGACCCTATTTGGAGTTTTCTTGGCGAAGATACTGAAGTGGCTTGCCATTTCCTTCTGCGGCTCGTTTTACAGACAAGAAAACTGATGCAAACAGGGTTAAATGACTTTCCCAGGGTCATATAGCTAAGTAAGCATGTGAGGCCAGATTTGAACTCAGGAAGATGAGTCTTCTTGATTCCAGACCCAGCATTCTATCCATTTCACCACCTAGCTGCCCCATCTACCACAGCCACTGTGAATTAGCACGTACTCTCATTATTAGAGTTGATAAGCATCCCCAATATTGGAATTAATAACTTTCAATGGATGTTCCACTGAGAGACTCCCTGATTCAATTTCTAGTTAGTTGAGCAAATGTAAGACTGTAATTCCTGCTTGAGCTGTTGCTTATCTTCATTCATCAGTGTTTTACTGACTAGGTCCCCCAATCATGCTCTTTGAATGATTTCCAGGACTGATTGCTCATCACTTAGGCGACAGGGGATCCCAGTGGAGTGGTGGAATGAAAGCAGTAGAGGTCGAAGCAGAAGCAAAATTTCACCCTTGTCTACCATTCTTCCCTCTACTCTTTGACTTTTTACCTACCTAACACCACTTCCTCCCCACTTGGCACTCTCTCAGAAGCCAAAGCTTGGTGAGTATGACTTGCTTTCCTGAAGCTTGTTCTCTCCCTCATCTTCATTTTTCTTGCCAGCCTTGGAAGTTTTCCCATACTATTAGTCACACCAAGGAGGAGGTGGATGGGATGAAAAGCAAGGAGGGCTGCTACAAGTTAAAGTCCAAATCAAATGTTGCCTCCTCCAGAAAACCTTCCTTAATCTGTTTTATTAGTTCATGCCCATATCTTTGACTTTACCGAGGACTTCACATTGCACTCAGCACATAATACTGTATATACCAACTGCCTATTTTGTATCTTATTTCCTTCCCTAAGCTAGAAATGCTTTCAAGACAAAGACTACATGTTCTCTAATTTATATATTTTCCCCAGGACACTCAACAAAATTTTTTTTTTGTTTTGTTGTTTTTTTGTTTTTAGAGATTCATTGATTATTCTTATCACGAACAAGGGGCTCCATTGCTTAAAAGAGCTTAGGGTGCATAACAGTGGGTTCATCCAATTTATTTTTGGGAAAAAATTCTGAATTCTCTACCTCATAGAAGAGAGAATTTGGAACATCTCTCTGGCTTTAAATGGAGTATGACGGGAAGAATGATGACCTGATTTTGCTTTTGCAAAATGCCATCACCTAAAGCACAAATTCTCTTTGTAAGCATAACTGAGGGCACATGGGGACAACACCAGTCTTTCATTGCCATCTAAGATGGTCTCTCAACTTTAATACTTGTCCATATTTTTCAATAATTCCCTAAGGAGTTCAGAAGACTGCTTAGGATCTGTAACTACCACTAAATTTTACTATGCATCATCTCTGCTCTAATTGAGGGAGTGGGAAATGTCTGAGAAGGTGTAGAAATGTTAGATTATGTAGTTCAAACCACCCCTTTTTTTTTTAATGAAGAGACTGAAGCCCAGAGAGGTGAAACAATGTAAGTAGACTTCATTTGTGTGGCATAGTAGATCATAACCTAGCTTCAGACTCAGAAAATCCTGGGTACAAATCCTGTCTCTGACACAGTTAGTTGCACACTGAATAGAATGCTAGATCTGCAATTAGGAAAACCTGAGTTCAAATCCATTCGCATACACTCTCTAGGTATGTGATCCTGGGCAAATTACTTAATCTCTATCTGTCCAAGTCTCTTCATCTGTAAAATATAATAATAGCACTTATCTCCTACGGTTATAGTGAGAATCAAAGTATACATTTGTAAAGTATTTCACAAGTCTTTTGTATATAAATGCTAGTGATGATGATGATGACGATGATGAAGATGAAGATGATGATGATGATGATGATGATGACGATAATGCCACCCTGGATAAGTCACTGCATCTCTTAGTTCCCTCAACCAATTCTTGTATGAGTTGGTTCAGATAGATTTTTAAGTAGAAAAGGGATATTTTCTCTGTGAGCTCCTTGACGGATAAGAAAAAAAAAAATCAGTGTATACAGATCTTCTTCGGAACAACTTTCCACCTCATTCATTTTGGATAGTTGATAACAATTTTAGGTAGTTTGGAATATAGGGGGAATTCTGTGAGTTCTTCTTACTATGAGATGTTTTTTTTTTTATCCAAGATCATGTGTCCAAGCAGTTATAAAGGACAGCTGTAAGAGACTAAATAAACCTTGTCTTTTACTTTCCTTTTTTGTTGTCATTTCACCTATCAGTAGGTGAAGGCTGAGTATAAACCTGAAAAGTGATGTTGTAAAATGAAGACACATTCAAAATAATTCAAATCTAAGTGGATATGAAAAATCTAATATATCTGGATATTTTCAGTATAAGTCATTTTGTAACAATCATTTAATAGGTATTCAGATAATTTCTCAGTTTTCTGCTTCATTTTTCCAGTGAAAGCAAAATTTGCCACCGATATGTAACAGGTATTATCTTAGTTTATTTACTGGACAGATAGTACAGACAAATTAATGTGGCAGTTGTTAACAGGTAAAATTTTATAGGGTCTTAGACTTTATAAAGTACTTTACAAACACTGTTTCATTTTATCTTCACAACCAACCTAGAAGACAGTTGCTATTATTATCCTATTTTTACATATGAGGAAACTGAGGCAGAAAGTGGTTAAGTGACATGTCCAGGGTCATGGGGCTAATAAATGTCTGAAGCAGGGTTTAACTCAAGTCTTTCTGACTCTGAGTCCAGTGTTCTGTCCACTTTATCATATACTGCCTCAATATAGTTGTGGTAGAAGTATTTCACATCTATAATACATATAGATGATGACAAGTCCCATTTTGGGATGCAGCGAAGGCATCTGCTACCATCTAGAGTATTAGGACCCATCTCCAAGACTAAAAAAATTACAACTTTTATATACTACTTTTTGCCACCCATTCTAACCATTGAGACAAAGGTGGGCCAGAAGTCTCCTAGGAACTGTCCCTTAATCTTATTGTAACTGCAAAGCAAAATGCCACCTCGCAACCATTTTTTTTCCAAAAAATAAAACTGAACATTGGAAAATATGCATCAAGTCTCAAAGACACATCTGAGCTGTGTTTTTTCTATTTTTAAGTAATGTTCCAATCACAAAACAGGTTACACTGTAGTTTTTTTTAATTGAAAATTCTCTTCCCATTTAATTTTTACAGATTCTCTGAGACAGCCATATTTCGTCTTTCCCTCTTGACACCCTGTACACAGATTTTCTTCTAGTAATTTATGATTTCATTTCTCTGACTGGAAAAAGGACAATCAGCTACTGAGTTCAAACTCTTCAATTTTGCATATGAGAGGGTAGCCAACCAAAGAAAAATCAGACCTGGAAGAAAATTTGCAATTCACAATGTGGAGAAAGCAGTAGAATGTCCACCCATTCAATGTCACATAAATTAATTTTTTATTTTAGATTGCTCCCAACTCCAGTACATCTAGCACTAAAGGTTAGGATTCATATTATTTTCAGGTGGCATTTTATGGCCTGACAGTGTAGGTCTTGGGGTTTTCTTTCCTTCTTTCCTTCCTCCTTCCTCATCTCATCAAGTTTCATAGGTTCAATGATTTTCTCTAAACAAAAGACTCCTAGAGTTATGTATCCAGCCCTAACTTCTTAATTGAGGTCCAATTCTGCCTCACCAACTGCCATTTGGAAGTGTCAAACTGCATCCAGATCACCTGTAGTCATCTCAAATGTAACATGGCCAAAACAACATCATTATCTTTCCATTGAAATCTTTTTGCCCCAAATTTCACTTTAATCAAAAGGGCATCATTCATTCTCACACACTACATATTTCTAATCTAATTTCAAATATTGCTATTTCTACCTTCACAACATCTCTCATAGCTAGCTACGTAGCTAAATAGGTAGATAGATATGTATCTATATAGGTATAGATATAGATATAGATAGACAGACATAGACACAGACACAGACACAGATATAGACATAGACATAGACATGCATATCCAATTCTCTCCACTACATAGTCAACTCTCCAGCACAGACTAATATTATCTTTTGCCTAGACTATTGCAATAGCATTCTGAGTGGTCTACTACCTCAAATGAGGTAATATTTGTAAAGTACTTTGAAAACCTTAAAGAAATATCTATTACTCCTCTACCATCTCCTTTTCCTATTTCTCAACTACTTTACCATCACCATCACCATCCCCACCACTACCACCACCAAGTTAGGTAGTAGAACTGGTAGAGCACTAGACCTGGAATTAGGAAGACTTGAGTTCAAATTCAACCTCAGACATTTATTAGCTGTGTGATTCTGGGCAAGTTATTTAAATACTGTTTTCCTCAATTTCCTTAACTATAAAATTGTGATAACAATAGCACCTATTTTTTCAGTGTTGCTGTGAAAATAAAATGAGATAATATTTGTGAAGTGCTTAACATAGCTCCTGGATCATAGTAGGCACTATATAAATGTTTATGCCCTTCCCATTAGTCCATCTTCTGCTCTACTATTAAAGTCAATTTCCTAAAATGTAGGGCTGAGCATACCACTCTCCTCAATAAGTTCCAAGGGGCCCCTTGATATTATCTCCAGGATCAAATACAAAGTCCTTTGTTGCTGTTAACTTACTTTTCTTCCTTTGTGAAACTGATGTTTTTTGTCCACTTATTTTAGGGAAATAGTTCTTATTCTCATATATATATAAATCAACTTCCTATATGTAGTGTGCATTTGACTTTTTTCAGAGAAAATCATCAGAAATATTTCTTCCCACTGCTTCCTTCTAATTTAATTGCATTGGTTTTGTTTGTTCAAAACCTTTCAGTTTTACATAGTTAGAATTGTCTATTTTATCTCCTCTAAACCTCACTATCTCTTATTTGGTCAAAAAAAAAAAAACCACTTGACTGAGACTGTCATAAAAGGTATCTCTTCCCAAGCTTTTCTAATTTGCTTATTCTATGACCTTTTATATAAAGATCACATGTCTATTTGGAACTTATTATGGGAGATAGTGTGAGGCATTGGTTCAAACCTCAACTTCCAGTTTTCCCAGCACTTTCTGCTAAATAGTGAGTCCTTAGCCCAGCAGTTGTAGTCTTTGGGTTTATCAAATTCTATGACAGTGCTTCTCAACCATCCTAATGCCGTGACCCTTTGATACTCATATGTGGACCCACTTGGAGACAGATAGAGGAGAAGAGTCTCAGTTCCTAAAACCATTGGAAATATATGTTTTCCGATGGTCTTAGGCAACCCCTGTGACCCCTGTGAAAGCATCGCTTAACTCCCAAAGGGGTTGTGACCCACAGGTTGAGAACCGCTGTTCTATGATATTATTATTCTCATATGTTTCTGTACCTTTTATACCTAAAATTGTTCTTTGATGAAGTTTTCTTTTTTAACTAGTACCAAAGAATCTTGATTTTGACAATTACTATTTGGTAGCGTAGTTTTAGTTCTGGTAACACTAGACTCTTTTATTTCTTTCTTCATGTTTGTACTTATATCCATTAGGGATATCAATGCATCAAGATCATATTTGCATGATAAAAGGAATTTTATGGGAAACTTTTCTTTAATAGCATATGTAATATTAGAACTAACTGGGTTTTTTTATTTTATAAAATTTATTTGTAAAGTAAATGCATGCAATCTTGGTCATTGTCTACATTTTTGAGAATTTATATATAGCATTGCATTTCCATTTTCTGAGACTGAAAATCTGATTTTAATAATTGTAAATTATTTTTCTGTTATTATGGCTATCTTATATTTTAAAAATAATTATTAATTTATCAGATTTGAAGGCATATAATTGAGCAATGTAGGTTCTAATAAACTTCTTTATTTTCTCTTTATTTACTGTGATTTTTTTTAGAAACTTGAAATATTTTCTTCTCTTTTAAAAGATCACATCAAGTAATTGTTTATTTTTCTTATTAGTTCCTTCCTCCAAAGTTTCTATTTTTATGAATTTTTTGCTAATATCATTTTTAATTTTCAAAATTTCTATTTTTTAGTTGTTCAGATGTATATTTTTCTTTTCTAGACATTTCTCTAGTTGCATATTATGTCTATGTTTCTGTTCTTTCATTTGTTTATGAAAGCATGTAGAGGTAAAAATTTTCACATAAAGATTGCTTTGACCATATCTTAACAATGTTGGCATGTTTTCCCATTGTGTTTTTTTTTTTGAAGAAATTATATATTTTCCATGACATTTCTATAACTTACAAATTACTTTAGAAATAAATATTTTAGATTCCATTTAATTTTGAATCCTTTCTTTGAATATCCTTTGTAGATAATACTTTTATTGAGATGGGATCATAAAATTGTGTTAGATAATTAAGCTTTTCTTCTTTTTTATAAGTTGTTGTGCTCTAAAATAGTAGTGTTACTCTCAAATAGAAACAGATCCCCAAAAGTGCACATTGACTCAGAAAACCACAAATTAACATCACATTTGTTTTATTGTATTTTTAAATTATCAAAAATTTCCAATTGTGTTTTAATCTGATTCTGAAAACCTGGAGTAGTTTTGTGAATTCACAAGTTTGACACCTCTATCCCAGATAGGCAGAATCCTCTCTCTGTTCACTCTCTTAAGAATTAGGCTTTCAAATTGGCCAGTCCATCCAATACCTTCCATTCCTACATTTACATAAGAAACACATATAAGAAGTTAAAGGTGATAACACAGACATAAGTCTTTGTAGATCTCAAAGCGCTATATAAATAATGATGTTAAAATCATTTAAGTATTATAAGTGTGCATAAACATACACATATGTGTGTGTGGACATGTGCATACGGATGAGTTGTGTAAAAAGGGAGAAAGTTTTGAAAATCTTTTCATCTGGAGCCATCATTTCAACAGTTGTGGAGAATGTGTCAAGAAAGAAAAAAGGAAGGGAAGAAACATTTACAGAGTGTCTATTATGTACCGGGGACTATGCTAATCATTTCAAAATATATTATCTGAACCTTGTAAGATAGGTGTTTATTATTATCACCCATTTACAATTGAGTAAACCTTTGTTCTCATTAGTTTCCAGGCATCCATCTTATCTAAAGGTCTATTCAGGTTCTTCATTCTTCTTGATCATTTTCTTGGATTCATCTAGATCAGAACATAGTACATTGAAAGACCATGTCTATTATAATTGGTTATATATTTTACCTTGTAATTTGGTTAACTTGTCTTTTAAGTACACGATGTTATACTATGTGTTGTCTGTATGTTAAGTTTCCCTGATTATTTCTTATAATCATTTCTGCTCTCACTCTTTCCTTCTCTGAGATCATGATTGTTATCATCTGCTTTTTTGAGTTTGCTCAACATGTAATAAATTCTGTCCCAACTCTTCATTCTTTGATATCAAAGCTTGGAATTTTGGCTATGACATTACTGGGAATTTTGCTTTTGGTTTTCTTTCATGAAGTGATCAGGGAATTACTTGTGTTTTTATTCTGTACTATTATTTTAATACATCCGGAGAGTATTATTTTCTATTTTCTTGAAAAATATTCAGAGTGTTATTGTTACTGCTATTGTAATTATTGTTGTATGGTGCTATAGTTTCTGGGAGTCTGGTTGATTTACAATTTTTTTTCCCTTATTGACCTTTTATCCAGATAAATAAATTGTTTTTGATAGAAAATAATTTTCTTTTATTTTTTAACTTTCTGATTTTGTTCTGCTCTTTGTTTCTCAAAGAGTTTTGTTTACACCAATCTAATGTTCTGATTTTCTGTAACATCCTATGCTGATGGGGATATCATAATTATTAGCAATAAAGTAATTATCATTTACTTGTGCAGAGCTTTTCACAGTCAAGGAATGGGGTACTGACATAAAGGAAATCATCAAGGAAGGATAATTCCAGGTCATTAAACGTATTTGACCTAAAGAATAAAAAAGAGAGGTATTTTACAGGAAGTGTGGATTTGGTTGAAAGCACAGAGACCTTGAAGTCTGGGAAACTCAGGCTTCCTGGGCAAGCCCATGCAGTTTCTCTTGCATGCTGTTAACTGCTACCTTGAGGAAAGTTCTATACCCCATCTCCCACCCCAAGAAAGTCTATACTTTTATCTCAAATGCTCAAGGGAGAGAGAGAATAGAGCTCATTCTATTTTAAGCCAAATAAATCCTTCCTTTAAACAGCTCTCTTCCTGATCCTTTAGGTCAAATAATGCCACAAACCTGAATTCACCCAGTCTTGATTATTTCCTCTATTTCAACCCTCATTTCCATTATCTTATCAGACCATTGTAGAAGAATATAATTTCCTTCAGAAAAGGGACTATTTCCTGAGTCAACATATTTATTATTAAAATTCAACTAACCATAAACAGTTCCAAAATGGCTAAGCCAGCTATCTTAAAATGAATTCCCTGAGTCATTTTTTCCCCGAGTTGTTTTTAAAAATGTTGTTTTAAGAAGAAAAGAAAAAAAAAGACTCAATGCTAAAATGAAGAGGGATTTACCAAATCTATGTCCTTGACTCAAACATTAGTCTTGCCATCTGTATGTAACTACTTTTACCTCTCCCACAAATTCCAGACTACCTGTTATTTCAGGCCTAACTCTCTTCCTTGTCTAGTCAGTCAATCATTTTGATTAGTGCTAAATACTGCAAAGGGGGTTTTTTGTGTAGTCAGATTCCTATGAATGATTAGGTAAGGCCTTTCAAAGTCATTTTCACTCCTTATTTATGTAAAATATGAACCTGAATTTTCTGAGGTAAAAATTTAGTAACCAACTAAGTGTTTGCACATTAAATAGAGTTCAGATTTTAAAACCAAGCTATTACAATAGGAATTTTTTTAAAAATATCTTAAGTAGTTGAAGAGTTCAAAAAGTTAAATAACTTTTTTGCTTTTTATAATGCTTTCAAAATGTTTCTTTTAACCATTTACTGAAATGAATTGATATAACCAAAGTATTTTGTAAATATTTAAGTACTATAAGATATTAAGTCAAATGACATAATGCATATAAATATTAGATATTTTCAAGGGATTATCATTAACAAGATCTGCCAAATTATTTATTTTTTGTCTTTCAGTGAATGTTTCAGAGAGAAAAAAAATAAAATAAAATTCATTTAATTAAAGAGGTTTCCATTGTATCTAGAGTCAGGTACATGCACAGAATGTGGAATTCAGGGTGAGGAAGACCTGAGTTTAAACTCTACCTCAGATAGTTACTAGCTCTGTGGCCATGGACAGGTGACTTAACCTCTCTAGATCCCTGTTTATTCTTCTGTAAAGTGGGGATAATAATACCATCCACCTGCCAGGTATGTTGTAAGAGTCCATTGAGTTAACATATGCAAAGTAATTTGCAAAACTTAAAGCACTATATACATGCTATAATAATAATAATAATGCATTTATTTTTATTTATTTATTTCAAAAAAAAAGTGGGGCAGCTAGGTGGTGCAGTGAATAGAGCACCTGCCCCAGAGTTAAGAGGACCTGGGTTCAAATCCAACCTCAGACACTTAACACTTACTAGTAGTGTGACCTTGGGCAAGTCACTTAACCCCAATTGCCCTGCATACCTCCCTCCAAAAAGCCAAAAAAAAAAAACTTAATAGTAATGCATTTAAACATATGATGTGTGCATGTGTGTATGATGTGTGTGTGGTTCTAGTAAATTCTGAGCATAATTATCACAACTCGCATTCATTTTGCTGAGTTGGTCTTCCTAGATCAAGACTAAATCTTTTTCTTAGAGTTCCAAGAATAACCTAATGGCTTTCATATGTGATATACCTAATGTCAATAATGGTCAGTTGCAGCCTGTATGGTATTAAAATCATCAATACTCTGTAGTTATTAGTGTCCTATCATTTAACTAATAGACATTGATCAGGTTGTATAATGGGGTGTTTACTGAGAAGATATAACAAGAATAGAAATCACAAAGGATTTCCTCCTAGTTTATTTTTTTGGGGGGGGGGACACATTTTAAGGTATAACACTTTGTTCCTTGGGAAGAATGGGTTCATCCTTACAGCAGTTGCTATATTGTGTTTACCCCACCAAGTTGACTGCCAGATGCAAGCTGATAGCTGAGTTGCTGGCACTCCTTTTTTTTAGCTGCCCTTTTTTTCCACTTCTAAGTTAAGCCAGTCCTAGGGACTTCATTTCTCACCAAGTTAGCCTATATAGTCTATCCAGCATACCAACTGCTCAACCTCTGGTAGCTCAGGCTTCTGATTTTGAAAGCTTACAATGTCACAGCATAATCTGATACTCCTTCACCTAAGATAGGAAGAGCCATCTCCGAGAAGAAAGGAATATAGGAAACATATCTTCTTCATTGAAATCAGCCAAGAAAGAAAGAAGGAACAGCCCTTGGTTGCTGTCTTTTGAACATAAGCTTAGTTCTAGCCTGTCACTTTTCCCCAAACTATTTAGCATACCAGAAACAGTTATAACAGTTATAACTAAACATGATATCAATCCCCTTGATAGAGGATTACATTACTCAAGAGTTCTCTGTCACTCTCCTAAGAATTAGGCTTTTAAATAGGCCGGTCTGTCCTATACCCCTCATTATACATGTTTATATAGTAAATGCATACATAAGGGTTAAATGTGATAAAATACATACAGTTCTTTGGAAACTTTAAAATGCAATGTAAATGTTACTTGGGAATATTGTTATCATTTTTAGTATTTTATTATACAGGTTCATAAATGGATACATACACACATGCACCTGAACACATATAGTTTTTAAGAATGAATTATGTAAAAGAGGGAGAAAGTTTTAAAATCTTTTCATCTATAGCCTTCACTTCCGTAGTTGGGGAGAATACCTCAATCCTTAATCTGTTACTGTGACCTTCAACCTCGTTAATAAATAGGACTGTTAAATGAAGTTTTCTGATTAATTTCTCTTCACTACAGAAAACTGTGAATGTTTTCTCTCCATATTTATCTGGAGCTGGCTGGACGGTTTGGATTCTGCGGACACACTTTGGCCATTCAACCTAGAGTATCACAATCAGGCCCACAGAGGTGAGGGGTATCTAGCTTTGTGAGTAAAGAGATAGGAAACACAGGTTTTGTTTTATTGTTATAGTAGAGAATCTCAAAGATCCAATAGCAAATAGCTAAGTGAATCAATGACCTCTCTGTGTTTTCAAGTCATGGTTATTAAAGGTTGTACATGAAAAAAAAGTCCTTTATTTATATTTCTAACTTAATGAAGTGAAGTTATCACTGTTGACAGGAACTGGTGTTGTAATTCAAAGCAGTAGCTTGACTTGGAAGGTTTGGCAAGCTAATTTTATTCATTTTTTTGGTGAAACTTAATCTCCTAATCAGTTCCAATTTACATATTTGTAGGTTTTGCATCTAACATGCTTGAGAAAATCAGGGTCTTAGAATCATAGAGAGAATATTTCATTAAAAGGTTATTAATCCCACAGTGTTCTACTTGATTCTGAGCCAATTATAATAAAGATAGGCTAGTCATTTAAGTTCCATTGGAATTATAGTGGCCAAATTAAAAGTAAATGTACAACCATACAGATGGACACTTCTGAAAAACCCCAGGTGTGTCCTTATGCCTGTGTGTGTGTGTGTGTGTGTGTGTGTGTGTGTGTGTAGATGATCATTGATAAAAGTACATTTGGGTTGTCATCTATTAGGAAAATTTTTTCATGTATTGTCTCTTTTCTCTTTTTTGACATTCAGTAATCAAAACTTTGTTAAATGAAGTATTACAAATGTGAGTGCTATTTATTGTGAAATAGAATATCAAACACTGATACTTATTTTCTGTCTAGAAATATCATTTAAATCTATTGTACAAGACAAAGATGCACATAAAAATTATCTTCTTTGGGAGGTGGCATTGGACCTAATCTTTCTGAATAATTCTTTAGCTGGGAAGAGTTTCCAAATGATGCCTCTTTTTCAGGACTCCTCATAATACTTTGCAAAGTGTACCCTTTAACCTCACTACAGAGCAGGAAACAAGGGTTCTGGAGACCAATAAAATAATTTAATCCATCATTCAGAGTTGTTTGTACCTTTCTTTGTGTTTATTGATGCTCTTAGATGTTATCTTAAAATCTTACTATATTTTATTCCCCCTCCACTCAACTCTCCACTTTACTCCTCTCCATTTTAGTTCCTTCCAAAATTACATAATCCAGACATACCAGTTTTCTTGCTTTCTCTCCCTCCATATCTCTCTCTCTCTCTCTCTCTCTCTCTCTCTCTCTCTCTCCCCTCCAATCTCTGTGTCTCTCTCTGTCTCTGTCTCTCTGTCTCTGTATGTCTGTCTGTCTGTCTGCCTCTCTCTCTCTCTCTCTATGTGTGTGTTTGTCTCTCTCAGTCTCTCTGTCTCTCTCTCTTTCTGTCTCTCTGTCTCTCTCTGTCTCTGTCTCTGTGTCTCTGTGTATCTCTGTCTCTGTCTCTGTCTCTCTCTCTGTCTCTCTCTCTCTCTCTCTCTCTCTCTCTCTCTCTCTCACACACACACACACACACACACACATACACACACACACACACACACACACACACACTGTTAATGCCTTCCATTTGAGACTTCACCCATTTACACTCCATGTATCTTGCAGGTACATAATTGATTATATGTTTTGTTTTTTTTTCTTTCTTAGTCTGAACTCCTTGATGGTAAACTCCTTTTATTGCTTTTCTTGTATCTCCATCGCTTAGCACAGTGTCTGGTAGATACTAGGAATTTAATAAATGCTTCTTGATTATGATGTTCTTGTTTCAAAAAGAGCCCTTGCAGATGGTTTAGAAAAGGTAAAGATGACTTTGTTTTCTAATTATTTTAAAGACCACTATCACTTGGAGCACATATACTTGTTTTTATTTTACCAGGTGCCAAAATGTGAAAATCTTTAATCTGTTCTAAATTTTTAAATATTTCATTTTCTTTGGCCTAGAATTCACAGGAAAGGTCTATAAATTTAAAATGTCATCTCTTGTTTCCTGATCAGCTAAAGGCATTTAAAATTTCACTAAAACCTTGAAGATTTTATTTTTACTTTCTCAGTTAAAAAAGTCGACACTCAAATTGAAAATGGACACATACAGGGTTAACATTCTTGTTCATTTTTTGACTGAGAATGATTATGATAGAATGTATTTCATTTAAATTAAATTTATTTTTGTTATGAACTTGATTATCACCAACAATTATCAACATTTCAATATACAAAAAGAAGGATTATATATGAAATTGTGAGCTTCGGTTAAATTGACATAGTTGGACCAACATTGCCCAGAATGAGTTCATATCTATTTAGAGTCCATGGATGTTTGTTTTTTCTATTTAATTTTTTAAAGTATGAACTCAAACATAAAATTGAACATATTCGTAGTTTAATAACAGAAAATAGTATTATGTATGTGATGGCGAATTTCCATTATGTAGTTTTTAAATGCATATTAGATTTAGTAGCATAACTGTTGTTTGTTTGTGTCCCTTTAAAACTTCTTTCTTTTGTATATTTATATAAACTACCTCATTTAATGCTTTTTTTTCTTACTTTTATTTTAATTGCATCATTATTACTGCCTAATGATATCCAACATTTTTTGACCCCATACCAACAATGGAAACACTTTCTTCTAATAACTAAATATAGTTAAACAAAAGAAATCCATATATTTTCTGGGTCTGAAAATGTCCCATCCTGCACTTCCAGCCCACTATCATTCTGCCAAGACCTGGAAGTATGCATCATCATGCGTTTCCTGAAATAATAAGGAATCACTGCATTGATCAGAATGTGTATCAGTCAGTTTGTTTGTTTGCCATTTTTTTTATTAAAATATTTTAATTTTTTAAAAATGCTATGATAATCTTGTACATTTTTCTGATGGTTCTGATCATTTCCCTCTGTATCTCTTCATAAAATTTTCTCTGGTTCCTCTGAATCTGTACCTTTTATTCATCTTTTCCACAAAATAAATTTTACTAAATTCTTATGCCATATATATTCATCCATGATCCACAATTCCAAATTGTGAACTTCTGCTTTCTTCCTGATTCCTTGCAACAGCAAAGGTATTACTACAAACATTTTTGTACTTCTAGGTCTTTGTCCTTTGTTTTTCACTTCCCTGGGGGGAATACGTCCATTGTGGCGTAACTCGGCCAAAATGTGCTTAATATTCAATTACTTTGGTGGCCTTCATTGCTTTCTTGAATCGTTGATCCGATTCAAAACTCCATCAACAGTTAATTAGTTTGATTTTTTTTTCTCTCTCACAGCCTCTGCAACAATTCCTTTGTTTGTTCTTTTGCCATATAATGGGGTAGAAAGGAGGAACTCCAAGTCATTTAATTTAGTATTTTTATTAATAATGTTTTGTAGCACTTTTCAGGCAGTTGTTGATAGCTTGTCTCTTTTTCAAAGCTGAATGTTCATATTCTTGACCACTGATATATAGAGGAAGGTTCTTTTCATATAAATCGGAAGTATTATCTTTATATTTTAGCTATCAGATATTTAGCTAATAAATTTATTTCAAGGACTTTTCTAACACAGTTCCCTATTTCCATCCTAACTGTATCCTAATTGATTTGTTTGTGAAACCTCTTTTTTTTCTATTTTTTGTAATCTATATAGTTAATTTTATTTATTGTGCTTCTCTCTCTGCTGTCTTTGGTCTAGAACATTTCTCTTATTTGTGATTCGTTGTGAAAATTATCTTCTTCCCTTTTTCTCTGTTTATGATTTTTTCTTATTAGGTCACTTACTGATTAGGAATTTATTGTTTATGATATGAGTTGTTATTCTTGTATTCAACATTTAGATCAATACTCATTAGATGTAATTTTGTGTAGTTTTCTTTTATGACATTATCTCTCATTGGTTTGACCATAAAGAATGCAATTGTCTCATAGAAGCTACTGAATAGAAGCCCTTAGTTTGTTTTTTTTAATTTTGGAGTTCTGGTTTTGTTTTTTTTTTGTTTATATCGGTGTTTGGTTTTTTTTCATAATTTGGATAGCTTTTGCTTGAATTTCCATTTGATCTTGTTCTAACCCCTCCAATTCCCCACTCCACCCCCCACCTTAACAGTTCATTTATACCTTGGTCAGCTTATTTTTCTCAGATTGTATTCAATTCAGAAAAAAAAATCTTGTTCTGTTAACCTGAGTTATATGAATTTATAAATATGTCTATTTCATTTGAATTTTCAGGTTTTTTAGCATATCATTAGACAAAATAGCTTCTTTTATTTCCTCTTTAACTATTGTGAGTTTTCCTTTTCATTTGTTATTGTAATGATATGAATTTCCTCCACTTAAAAAATCAAAATTATGAATAGTTTGCTTAATTAGTTTTTAAAAAGATACAAGGTTTATTTATCAATTAATTTTAAATGATTATCTCTTTTACTTTAGAAAATCTATTTTATATTTATTTGAGGCTTTTTACTTAGTTGTTTTCAAACTTTTTTTGAAGTTTTATGTCCAATTCATTGATATATTATTTTAATTTTTTC
>CM053584.1:165869971-165900721 GCA_028627135.1 Pseudochirops cupreus
GGGAGGGCAGGGTAGGGGAGAGGGCTGATGAATGTTCACATTTCTGTAGAGGGACAGGGACAGAGTTGAGAGTGATTGGGGGGGCAGGATAGGAAGAAGGGTCATGTAATCAGACTCTCATAGTGTGCTCACTATGAAGAGGTTCTGCATAATTTCACATGTTCAGCCTGTATTTGATTGCTTGTCCTTCCAGTGGGGGTGGGTGATGAGGGAGGAAGAAAAAGAATCTAGAATCTAAAGTTCCATAATCAAATGTTAAAAATATATATGTGTATATATATATATATATATGCAATTATTATTGTTATTATTATTATTATTATTAACTACATCCAACTGGAACTTGAGATACACAGGCGCTGTGGTTGGGAGATCCATACTGCCCTATTGAAAAGTCAGAGGGCTGAGGGGGGAAGACATAGGAGAGAATAGATTGGGGGAGGGGGGATACACTGGGATGGCTGTTTTGGGGCGGTGGGTAGGGGAAAGATGGGGAGAAAATATGTAACTCAAAATCTCATGGAAATGAATGATGCTAACTAAAATAAAATTTAAAAAAAAAGAAAAAGAAAAAAAAATTACTTGATGTTTTAGCTCTGTGGAACTCTTCTTCCAGAGGGGAGAGCTTTGCCCCAAATTGCTGGGGTTTTCACAGCTGCCAGAGCTAGTAGGAGGCTGCTGCAGCCCCACCAGCTTTTGCTCACTGAAAATGCACCTCAGGACCACCAACCAAGACCATGAACCAGATCCAGGTAGCTTAAGGCAAGAGCACTTAGCCTCTGAATGATCTCTTGGCTCCCCTGTAATCTGCTGGCCTGAGAGCTCTGAAGCAGCCATTTGAAGCTGCTGCTTCTGCAGCTTTTTTGCCTTCAAGGTGGACAGCCAGATCTGCTTTTCTCCCCCAAATATAGCCAAGTTCCACTAACCTTTCCCTTAGTCCTTGTAACCTATGGGTTGATAATTCTGAAAATAGTCACAGCGCCAGTGATCCACTCTCCTGAAAGCTCCAGCTGCAGCTTGTCCTGGCCGCCCTGGGGTCATGCCATGGTTTTAGGCCAGGCTTGTTTCTGCTCCCCACGTGCTGCAATGAGCCCTTCCTGTGCTACCTGCTGGGCTGCCTTCAGTGGGAGCTTTGTTTCTCTGTACTTTTGTGAGTTCTGGAGTCCTAAAATTTGTTTAGAATCATATTTTATAGGTATTTGAGGTGATTTGGGGGCGAGCTGAGCAGTTTTCATGCTTCTATTCTGCCATCTTGGCTCTACCCCCTCCTCCCTATTTCTTATAGCAAAATAGTATTCCATCACATTCATATCCACAACTTCTTTAGCCATTCCTCAGTTGATGGACATCCCGTATATTTCCAGTTTTGTACCACCACAAAGGGAGCTGCGATAAATATTTTTGTACATATGGGTCTTCCTCCCACTTCTATGATCTCTTTGGGATAAAATCCCGGAAGTTGTATTACTGGGTCAAACGTTATGCAATTATTTATAGCCCTTTGGGCATAGTTCCAGATTGCTCTCCAGAATGGTTGTATCAGTTCACAGCTCCACCAACAATGCATTAGTGTTCCAATTTTTCTACATCCTATCAAGCATTTGTCATTTCCCTGTTTTGTCATCTTAGCCAATCTGACTGGTGAGATGTGGTACCTCGAAGTTGTTTTGATTTGTATTTCTTGAATCAATAGTGATTTAGAGCATTTTTCATATGCTTATAGATATCTTTAATTTCTACCTCTGAAAATTGCCTGTTCATATCCTTTGACCATTTATCAATTGGGGAATGACCTGTATTCTTATAGATTTTACTTAATTCTCTGCATATTTTAGAAATGAGGCCTTTATCAGAGACAATGGTTGTAAAAATTCTTTCCCAATTTCCCACTTCCCCCTTAATCTTGGTTACATTGGCTTTGTTTGTATAGAAACTTTTCAATTTAATGTAATCAAGATTATCCATTTTGCATATTATAATACCACTCTTTGGTCATAAAGTCTTCCCTTCCCCATAAATGTGAGAGGTAAACTCTTCCTTGCTTCCCCAGGTTACTTACAGTATCAGCCTTTATACCTAGATCATGTACCCATTAAACTTGAGTTTGGCATATGGCATTAGATGCTCTATGCCCAGTTTCTGCCATACTATATTCCAATTTTCCCAGCAGTTTTTGTCAAATAGTGAGTTCTTATCCCAAAAACTGGGTTCTTTGGGCTTATCAAATAGTGTATTACTATAATCATTGATGATTGAGTCTTTTGTACCCAATCTATTCCATTGATCCACTACTCTATTCCTTAGCCAGTACCAAGCAGTTTTGATGACTGCTCTTTTATAATACAGATTAAAATCTGGTATGGCTAGGCCACCTTCCCTAGCATTTCTTTTCATTAATTCCATTGATATTCAGGACCTTTTGTTCTTCCAAATGAATTTTGTCACTATTTTTTCTAGTTCTATAAAGTCATTTTTTGGTAAATGGATTGGTATGGCACTAAATATGTAATTTAATTTAGGTAAAATTGTCATTTTTACTATATTATATTAGCTCAACCCCACCACGAGCAATTGATATTTTTCCAATAAGTTAGATCTGATTTTATTTGTGTAAAAAGTGTTTTGTAGTTGTGTTCATAAAGGTGTTGGGTTCTTTTGGCAGGTAGATTCCCAAATATTTTATAATGTCTACAGTAACTTTAAGTGGAATTTCTCTTACCAGCTCTTGCTGTTGGACTTTGTTGGAAATATATAGGAATGCTGAGGATTTATATGGGTTTATTTTATATCCTGCAGTTTTGCTAAATTAATTGTCTTAAGTTTTTAACTTGGTTCTCTAGCATTCTCCAAGTGTATCATCATATTGTCTACAAAGAGTGATAGCTTAGTCTCTTGTTTGCTTAATTTGATTCCTTTGATTTCTTGTTCTTCTCTAATTGCCACTGCTAACATTTCCAGTACCAGACTGAATAAGAGAGGTGATAGTGGACATCCTTGTTTCACCCTTGATCTTACTGGAAATGCTTCTAGTTTATCCCCATTACATATCGTACTTGCTGATGGCTTCAAGTAGATGCTGTCTCTTATTCTAAGGAAAACTCCATTTATTCCTATACTTTCCTAGTGTTTTTAATAGGAATGGATGTTGTTTTTTTTCAATAGCTTGTTCTGCCTCTATTGAGATAATGATATGGTTTCTGCAAGTTTTATTGTTGATATGATCAATGATACTGATGGTTTTCCTAATATCGAACCATCCTTGCATTCTTGGAATGATGTCCTTATTTTAAAAAGTGAACATTGCATAATATTATTTTTATTACTTCTGAGTCTTGTGCACTTAATCTGTTTCACTGATCATTTCTCTCCATTTTTAACCACCACCATATAGTTTTTGATGATTACAGTTTTATATTATAGTCTGAGGGGCAACTATATGAAGCAATGGTTGCAGTTTCAGACCTGGAGTCAGGAAGATTCCTCTTCCTGAGTTCAAATCTGGCTTCAGATACTTACTAGTTTATATGACTCTAGACAAATCACTTAATCCTGCCTGCCTCAATTTCCTCATCTTTAAAAGGACCTGGAGAAGGAAATGGCAAACTACTTCAATATCTTTGCTAAGAAAACCCCCAAAATGGATCACAAAGAGTCAAACATGACTGAAAAATTACTAAACAGCAATAAAATTGTAATCTGTGATTTGATACTATATTCTCTTTTTTCCCATTTAAAAAATTATTTCCCTTGAGATCATAGGCCTTTTGTTTCCCCACTTTGATCTTCAGAATGCTTATTGTTGTATTTGTGTGGAGTTCTCTTATTTGTCATGTTCTAGATTTTAAAGTTGCATTTCTGATTTATCTATTTTCTTCTCTCTTTTGTTGATTGTGCTGTATAAATAGATAATTTTCAAACAGGAATGTTTTAGAAAGAAAATTACTACACATCCTCTATCCCTACTACATATTAGATAGTTAAGTGGGATCCTTGGATCATTTCACAAAAAGACTGAATAAATGGATTACTCATGAAATTTAAAACTTATAATAAGATTCCTTTACTGTATTTATTCCCATTGAAATTATTTTGAAGTAATACTCTAAATATATTTCATAGAGGGTGAATCAGTCCCTAAATAACTGATTTTCCCCCTCAACCTAAGTGATAAAATCAATGGGGGATACATGTAATGCAACACTAATTTTCAAATATACTGCAATGGATGTCTAGGCCCTTTTATGCCCTTTGTGAGTGTGAAGAAATTTCCCTGATGGAATGAGAGCATCTTGTCATTGGCTACCCACAAATTGTTCACATATGTAATAAACCTTAAAAGTAAGGTTTCTATTCTCGGGAGAGTCAAAGTAGGAAGCAGTTTCTGAAGTGAGAATTAGTCCTGGAAGTTCAGAGTCAAACTGTAGAGAGGAGCAGACACAGAAAGTCACTCATCCAGAGAAGATGTTGAATCCAGGAGAGAAGAATGTGAGACCATCACTAGAAAAGAAAGAATCCAGGACCCTATAGATTATGTGAGATGATTTGCCTGTATGTATTCCCTATTAGTATGGTTTTAAATTTATGCCCAATCTTTTCCCTGAGACTTTATTTATAGTAATGAAGGGTAATGAAATTTGTTTACTTGTTACAGTAGCTTCATAAATGCCTTTACATTGAGTTAATTGTATCTACTAACAGATTATTCAAGGTAAACACATTAGTGAGGGGCCTGTGACCAGTAGTTTTTGTGTTGTAAATTCAAAGAATAGTCTAGAACCTGATGGTAGCCACTTGCTGAGGAACTCAACCTAAATGTCCAAGAGTAAATGCTATTTAAAAAAGGAAAAAGGACTAACATGTACAAAAATATTTACAGCAACTCTTTTCATGTTGACCAAGAACTGGAAATTGAGGGGATACTCATCAATTGGGCAGTGGCTGAACAAGTTGTGGTATATAAATGCAATGGAATACTATTCTTCCATAAGAAACTGTGAGCAAATGGACTTTAGAAAAACCTGGAAAGACCTGCATGAAATGATGCTGAGCAAAGTGAGCAGAACCAGAACACTGTATACACTAATAGCAACATTGTGTGATGGCAGACTTTGTCAGAATTAGCTGTTCTGAGCAATGCAGTGATCTATCACAATTCTAAAAGACTCATAATGGAAAATGTTTTCCACATCTAAAGAAAGAACTATGGAGTCTGAATGCAGATCTAAATATGCTATTTTCTCTTTTTTGTCTTTTCTTTCTCATGGTTTTTCCTTTTGTTCTGATTCCTCTTTCACAACATAACTAATGTGGAAATATGTTTAATATGATTAGATGTGTATAAACCATATCAAATTGTATGTTGTCTTAGGAAGGAGGAGTGGAGGGGGGGAATTTAGAACTCAAAATCTTATAAAAATGGATGTTGAAAATTAAAAATAAATAATAAAAAATAAATTTTGAAAACAAAAAATATATATTTTTGGAAGAGTAAATGTCATAGGAAGGGAGTAGCTCTACTGAGAGTGATACATTTCTATTTATTTTCCTGTGTACATGTATCTAATTAGCAGAATGGAAAATCTTTAAGTCAGGGACTATATTGTCTTTCTCTTTGTATTCCCATGAACTTGCTTAGAGTGAACTCCTAGTGGAAATTGACACATTATCTAGGAAGCATGTGTTGTCTAAACACATATCCACACATACATGCATGTCTGTATTAGAAAAGTTATTCTTTGTATTACAAATCTGAACTCATTCATAAAATGTTACAGCTACAAGGGACCTTAGAGATTTCTTTTGAAAGAAAAGAAAGAAAAATTGAGCATATTCCTGAATTTACTAAAGGAAATGGATTTACTCAGAGAAAATATGGGATTTTAGGGCAAAAATGAAGTGTCCGTGGCTCAAAATTGGAATTGATTCAAAATGCTGGCAAATTGAAATATGAAATGACTTATTTTTGCCTAATTTCCATAAACATAACTTGTCCCTGACTAAAACACAACCCAGAAGCTTGGCATAATACTTTACATGACACAGTCATTGATAATCCTAACCATCTGAAGGTATGATTTTCAAATGAGCTTTCGCAACCAAAACAAAATACTGCAAGACTTGAGTTTCACTCCCTTCATACAGTCGTAGACAAGAAGTCTCCAGCTTGATGACTTGTGATGTGTGGCATCAGGCCATCTTTAAGCCTGTTATGAGAAAACACACCCAGTCACATTACCATGAAAGCAAGATCATGGAACATAGAGTTGGAAGGGACCTTGATGGTCATCTAACTCAACTCTCCTGACAGAATAGGAATCCCTCCTAAAATATTCTTGACAGATGATCATCTACCCTCTTCCTGAACAATTATAGTGATGGGGAACTTACGGCTTTGTACAATAGTTCTAACTTTAAGAACATTCTGTTTATGAGTCTAAATCATTCTCCCTATAATTTTCTAGACATTGGTCCTAATTCTATTGCCCACAGCAGGGGCTCTTATCCTGGGGAGTAGAGACAAGGGTCTAAGAAATGGGATGGAGGAAAAAAAATCACATTTTTATTTTCAATAAACACTAATTGAGATATAACATATCCTTCAATTATGAATAAAGACAACAAACCACAGTAGTTTTAGGCTTCACCAAACCACCAAAGAAGTCCATAGCATTTAAGCTAAGAACTTCTAGACTAGAGCTGCATATAACCACCCTACTCCCTTTTTATTTTTAATATTATTGACAGTAGTTTTCCATCATAATTACAACTTCTTTCAACTCAATGAGACGTAAATGATTAGCAATTTAAACTCAAAGCACAGAGCAAGTTTTTTTTCCTGTTTATTTGTTTTTGTTACTGTTTTCCTAGCAATTTGGAGTTCCAACATTCTCTCATAACAATTCTTAGTTCAGCTCTTTGCATTTAGAAGATTATTCTAATTAGTAGAAAGCATTTGAACAAAATAGGAGTCAGGTAGTCCTACCTTCTATAAGTCATCTGTTAACATTACATTAACTTTCTCAAGTCTTGCTTTGATCATTATCTTAATTTGAATAATTTATGTCTTAGAGGTTGGATTAGAGCACTGGTTCTCAACCTGTGAGTCACGACCCCTTTGGGGGCCAAATGACCCTTTCACAGGGGTTACCTAAGACCATGGGAAAACACATATTTCCAATGGTCTTAGGAACTGAGACACCACTCCTCTATCCATCTCCAGGCGAGTCTGCCCACATGTACATAAGCCCACATACAAGTATTAAAGGGTTAGAGCATTAGGAAGGTTGAGAACCACTGAATTAGAATATACTTTATGGAGAATGCATGGGAATGGACCTAAAAAGGCATCCTAAGGAGCTGAACTGAACAGTGTTCATTTGGACATTGCCAGGGATATGTGTGTTTCAACACTGAAAGATTTGTACTATTGTAAAGCCAAGCACTAACAGCTTTTCAGAACAATGCAACTGTGAACAGCTTTTAAGGTTCTGATTACATAGTATAGTGGACACTCTATTTATTCCATAACAAATCAGAGCAAAACATTCACAGAAATCAAGGTACAGCATTCACAATATTATAACATATCACAGATAATCAAAATACAGTATTCACAACAACTTGTCACAGAAAATGGCCACATAGTTTCCACTACAATGGTCACAGATTTTTGAACAAAAAACAATCATTTAGTAGCTCAAACATTCACAAAATGCTTAATTCATTCACAAAGTATAATAGTCAAAGTTTTCCACTCATGGGGCATACTAGGTTACAAATCAATTACTTATTCAGTCATCAATCACTAAGTACAATCATTTAGTTCATCATTCATCCTTCATTATTCACTATTCAATCATAAGAAAATACACAGACCTTCCACCCTGAGGTCACTAGCAAATTATAATTTTCTCAGTCAGTACACAGTATCCAAGTAAAATCTTCTTTCAGCTTAACTCAGGGTGGTCTCTCAGATTCCCTGGATCCCCTTCCATGGTCCCAGATCTTACCTGGATTCACCAATCTGTCACCTGGGTTCTAAGGCAGACAGTTGCCAGGTCCTTGTCCAGTTCTCCCGGCAGTTTCTGCTCCACATTGGAGCTCACAGTGTCCAGTCCATCTCAAATCCCTTATAGTCTCTGCTCCCAGGAAGTCAAGGCCCAACAAAGCCACAAACAAAGTCTCAGCATCACAGTCATGCTCCCTCAGTCCCTTGGCAGCTCTGGGTGGCCCTCAGACCCAGAAAAAAACATTCTGTTCAGCCTGGGGGGTTAGGCGGAGGAGGAGGGGGAAGGTTCCTCTTCAGCCTCCTCCTGGCAGCTGCTTCTGACTCCATGGTGCTCCAAGAAATTCTGACTCAGTTCTCAATTCTCAGTTCTCTTCACAGTTCTCAGTCCAGCAGTAGCAGCCCAGGCTCCAGATGCTGCTGAGACAAACTCTCTCTCTCTCTCTCTCTCTCTCTCTCTCTCTCTCTCTCTCTCTCTCACAGAACAGGTTCTGCCACCAGATTCTTGTCCCAAGAAATTCTGATCTTTCCTCTCTGGGTTTTTCTTTACATACAGTATTGCTCCTCCCTGCTCAGCCCCTTCCTGTTATGTCAGCAACAGGAGACAGTTAATATCTTCTGTTTCTTTAGTAGAAGCTTAATCTGAAGTAGGTGCTAAGTACCTCTTACCTTAGCAGTACAAAAGGAACTTCAAATCTCATTACTGTTACAACCATGAAATGATGAAGTAATTCCCTTATTGGCCATTATGTAAAAATTGACACTCAGCCTAGAAATCTAGTTTCCATTGTCATTCCCTGCTCCCTCTCTCCAGAATATGTAACATAAGATTGTCTTTCCAGGCCTCTCTAATGGGAAGAGGGGGAGGGAGAGAGAAACTAAATTCTCCACCCAAAGCACCTATGGTGGCTGCTCAAAGATGACATCCACAGTATGTGCTTATCTAGATGAAACTAAATCAGAATCTAAAGCTTACATATTCCTCTTGTGCTTTATATTTCTTTTCTTTAAGATAGATGATGATATAATAGTCATAAGATGGAAATTTTCAGCCTGGGAATCATCTTCATGAGCTCGAGAAGTCAGGTGTTCCTAAGTACCTCAGATACATTGAAGAAGGTTATCACTGAATCAGATAGCAATGATTCTGGGAAGTGATGATGATCATTGAGAGAAGATAAATCCAAACTGTGGCATAGTTTCTCTGAAGATAGGGACCTTGATGGAATAATTTGAATATTATAGATAAGAGGCTAAGGTGAACTGCCTATTCTACTATTCCATTATTTCTTATTTTGATGTTTTAAGTGTAAGTCTTTCAGAGGAGATAATAGGAGTTATGGGTTATTGTGATATAAATTGTTTTTAAAAATGTAGGTTTAAAGGATTTTGTGTTTTGAAAGTTTCTTTCTGTATTGGGGAAAATAAATAGTTGTTCTGCATCTACTTTGTACTGAATTAATGATTGGTTTTTAAAAGTACTTGGAGTGCTTAACTATCTCCCAAACACTGAGTTGAATGGTGGAGATTAAAATTTAAAAAGTGGGAAGAAAATCCCTCCTCTCAGGTAGCTCTGACTCTAATTAGTGGAAATCAACTCACAATAGGGGTGTGGGTACTAAAATGATTTTCCTTCAAGATTCAAGTAGAGGCATAAAGACTGAGAGAGTTTAAGAAATGAATTTGATCACTCTCTTCAGAGGAGAGGCCCTCCATGAACTCAGTCCATGCATAGGACCCCTCATTGAGAGAAGATATTCCCAGCATGCTGGTTCTAACAATGAATATGATTTTACATTTTTTTTGTTACCTTTAGCATTTCTTCACAAGACTCAATTCACTCTAGTCTTCTTGATTCTATTTTTATGTTGTTTTTATTTTAGCATATTTAAAAAAACCTTTTTCCTAATTATGTCAAGACAATTTTAGCATTCAGTTTTACAAGATTGTGAGTGCCAAATTTTTCTGCCTCCCTCCCCTCACCTTTTCTGAAAATGGTAGGCAGTTTGATATAGCTTACACATGTGCTATTACATAAAATATATTTCCATATTAGTCACAATTGTGAAAGAAGAAAGAGATGAAAAGGGAAAAAAAGAGTAAAAAGAATAAAGTAAGTTAAAAAAATTATGTTTTGATCTTCATTTGGAATTCATCATTTGTATATCTGGAGGTGGATACCATTTTCCTTTATATGTCCTTTGTACTTGCACTGGATCATTGGGTTGCTGAGAAGAGCTGAGTCAATTATAGCTAATCATCAAGCAATATTGCTGATACTGCATATCAGGTTTTTCTGATTTGATCATTTCACTCTTTATCACTTTCCAGTTTTTTTTCTGAAATGTGCCTAATCATCATTTCTTATTGCACAATAGCATTACATTCATATGTGAAAATTTGTTCAGTCATTCCCCAACTGATGGGCATTCCCTCAGTTTCCAACATTTTGCCACAACAAAAAGGGCTGCTGTAAATATTTTCTCCCGTGTAAGTCCTTCTCCCTTTTTAATGATGTTTTTGGGATATAGATCTATTAGTTGTGTTGATGGATCAAATAATATGCACAATTAAGTTGCCCTTTGTCCATAGCTCCAAATTTCTCTCGAGGATGGTTGGGTCACCAACCAACGCCACCAACAATCCATTAGTGTCCCAATTTTCCCACATCTTTTCCAACATTTATCATTTTCCTTTTCTATAATACTAGACAATTTGATAAGTGTGAGGTGATACCTCAGTGTTGTTTTAATTTGCATTTCTTTAAACAAAAGTGATTTAGAACACTTTTTCCTGTATCTATAAAGATGGCTTTGATTTCTTCTTCTAAGAACTGCCTGTTCACATGTTTTGACCATTTATCATTTAGGGAATAACTTACACTCTTACAAATTTTGCTTAGTTCTCTATATATTTAAGAAATAAGGCCTTTTTCAGAGACACTTTCTGTAAAGATTGTTTCCCAGCTTTCTACTTTCCTTCTAATCTCAGTTCCATTGGTTTTGTTTGTGCAAAAACTGTTTTAATTTAATATAATGAAAATTACCTGTTTTACTTCTTGTAATGTTCTATATCTCTTGTTTGGTCATAAATTCTTCCCTTCCCTATATGTGACATTTAGTAATGGTGTCACTCTTTATTTCTAAATCATATACCCATTTTTACCTTTTCTTGGTATACGCTGTGAGATGTTGATCTATACCTACTTTGTGTAATATTGTTTTTCCAGTTTTCTCAGCAGTTTGTTTTTTTTTTTTTTTGGCAAATATATCTTATCTCAGAAACTGGCGTGTTTGGGTTTATCAAACTTTAGATTACTATAGTCTTTGACTATAGTGTCATGTGTAACTAATCTCTTCCACCACTCTATTTCTTAACCAGTACCAATAATTTTGATGATTACTTCTTTATAATATAGTTTGAGATCTGGTATTGATAGACAATTACTTCCCCTGATATTCTTGACATTTTGTTTTTCCAGATGAATTTTGTTGTTATTTTTTCTAGTGCTACCAAATAGTTTGTTGGTAGTTTGATAGATATAGCACTTATTAAGTAAAATAATTTAGGTAGAATTGCCTTTTTTATTATATTGGCTTGGCCTACCCATGAACAATTTATATTTTCCCAATTTTTTAGATCTGACTTTATTTGTGTAAAAAATATCTTGTAATTTTGTTCATATAATTCCGGGATTTGTCTTGGCAGGTAGACACCCAAATATTTTATATTGTCTACAATTATTTTAAATGGAATTTCCCTTTCTATTTCTTGCTGTTGGGCTTGGTTGGTAATATGTAGAAATTCTGATGAGTTACGTGGGTTTATTTCATATTCTGCAATTTTGTTAAAGTTACTAAATGTTTCAAGTAGCTTTTTAGTTGATTCTCTAGGATTCTCTAAGTATATGATCATATCATCTGCAAAGTGATAGTTCTGCTTGTTCATTGACTATTTAAATTTCTTTGATTTCTTTTTCTACTCTTATTGTGATAATTAACATTCCTTGGGCTATATTAAATAATAGTAAGGATAATGGGCATCCTTGCTTCACCCCTGATCTTATTGAAAAATTTTCTACCTTAACCCCATTACAAATAATGCTTGCTGATGGTTTTAGATAGGCACTACTTATAATTTTAAGGAAATTTCTCTTTATTTCTATGCTATCTAGTGTTTCTAATAGGGATGAATGCTGTATTTTGTCAAAAGCTTTTTCAGCATCTATTGAGATAATCATGATTTCTGTTGGTTTTGATATTGATATAATCAATTGTCTTGGTAGTTTTCCTAATATTGAACTAATCCTGTATTCCTGGTATAAATCCTACCTGGTCATACTGCATAATCCTTGTGATATATTGCTATAGTCACCTCATTAGTATTTTGTTCAAAAATTTTGCATCAATATTTACTAGGAAATTGGTCTATAATTTTCTTTCTCTGTTTTAGCTTTTCCTGGTTTAGGTATCAGTACCATCTATGTGTCATAAAAGGAATTTGGTAGGACTCATTCTGCATCTATTTTTTTTAATAGTTTATATAGTATTGGAATTAGTTGTTCTTTTAATGTTTAGAAGAATTAACTTATGGACACAGCTGGCCTTGGGGATTTTTTCTTAGGGAACTCATTAATGGCTTGTTCAATTACTTTTTCTGGGATAGGGTTGTTCAGACATTCTATTTACTGATCTATTAATTTTGGTAACTTATATTTTCACAAATATTCATCAATTTCTCTCAGATTTCCAGATTTATTGACATATAATTGGGCAAAATATTTCCTAATGATTGCTTTCATTTATTCATCATTGGTGATGATTTCACCCTTTTCATTTTTTATGCTGGATATTTGGTTTGCTTCTTCTTTTTTTAAACAAATTTATGAATGGCTTATTTGTATCATTCCCTCTCCCCCCATAAAACCGGCTCCTAGACTTTTTTCATTAGCTCATTAGTTTTGTTTTGCTTTCTTTCAGTCTTACTCATCTCATCTTTTCTTTTTAGGATTTCCAATTTGGTGCTCAATTGGAGAGTTTTAATTTGTTTGTTTTCTATGTGGTTTTTGTTGTTGTTGTTGCTGCTTTCAGTTACATGCCCAATTCATTGATCTGTCTGTTTCCATTTTGTTGATATAAAATCTTAGAAAAATTAAATTTTCCCTAAGTACTGTTTTGGCTACATCCCACAATTTTTGGTACGTTGGTTCATTGTCGTCCTCTTTAACGAAATTATTGATTGTTTTTATGATTTGTTTTTTGCCCCCCTTATTCTTTAGGAGTAGATTATTTAGTTTCCAATTAATTTTTAATCTCTCTTTCCATTGCCCTTTGTTAAGTGTAATTTTTATTGCATCATGACCCCAAAATACATTTAATTTTTCTGCCTTTCCACATTTGATTTTGAGGGCTTTATGCCCCAATATATGCTCAATTTTTGTGTAGGTGCCATTTGATACTGAGAAAAAGTATATTCCTTTCTGTTCCCATTCAGTTCCCCCTTCCCCCCCAGCAAAGATCTCATATCTAGTTTTTCTAATATTCTATTACTCTCCTTAGTTTCTTTCTTCTTTATTTTTTGGTTGGATTTGTTGAGTTCTGAGAAGGGACATTTGACTTTACACACTAGTATGATTTTGCTGTTGATTTCTCCCAGTAATTCACTTAATTTCTCCTTTAAGAATCTGGATACTATACCATTTGGTGTTATAACATTTAGTATTGATATTGCTTCATTGTCTGTGGAACCTTTTAGCAAGATGTAATTTCCTTTCTTATCTCTTTTAATTAGGTCTGTTTTTGCTTTTACTTTCTCTGAAATCAGAAATGTTACCCCTAATGTTTTTTTTCTTCAGTTGAAGCATAATATATTCTGCTGTAGCCCCTTATCCTTACTCTGTGTGTCTCTGTCTTCTTCAAGTGTGTTTCTTGTAAGCAACATATTTCAGGATTTTGGTTTTTGATCCACTCTGCTATCTGCTTCCATTCACATTCACAGTTGTATTTACTATCTGTGTATTTCCTTCCATCCCATTCTTCCTCCTGTTTGTTTTCTCTCTCCTTTCACCATTTTCCTCCTCACCAGTGTTTTGCTTCTGTCTACCACATCTTTTGATTTACCCTCCCTTCTGTCAGTCCCCTTTCCTTTATTTAATCTCATCCACAGTTTCTTCCCTGCTGAATAAAATAAGTTTCTATGGTTAACTGCTTGTGTATATGATTCCCTCTTTGAGCTAATCATGATGAAAGGATGGTTTGAGTTATCCCCATTGCCCATCTGTCCATCTTGCCCTCCACTGTAATAGGTCTTCCATTCCTCTTCATGTGATATAACTCATCTTACTCCCTTCCTTTTGTACCCAGGGCTCTCCTCTTTCTCATCCCTTATTTATTTTTTTTATATCATTCCCTCAAATTCTTCTTATGCTCATACCTTCTGTCTATGTATATTACTTCTAACTGCATTATTAGTGGTACAATTTTTAAGGATTACAAGTATCATCTTCCCATGTAAGGATGTAAACAGTTCAGCCTCAATGAATCAATCCCTTCCATTTTCCTTTCCCTTTTCCCCTTTTTAGGCTTCTTTTGGGTCTTGATATTGTAGATCAAGTTCAATTCTAGTCTTCTCCTTATGAAAGCTTGAAATCTTTCTATTTCATTAAATGATCATTTTTTCCCCCTTGAATATTATGCTTAATTTTGCTGGGTAGGTGATTCTTGGTTTTAGTCATAGTTCCTTTGTCTTCTGGAATATCCCATTCTATGACCTCTAATCCTTTAATGTTGCAGCTGTTGGATCCTGAGTAATCCTGGTTGTGGCTCCCCAATATTTGTGGTTTTTTTTTTCTGGCCACATGCAGTAATTTTCCCTTGACTGGATAGTTCTGAAAATTGACTATAATGTTCCTGTGGGTTTATATTGTGGGATCTCTTTCCTGAAGTTATGGGTGGATTCTTTCAATGTCTATTTTGCCCTCCAGTTCCAGGATATCAGGGTAGTTTTCTTTGATATTTTTTTTTTCAAAGATGATGCCCAGGATCTCCTTTTGATTATGGCTTTCAGGTAGGTCAACGATTCTAATATATTCTTTCCTGGATCTATTTTCCAGGTCAGTTGTTTATATCATGAGTTATTTTACATGTTCTTCTATTTTTTTCAACATTTTGAATTTGTTTTAGTGATTCTTGATGTCTTATAGAGTCATTACCTTCCACTAGCCAAATTTTAACTTTTAAGAAATTGTTTTCTTTGGTTAGCTTTTGTACTTTCTTTTCTATTTGGCCAGTTTTACTTTTTAATGAATTGCTTTCTTCAGTGGATTTCTGTACCTCCTTTTCCATTTTGCCAATTCAGCTTTTAAAGATGTTCTTTTTTTCCCAAGTGACTTACTCTTTTTTTCATAATACTTTTGCATCACTCTAATTTTTCCCCAATTTTTCTTCTACATCACTTACATGACATTTAAACTCCTTTTAAGCTTTTCCATGAATTTTTTTCTGTACTTGAGACCACTTCACATTTTTCTGTGGGTCTTTTACCCACAGGAGTTTTGACATTGTTGAAATCTTTGTTTGTGTCTTGATCTTCCCTGTCACCATAATAACTTTCTATGTTCAAATTCTTTATTGTTGTTTACTCACCTTTTTTTGACATTTTCCCTTTCTTTTAAATTTGAACTCTGCTTCCAGGGTGGAAGGGGCACTGTCTTAGGCTTCTTCTGAAAGGGGTTGCAGGCTGTTTACCCTGTACTGCACCAATGGGCACTCATATCTGGTGCTGTGTTGAGGGGGTTGGGTGGGGCCATAGCTCATGATGCTGGCAGCCATAAGGCTTTGGCAGCTTACTCGGTGCTGAGCTGGAATCCTAGTGCTGGTGCCTGCCGTATGCTGAGCCTGGTGGGTTGTTTCTGAATTTCCCTGGGGACATACTATAGCATGTGACTGTCCAGCAGCTAACAACTGCCTGTTTGCCCAGGGCTATGCTAAAGCAGGGGACCTTTCTCAGAGTTGTAGTCTGCCTGTTCTGCTGCCTATGCTAAACATGTGGGAGTTCTGGTGTCTTGGTGTTTTCCTGTTCCATTGTACTAGGGTTTTGGATCTACTACTCATTTGATGAGATAGGACTTGGTACTGACTTACTGGGACACTTTTTGTCCTGGATTGCACTTCCCTTTTACCCAAGTGAGACAGAATTTTTCTGCCCATTTTCCAAGTTTCTTGAGCTTGAAGATTGTTTCACCCCATATTTTTGCTGGTTTTGCCACTCCAGGACTTGTTTTGGGATACTTTTTATAGTGATTTGAAAGTTAATTAGGGAAGAGTTATGATAATTTACTGTTTACTCCATCTTGGCTCCCAAGATGTCTTATGCAATTTTTATATTTGTCTTTCATTATATGATCCCTTCTCCTCTAATTTGTATATGTATATTTGAAATATCAATCAACCTGTGAAGTTCTCTTTTATATCAAGATCAATTACGATTGTACAGTCAGAAATTCATTTTGTTAAGAGTCTCTAGTATCCATTTTGAGTCACATTTTATTTTGGAATCTCTGTTCATGGAGTTATCATTTCTCTATTTTTTTTAATTGTTTGCTAAATTATTGGATGACATCAGATTATGATTAGCATTCCTGTGCTTTCCTACACAAAACTCCAAGATAGTGTGTTAATTTTCTCCCTAGCTTTACACAGTGTTCCATTACCTATGATTGCCAAGGTCCTCCTACTACTCACACAGACCTGGCCTTAGGTTAAAACAGCAAATTGGGTGGGGAAAAGCCTAGAGAAGTACTCGAGAGGGAGAAGAAGAATTGAGTTTTGGAGTTTGAAGGACAAATTTTATGAGGGGAAATTGTTGGCAATTTGAAGGCAAAGACAAAATAGAAGCAGAACTTTAAAATATAGTATCTGCAGACCTTGAGTACACATTTTCTTCTTAATTCCCCACTTAGTGTGCAGATGTAGTGAGGTCCTGGTAACAGATCAGATGGACACAGACCTACGTATATAGGTCTCATACTCAGAAAAATGAAAGCCATGATATTCTTCTTCCCACTGTGCCATGCATTCTGCCTACCTGAAGAAATGCAATGGCTATCACATCAATGACATAGAATCATTTAAGTGTTAATGTACTGAGGTAAACTTACCCTTACCATACTACTCAGATTTGCCTTCATGTCTATTAGTTTTTTCTCAATCATTTTTCTAACTCCTACCCCCCACTAAAAAAATCTGTAGATAATTGTAAGTTTCATTCACACTGTGTTCTGGAGGTTGTCTGGACCCTGTACATCTAACATTTAAGATTCTAAGTTTGAAGGAGGCCTATATTTATTAGACTTTTGAAACTCTGGTGAATAGCTCAGTTCAATGCAGGTCTTGATGTTTGGCCAAGTAGCTTAAACAGCAGTCATTAAAGCTAACTTGGTACTTTCATTCACTTATGAAGTTGCCAAGCTAGCTTTCCTGATACTGTACAAACAGTGTATTCCACCCCACAATGTTTCATACTCACTTCATTAACTGAGAGATGACTACTGCATTGGTCTCTGATGTTATGAATTCAATTTTGTTAATATAAATGATACATTATTATATAGACGTTAAAGGAGTTGTAACATTAGAAGTCTGATATTCCCATAACAGTAAAAGGGGAAAAAAACTAATTCCCAGAAACAATCTTTCCTGAGGAGGGAAAATTCTCTATGTATAATCTTATGTCTATTTCCCTTTCTCCCTCATGTGTCTGATTCCTATTAATGTTGAGAATGGCTTTTAATGATAGAACAGGGAAATATATTGTGGTTTCACACATATAGGGATTTTATGGCCACTTACCTATAACTAGGAGATAGAGATACAGGGCAGAAAAGCATTCTCCATATTTTTTTTTTGAGAAAAAAAAGACCTTTTCTACATGCATATACCGTTCGTTAAAATGGCATACCCAGGAAATGATACTTTTATAAAGAAGCAAAGGTAACACAAAAAGATTAACTAATGCAGGCATGCTTTCTTCCTGCCATTGATCTTAGTACCTAATGCCTGCACTAAGGCCTACCGGAACAAACTGAAGGTGAAATAACTAAAAGTTTAAGTTGCTCCAATTTACTGCCACAAATCTGGATGGGACTATGTGAACTCAAGGTTACCAGGCTGGCAGTCTTCACAAAGATCATGCATCAAATCTGTGATTATTTTGTATCATTTGGGGTGCAATTTTGCCTCAGGATATGGAGAAGTCAGGTAGCCTCAACCCAGTGGACAGAATTCTGGACTTAGGATTAGCAAGGCCTGAGTTCCAGTTTGATCTCTGATACTAGTTATGTGATCTTGGGCAAGTGCCTCCAATTCTACATGCTTCAGCAACTGCATAGGAAGAGTCCACTAAATCATTGAAGAGATGTTATTTGCTTTGATTTGGGAGAACTTCCATTCTAGCTGAGATTTCTTAGCCTAAAAAAATCACAGATCTTTTCTTCTAGATCAGTGATTCTCAGCCTTCCTAATGCCAAGACCCTCATATGTGGGTGTATCTGCATGTGGGTGGACCTGCCTGGAGATGGATAGAGGAGTGGTGTCTGGATTCCTAAGACCATCAGAAATACATGTTTTCTGATGGTCTTACACGACCTTGTTCCACCCCCAAAGGGGTCGCAACCCACAGGTTGAAAACCGCTGTTCTAGATGTATACGTACGGACCTAATCATGAGAATTCCCTGGTCTGGGTTTGAATTATACCACTAATATGTCCTAGTTGCTTTAGCTACATAAGTAAGACATTTTAACCTCCCTGAACCTGTGACCTCACAACATGGCAGATGCAGAGTAGAAACATTATTGAGTGGACAGAGAGCAAAACTTGACCAAAGAAAGAACTGTTCCTGACACATACTGGTTATGTGAACAGTGGGCAAAGCACTATAATTTGCTTTACCTAAGAGTTTTCCCACACCATTGAGATCATAAATCCCTTACTACCCACCCACAGCCAAAAAGTCAGGGAAATAATACCTATAATACTAAATGGTTACAGGCAAAATTTAACAAAGCAATAAACACTTAGGAGAATAGGAAGAGCTATCTAATTTCCAAATGATTTTGATGATTATAAAGTTGTTACTTATGTGAGGGTTTCATTTTTAATTGGTAAATTGGTCTTCTTGAATATAACAAATGGTTGATGAATCCAATTATTTGGACCCCATAATTGTTTGCATATACTTTTTCTACCTTGTAGTTTCTTTAACCATGTTAGGATAATAGACTTACAGATAGGAAGTATTCAATCCATTTTTTAAAAGAAAGTTTTACTCTCTTATTGATATAATCTCACCAAATTCTGACATTGTACTTTGAAATAGACTGGTTTAGAACACCACGTGATTTAACAAATTAATTAATCAATAGAAAGAAAACGCCATATGCTAAGATAAGCAATTAATATAAACAAATATAATTAATATCTAAATTAATATGAACAAAATGGTCATGTGAGAAGATAACAAACCTTGAAAAACTTCCAAATAACAGTGTGTACTTCCTTCCCCCCAACCCTATGAACAAGCGAGGGGGGACCCTCATTAGCTGGGAAATGCCTGAAGAAATTACGGCATATGAATTTGATAGAATATTATTGTGCCATAAAATTATTAAAAGTTGAATTCAGAAAATTCTGCAAGGACTTATGTGAACAAATGCAGGATGAAATGACTAGAACTGGAATATCATGCTATTAGATTGCAAAACAAGCAAACACACACACACACACACACACACACACACACACACACACACCCTTCAGAAGGCTGTTCAATAAAATGATTAACTGTGATGTTATACAGATGAAGATGAAACATGCTTCCAAATCCTTGAAAGACAGGTGATAGACTAGAGAAAAATAACATGTTATTTATTGGTAGACATGAACAATATTTGGTTTTCTAATATTTGAATATACTGTTTGATGCAAATGGTTGTATTTGTTTGTTTGCTTTGGTGGGAGGTAAGGGATCAGGAGAGAAGTAGGAGTGGTAATAATGTCAAGGGGGGAAAATAGAATGATAAGAGCATCAAAGAATCATTTAAAAACTCAAAAAAGGGAGAAAACATTGGAAGGAAACAGGAGCTAACATAAGAATGCATTATATACTTTTAAGTGGAACATGGTTTCAAGTAATCTACTTTTTTTCTATTCTCTGTAATATAGAATATTCTTATATGTTAGTGTCTGAGAATAGTGTGTGTGTGTGTGTGTGTGTATGTGTGCGCGTGTGTGTACCAAGCAACTATGATCTATTCTCCTTTCTCCCACACCTCCTCCCATCATGCAGTTTAAAGGAAAGATCTAAGGAAAAGATTTGACAAATTTGTGGACCCACTAAGATTCCCTCAGTGAACATTTAGAACAAGTACCTGAGATCCTCTTGATCTCACTGACACTGTATAGTTCATGGGTCACTTGTCTCATCCCACTTAATCCTGACTCTTATTTTATTTGGTCACTTCCCATTTGCTTCTCCCTGGCTATCCTAGGTTTGAATTGTTCCAAGTCTTGGTGCCAAGTCTTGAAGTTCTCCTGGGCTTGTTTCATTTCTCACTTCTCTCAGCACTGCACAGCTGAAGTGTACATGTCGTAAGATATTGTACCACTCTAGCTACTCATAATGAAAGCCCAAAGAAAATTCAAATGGGCATCTCCTTTCTTTCCCAATCCCAATCCAGTGAAAATGTAAGCAGGAAGTCTTTTCACATCAAAAGAAATAGAAACCTAAGGATTCTTGGGAATGTATGCTCACTATATATAAACTATGGTAGTTTAAAAAGCATTGCTGATCCTTAATTCTAGTCACTTATGGGAAGCTTTAAAAATGTCCTTTATAGAGGGAACTGATAGCCCAAGCTCACATAGTAGACCAACTGAACATCAATCTCTCTATAATGTAATCAAATAGATAATGGATTTGTTTGAGCCACATGAGGATCCAGAACAATGCTGCTTTTCTTTAAGCACTGTCAGGGAATATTCACAGAAGTACTTAGGCACTGTGTGAGTAGTATTCTATTCTTTGGGGCTTAATGGGTAAATTGAAAGTCTTAAAAAAAATGGTGGCAGGTATTCTCCTTCTGGCACACTACTAATTCTATTTCCTGATTGACATAGCATTTTATATCCATTTTTTCTTAAATGTAATATTGGAACTTTCAATAATAAACAATTCTCTAATTTGGCATTTTTTGATTGGCATTTTAAAATTTCTCCAGCAGGATATCGATCACTCCTTCACAAGTTGCAATAATAAACAAGAAAACCTAAGTGCATGCTATTGTTTGGCAAAATTTTCAGCATTTGCCTTGTAGCCAAGAGATTTTAATTAACTGTCTGGGGAATATTGAGGCTGATCTCTTATTCTCAAGCAGATACCAAAGCTGCTTGGACAAATGGTTTTTGTTAGCAGGAGAAAGATGCTCAATTTAAACCATGTGCTTCTAGACCTTGTGGTTTCAAGTTGAACTGCAAACAGTTGAGAGAGCTGTCAGTCTTTAGTCATGATTTCAACCATGCTTGTAGGTTGGAAGGAAAACATCACTATCCACCTATTGTGGATAATTAATAAGGAGACAAGGGCTTTCTGGAATGCAGGTATATTGTTGAAGAAAGAATAAAAAGGAGAATATCATATGGCACTAAGCTTAAAGGAATGAAGATCCACTACTGCTATATAAGAGCATGTATAGAATGGATAGAACAACTAAGATTTGACAAAGTGCACAAGTCCCAGAAAGGAATTCTTTGATAGAGTCATTAATCTGTAATCTCACTGATGTATATACTCTTTCCAGTTAAGTAGACTGCAATACATTCTTTTCATCCCATCTTGTGCTAGTCTTGTCTGTGGGCTACTCTATATTATCTCTAGGGGAGTTCATTCAATATATGAACTCCTTCACATGTTATCCACAATGTTCTAGTCCTCCTCTGGATTTCTTGCCATTGTGTGGCTGTGAATGGAAAATATGAGTTTTCCATTTATTTTTCTCTCTACACATGCTGATGCTACCTTGTTTTCCCATCATGCATCTCTCTGATGATCTCATTCATAAGGTATGCCATTTTTCTTGTCCATTCTTCATTAGTAATGTGTATAGATTATTGGTACCCACCATTTACTTTTCCATTACCCTTTTGGATTATCCTTAAATTTTATCATTTGAAGATTGTGACATTCCATGGTAAACCTATAGAAGCATATTAGAACATTGTACTTTTGTTTCATAAATGACTAAGATCACTAGAAGCATTTCCCAATTTCCTCAAAGTAATCCAGTCTGCACTTCTCTTCCTATTCAATTCTAGACACAGGAGAACAAGGAAAACTGAAGGAAAATATCTTGGAAGAATTTGTTTACATAAGAAACCAAGCAGGTGAAGCAGGCCAAGTTTACCAGACCAGGAAAAAAAAAAAACTTAGCTAAATTAAACCTACACATTGCCAAGTGACACCATAACTTAAAATATAAAGATATAATGCTAAGATGGAGAATCAAGTTCTACTTGCTTTCACAGAGGCAAGAACTGAGAAACAGTTGAATGAAAGGAAGTCAGAGACGTCTGGATAGAGGTTCTCAAAGATTGGAAAAGGGATGGATATAGAATGGTTTGCGACTATAAGAATGTTTTGTAAGTTAATGATGTATATTTCTGCACAGCCTTTACCTTGACCTGTTAACTGAGCACCTTAATAATATAATTAATAGCAACAGCCAACATTTTGATATGTACATTTTAATTTGTGCCTCATCACCTTGTAAAGTAAGGGCTAATATCATTAGCATTTATGTTTTACAGACACAGAACCCAGTCAAGGAACGTTAAATGATTTACCCAACAGCACTGAGCAAGAAAGTACCACAGTTGGACTTGAAATCAGATATCTGATAACTTCAGGTCAGGCTATTTTTTCCTTTATACTACATTCCCCAGCTCCCCCCCAGCCCATGTATTTCATTTTTTTCTCAACTACTTTGTATCCCGAATATATTATTTGGTTGAAAAGAGAGAAGACCTCAAATTTCAAGCGTTTCCTTTTTCCTAAAATACTATTTAATTAGCATCATACAATCACAGGGAGAAGTGGGCTTCCTTTTACTGCAAAACCAAAAATCATGAAAGTCTAGAATTGGGCCAGAGAAATGTTAACAAATATTTGTTTTAATTTGGTTTGGGAGGCAGAAATTTCATTTTTGGATCCATGCTTTCTGCAAAGTAGCTATCAACATTAGGTAATTAAATGTCTGCTTAATTAAACCTAACATACAATGATCAAGAACCAGTTATGTAGTGGGCATGATAGTTCTACATACCCCTTCAAGATAAGTCTCAGATCATAGATGTGGCAAACAATTTGCTAATATTTTCCTGAGACTTGGTGGGTTAGAGACTTACCCAGGGTCCCATAATTATTCAAAATTGGAAGTGTGATTTGAGTCAAGGGTTTTGCTGGCTAAAAACTGACTTTCTTAAAACAGTAATAAAAAAGTAGGTAGTTAATCCTATGAAGTAGTTTCAAGGTTGCCCTATTTGACCGATCTTCAACTGGACTTCTTTCTGAGTATCTTATTTTTTTAATGGTCAAATACTAACTTTATTTTTCTCCTTTTTTAAGCATCACTATCACTGGACCCGCATTCCTTTCAATAATTAAAAAATCCTACCCAATAACAAATAATCATAATTGAATAAAATATAATGCCTGTCCTCAAAGAGCCCACATTCTAATGGGGGAGAGAGAGCATATAATACCTATGTACATACATAATATATATAGTACAAATGGAAGGAAACCTCAGAAGAAAGGCATTAGGAATCAATCAATTAGTGTTTATTGAGTATTCTGTGCCAAGAACTATGCTAAGTTATGGAGACACAAAGGCAAAACAAAACAAAAAAAAAAATAAAAGCAAAGAGGAAACCTCTGCTTTTTAAAGAGCTCAGAGTTTAATGAGGGAAAGAACATAACACAAACAACTATGTACAAAAAAGATATCCAGAGGATAAATTAAAGATAGAATCAAAGGGAAGGCAATGAGGTCAAGGGGGATTGGGAAAGTTATCTTGCAAAATTTTTTTAGCTGAGATGTGAAGGAAGACAAGGAAGTAAGAAGATAGAAATGAGGAAGGAGAACATTCCAGAAATAGAAAGATTCAAATTCATGGAAAGATGGAGCATTTTATGTGATGAACAGAGAACAGACCACTATGGTTGGACCCAAATATATGTGGAATGAATGGTAAAGTGTTTTTTGTTTGTTTGTTCATTTGATTGTAGGTTAACTTAATGCCAGGCATGGAAATACAAGTACATGAAAGCAAGATCATCATTGACTTCAGAGAGGTTACATTCTGAGGGAGATGGGTAATATAAGAAGAGAAATTTCGGTGGTGGATGGTTTGGATTAGAAGTGGCTGGGAAGTAATTGAGGGGACTTGATTCTAGGCAAGAAAAAATATAATCTTTCTTATCACAGTCCAAGATGGATTCAAGGAGTAATGTATATCAAGACTGAAAAGAGAAGTGCTGGGTTGTGAAGAGTTTTGCATGTCAAACAGTAGAGTTTATATTTGAAACTAGAGGTAATCAGATTACTGAATTACATGAAGTCTTTGCTAGCAGATACTCAGCTCTAACATATGCTTTGAGACTTTAAGCATGATGGCAACAATGAACATTATGTCTGCCATCTGAGGATATGCCAGCTAACTTTAAAGAGATTCATTATCAGGTTGACATGGGGTGATGAATTACTCAGAAGAGGTACAAAGGGATTGTGATCTGCAATAATTGGATTGTAATCACAAGGATGAGATCACAGATCCTAAAGGTAAAATCAAATATGATCATTAGTGATTTGTAACTCAAAAAAATTTGCAACACAATGGCAAAACAAAAGCAATAATAAAAAAGAAAAAATACAATTCTGCAAGAAATAGTTGGATTGATTCAAACCATATAGGTACAGCTACAAACTCCAAACCAAATATGGACCCATGTGGACTTTTCCTTAACAGAGAAGCCACACATTTATAAAAGATAGGTGGTACAAGGGATAGAATCACAGGTCTGGAGTCAGGAAGACCCAACTTCAAATCTGGCCTCAGTAACTATAACAAGTTACTCAGCAAGTCACTCAACCTATGTTTGTTTCAGTATCCTCATCTACATCCTCATGTAAAAAAAGCACCTACTGCCTAGGGTTGTTTTAAGGACAAAACACCTGGGACTTAGTAAGTGCTATGTAAATGCTGGATGATGATGATGATATTAAAATACCTTCATACCATAATTTATGATCAGAGGCATGAGTATTTTTACTTGTGTGATGGCATGATTTTTAGCAGCATTGCCCATTCTAACATGTGATTCTTCTGTACAAAGGAATAAACAACTCTATTCAATTACCCAAGTATTACCAGTGGAAGGGTCTTCATAACAATAGTATTTTGCCAATGGCAGAAAGCTGAACATCAATAAAGGATGCTTTGCTCAATGCCACCCTTTCCCAGCAGATGGCACCTTGCTCTTTCTAGTAAACTTTGAAGAGTCAATAGAAAGAAAAAAAAAAGGCACCCCTGTCTTAGGAAGGAAGACTTAGGTCTAGAAGTGGAGCAAGCCTTTTTTGAGAGCACAATTGACAATCTAGCACAAAACATAAAATAGTGGTTCTGTGACTATGTGTGGTAACTGGGGTTGGCCACAGACATGTAAGTATTTTCAGCAGTTCTAGTACATAGGGGGAAAGTGGGAGAAGTAGTTTCTAATTTTAATGACAGTATTGCTTATTATAGAAAGGAATGCACAATAAAATTTTAGAGTAGGGTGGTAGTTTTTGGTCATCCATAAAGAGGTAGAGGGAAACTATTTAAAGAAGTAGATTTTTGTCCTTGTTAACTTGTGAATAAGAATTATGAAGAATTTAATAATTCCTTAAATTGAGATTTATAGCTTGTGGAGTTCACTGGTCCAGTTTATGGTTCCCTGAAATCCAACTTTTTTAATATATAACTTTTTGTTATCAAGGTCACTAAAATTACATCTAACAATAGACTAGGACTGGGCCCAAAGATGATGCAGCACTCACTGAGTGACTTCTGACTGTAAGTTCATACGCTATCTGGGTTCACTCCTATAGAAGCCTCTCCTCTTAAGGGGAAAAAAAAAAGTCAGGCTCCTTCTGAATGTCTCTGGTTTTTTATGCCCCCACCTTGGAATCCCAGGAAAAATCTCTCAAACCTTGAGTTTGACTCAAGTACAGGGTCCCCCTCAATTTGCAAGTTACAATGCAAACCAGCTATTTGGTAATAGGTTGTGTGCTCTCTCTCTCTCTCTCTCTCTCTCTCTCTCTCTCTCTCTCTCTCTCTCTGTCTCACACAAACACATTCAAACTGCAAAAGACTCATAATTATATATTAACAATAACAATGAGTTATAACAATTTGTATTTTACTCTTTGGGAAGGATAATATTAAACATACTTAAAACATGAAATATCTACTGAGACTGTTGAACAGGTTTTTCACCTTCACCTTAGGTGTACATTTACTCAACAATTCAATGTCCATCCCTTCTGACAAGCCAGGCTAGGACATCGTCTCATACTCCTTTCAATAATCCATTTCTTTCTGACTCCAAATCCAACTTTTTATTCACCAAACCATGTTTCATCTAACTCTTCTATGTGAGCCTCTCTTTTTTCTTTCAACCACTTTTAAGAAATTTACATGTGTGATGTTGCTATGAATATCTACCTTATTCTTTGAGGCATTTGGGGGATTCTCCCTTTCTGTCAACTGAGTTCTCAAAGTTAACTTTTTCCCAGTGGCATACTCAATTAATTCTGTTGATGTTACAAGTGGCAACAAGTGATAGGAATGGCATAGATAAACTAAAGTCGTTGATTATCAGGATCCCCCACCAACTTTGCACAGAGTAGTCACTTAAGATATTTTATTGAAATATACAAAGAAATTATAAAATGGCAAAACATCCATCAAGTGGTATAAAATCACATCAACAACTGGGAACCAACTGCTAGATACTGTGGGGAATACAGAGAAGCATAAAATGTGATTCCCTGCCTTCAAAGGTGCTGCAATCAGTTTGGAGGAAATAAAACACAAAAGAAAAGTTAAATAAAAATAGAAACGGTGATAATTAGTTTCAGGAACCAAGTGAAGAGACATAACAAGGAAGTAAATGATTACTTACCAAAAGAATGGTTCAGACAAAGAGTGCTATCAGAAGTTGACGAAGGTGAAATCATTTCTGTCTCAGCAGGTCTGTGAAAGTTTTATAGAAGGGCTTGAATTTGAGCTAGGACTTGAAGAAACCATTGCCCAATATCTCAAGGTGCCATCAAAATGACCCCGGATTCTTTCTTCTTCTTTTCTTTTTCTTTCTTTTTTTTTTTGAGACAATCAGGCTTAAATGACTTTCCTAGGGTCACACAGCTAATAAGTATCTGAAGTCGAATTTGAACTCAGGTGCTTCTGAATCCAGGGCCAGTGTTCTATCCACTGCGCCACCTAGCTGCCTCTGTGACCCTGGTTCCCAAAGGCTCTGTCAGTTGGTTACAATTTCTAAAATGTCCTACACTCCTATCAAGCTTTGAGCATGAGCCTGGAGATTAAATAATTATATCTATTTTCTGAGGATCAATTTATCTGTTTGTAAAAGACCATAACCAGGTTGTTCACATAGAACAATTAATTTTTCAGCCATAACAACTCTTAAAGCCTATATATCAAATCTTAGTGTGGTTGTAATTTAGATTCATACCAGTGATATTATGGATCCACAAAGTATTAAAGGCTAGGTAGGAAAGAAAAGAAGAAGACATTCCAGAGAGACAGAAACCTGTGAACAATGTTTTGTAGTTGTCAAAGAACAGATTCAGAGAGTACAACTGTAGAGACAAATTAACCACAGTTAGGAAGAAATCAAGGGAGCCTTTCAAAGCAGAATTGTTGTACCCAGGAAAAAGATCATGAAGGCATAGTGCAGTAAAGTGTTGTAGAAGCAATGGATATGGAATCCAAAGAAGTACCTAGGTTCAGATTTCAGCTGTACCATTAATTAGGTGTAATGTTAGCCAAGTCCTTCTAGGCCTCAAATGTCATCTGTAAAAAGAGTGAAGAAGTTCTGATTAGATGATCGTCAAGGTCCCTTCCAAGTCGATGAATAATTTTTCGAAAGTGTAAGATGTATTTTAAAGATACTAAATGTGTCTGAGGTAGAGGATTTGTATGGACATAGGAAAAGTCCAGATTGTGGTTTAGAAATACATAATTTATCCTAAATTCAGGAGAGATAATAGATGTTTTTCATCATAGATCAGACCAGAGAGTCCAGCTACAGAGTTGTTAGATAGAAGTAGCAGCATATTCAGGAAGCCCTTAAAAGTAGCATTCCCAAAAAATGTGATGCACCCAGGAGGAATAGTATGCAAGCACCATGAGCAAAGATTTGGGAGCCTGACAATACCAGTGAGTTGCTTGGTTCCATGTATTACCAATATAATGATTCTTGTACTATGTATTTGTAGGCAGCTAAGTGGTACAGTGGACAGAGCACCAGGCCTGGAGTCAGAAGTTGAGTTCAAATGTGGCCTTAGATACTTACCAGTCCTGTGACTCTGGGCAAGTCTCTTAACTCTGCTGGTCTCAGATTCCTAATCTTTAAAATGAGGTGGAGAAGGAAATGACAAAAACACTCCATCATCTTTGCCAAAATAAACAATTATACCATCAACAACAAAACTCCAAAACAAACAGGGTCGTAAAGAGTCAGACACAACTGAAAGGACTGAATAATTATGTGTTTATAGCTATTCTTCTCATTGATGCTGTATATTTATAAGAGTAGTAGAAATTCATGGGGAGGAAAAAAATAGTGCAGTTCCACATAGCACCTTCAGCCTGGGTGAGGCAACCTCTAGCGCAGTGGTTCTCAACCTTCCTAATGCCACAACCCTTTAATACTCATATGTGGGCGTATCTGCATGTGGGTGAACCCTCCTGGGGACGGATAGATGAGCGGTGTCTCTGTTCCTAAGATCATCAGAAATATGTGTTTTCTGATGGTCTTAGGCAACCCCTGTGAAAGGGTCATTTGACCCCCCAAAGGGGTCACAACCCACAGGTTGAGAACCACTGCTCTAGGGGAAGATCCAGCCTAAAATTTTGAAGTAAAAAAGAGGAAATAACCAAAAAAAGGGTGCTGTCATCCTACTTTATAGATAATCTTTTTTGTGAGAATCAGAGAATTTTGGTGACAAAAAAGTTTGCTTGTTTTTTTGGTTGTTTTTTGTTTTTTACTAACCCACCATGTATATCACTCAATCTGCCATGCAGGCATAAAGCAGAATCCAGTTTGGGGCCAAGCCTAAGTGTGGCCAGTCTAGTTGCAAGGAATAAAACAAAATGAGCCACTCTTTTACTATAACATGCAATATAAACCACTTTTTCAATGAAACTGGTAATTTGTCTTCAGCATCCCAAGCCTCTTGAGTCTATCATGTTGAAGCCATTTCATCCACACCCAATTTTCTAAATGTGCAGGTGCCCAGAGTCCAATTATTCTTTCTCTCTTCTCTACCCTAAAACTTCTGAAGCAAAAAATTGTTTTCGGATTCTCTAGTACATTACAAGCTCCTTGAGGGCTATACCCCAGTATTTGGTGCAGAAAAAGTGCTTAATGAAAACTGGTTGAATCAGATTGAATTGAATGGATTTTACTTGTCTGCACATGACTATTAGTAGTGCCCCTCAAAAAACTTTTTGTTTTTAGGGGTGGAGCCAAGATGGCAGCATAGCAGCAGCAACGTATGGCAGCTCTCACATAGCCACCCCAAAATACCCATAAAATAGGACACTAAACCAATACTAGAACTCCAAAATGCACAAAGATACTTCCCACTAAAGTCAGCTCGGCTATGAGGAACCATATCAGCACTGTGCACCAGGGGGGGGGCGGCTGGACAGGAGGAACAGAGGAGCCTCTCTGGTGAGAGGATTAGCAGCAGCTGCGAACAGCTTTCAGAACTAGGTCAGTGGAACTTGCAAAATTAGGAGAGTAAAGCAGTCTGGCCAAAAGGCCTTCAAAGCAGAAAAGCAAAAGGCAGAGGTTTTGCACCTGTTTCCGCGTTGCAGCTTCCGCACCTGCGACTTGCAGACAGCAGGGGGACTAAGCGACTGTTCTGAGGCCAGTGCTCTGGCATTGAGCAGCCTGGATCCAGATCGTCGTCTTGGGCCTCAGTCTTGGAGTCTTCATTATCCAGTCAGCTAGAAGTAAGTAGGAAGGGTCACAGCAACTTCCTGAGGGCTATGGCAGCCAGGAGGACCCCAGCGATTTGGGACAGAGCTTTCCCTTCTGGAAGTAGAGACCCACAGAGATTTAAAAAAAAAATCACAGACTGAACAACCATGAGTAAGAAGAAGCATAAGAAGCAAAGTAAGAACAGGACCCAAACCCTAGATTCCTTCTTTGGGGAAAAGAAAGATTATGGGAGAGAGAGGGAGGAGGAGAGCGCAGCCAGAGCGCCCCAACCAGGGGCCTCCAATAAACATGAAGAATGCCTTAAAGCTAGAGATGAGCTGAAGAAGGATTTTGAAAACCAACTAAGGGAAGTAGAAGAAAAATTGGGAAGAGAAATAAGAATGTTTCAGGAAAATCATG
>CM053584.1:165901221-165983246 GCA_028627135.1 Pseudochirops cupreus
AGGAAAGGAAGGGTAGGGAAGGGAAGAAAGGGGAAGGGAAAGGGGAGGGGAAGGGGAAGGCAAGGCAAGGCAAGGCAAGGAAAGGAAAGGAAAGGAAAGGAGAAAGGGAAAAGGAAAGGAAAGGGGAAAGGAAAGGGGAAAGGAAAGGAAAGGAAATGGAAAAGAGAAGGAAAGGAAAGGGGAAAGGAAAGGAAAGGGAAAAGGAAAGGGGAAAGGAAAGGGGAAAGGAAAAGGGAAAGGAAAGGAAAGGAAAGGAAAGGGAAAAGGAAAGGAAAAGGGAAAGGAAAGGAAAGGGGAAAGGAAAAGGGAAAGGGGAAAGGAAAGGAAAGGAAAGGAAAGGAAAGGAAAGGAAGGAAGGGGAAGGGGAAGGGGAGGGTAAAGGGAAGGGGAAGGGAAGGGGAAGGGGAAGGGAAGGGAAGGGAGGGGAAGGGAAGGGAAGGCAAGGCAAGGCAAGGCAAGGAAAGGAAAGGAGAAAGGGAAAAGGAAAGGAAAGGGGAAAGGAAAGGAAAGGAAATAGAAAAGAAAAGGAAAGGAAAGGGGAAAGGAAAGGAAAGGAATAGAAAGGAAAAAGGAAAGGAAAGGAAAAAGCAAAGGAAAGGGAAGGGAAGGGAAGGGAAGGGAAAGGAAGGGAAGGGAAGATGATTCTTCTCCTGAAGTAGTTTACCTTTCATGGAAGGGAAATTGGGACACATTGCAAATAAATAAGTAAATGCAAAATGTATAGAATTGCAGTCATTTTGAAAAGAGATAGGAGTGGCAAACTAACCACTTGGAGAATCAGAAAAGGTCTGGTAGAGGTTGTGATACTTGCTCTGAACCTTGAGAGGACCTCAGGATTCCCAAAGGTAGAGGTGAAGATGAGGGAGGGCATTCCAAGCACGAGGGACAACTTGCACAAAGGCCTGTAGGTAGGAGATAATGTGGTGTGCACAAGGAACACCAAATGTGTCATTCTACAGCAAGTATTGTTTTTATTTTCCTTCTCCTTTTTAATCCCACTCCAAGGTTCATTTTTTTTCATCTACTTTCAAGTCAGGTTAAAGAGAAAAAGAAGACTGATTCCTCTCTTGTGGTGTAGAAAATTGGGAAGGAAAAACCAAAATAAAAGATATTTCCTCTTCTGAAAAGATTTAATAGTAATCATTGTTGTAAAAGAACATTTTTTAAAAGTACAAAACAAAGGGCTTTCAAAGTAATAGAAGGCTAATGTAAAGTGATATATTTCAGACTGGAGAATATGGTGTAATTTACTCCTGTCACTGCTGCCTGTTTATTGTGTTTGTCTGGTTGGCCCGGCAACCAGCTCATGCCATTTCACTCATTTTATAACATTCCTATAAATGTTAGGTAGGGCCTGGATTTATTATATACTGTCAACACCTAAAATGGAACGCAATGCTTAATGTAGTTTATTTGGCTGTGTGCCTTTCCCTCCTTTAAAAAACAAATCTCATATATATGTGTGATTTTGTCTGTGTGTGTGTGTGTGTGTGTGTGTGTGTGTGCGCGTGTGCACATATGTGTATGTAAAAGTTAAAAAAAAAAAGCACTGCAAAGTTTCCAAAAGAAAAGTAGCTGGAGCAGAATTGAAGTTGGGTGGCACAAGTTAATGTCAAAGGAACATTTGAGCTAGGAAGCTTCTGCCATAGTGGTGTTGGGTGGGAAGTTCTGACTCACATTATTTGTGACTTTGGTTTGGAGGGACAGAGGGCCAGGAGGCATGTTTATTGGTGTGTTTATCATCCCCCAAAGAAGCCAGATGACCCAATTACCTCTGTCCAGAAAGGCCTCCACCAAGTCATCAAAGGATGAATCATAAGACCTATTAGAGCTTGGACTGATTTCTTTCCTTCTTATTAACATACTTTTTTTTTCTCTTTCATATGTCTACACTATGACAAGGCAGACTTGATGGAGGCCCAAGGGTTGTGATCCCAGAGAGGCTATTTTTTTGGATAGACCCAACCAAACTGACATATACTATTTAGCTAGCAGGAGCACTAAGGTGAAACAGATTGAGAAAGTAAAAGTGGTTTAGAAATATTAAAGAGAAACATGATCCTCCAGCCAAAGCCAATGGCGGCAGACTCTGCAGAGCGGTAATGAAAATCACAGACGGATATTTTTGCTTTTTTGTGAATGGTCAAGTACATGTTGAATAAATCTCCTATTCATCCAATATCTCTCAGGAAAGGAGGTTTGGCCATGACACAGAGCGAACTTTTGTTCATGTGTTTGCATGAACAAATGCCTGAGCAAGTTATTGAATCCTGAGATCTCCTGGCTCACCAGGATCTGCAAAGGTTATCTAGTTCATACCCTTGTCACCATGTAGGATTCAACTAAAACATTTGAGCCTGACAAGTACCTATTCTAGACTATATCCAAAGATCTTTGGTTATTGTAACATCCTGTCAACAGGTTCTACAACTTGCCAAATTATCTTCTAATAATACTTACAATGTTGTAATTAATATGAATTAAATCATTTTCTTTTTATATATGATCTTTTGGAATAATTAGAATCTTCTTTCCTCACTTCTAGCTAAAATCATAATGAATTACAGGCATAAGGACACTATATTAAGACATACATGGAGATACTAATGAAATTTGTTAAAGCAATAAGAGAGGTAGTGTGTGCAATGGTTAGGGAATTCTTTCAGGAAAAGAATGCAGGCTATTCAAAGACAAGAACTATTTTTTTTTCTATTTTCTTTTTGCATTCCCCTATTTCTTGGGACAGTGCCTTATGTAAAAAGGTTTCATAAAAATTATTTGTTGATTTGGATTGGATTTTTTTTTATTTGTTTCAAGTCCTGGCTCTTGACTTTACTTAGCTCTATAATGTTGACAAAGTCATTTTAAAAGAGTAATAAAAATATCCCTTTGAATTTGTATAATGCTTTTAAAGTTTGCAAAACAATTTATATATGCTATCTCACTTGATCTTCCCAACACTGGGAGTTAGGTAAAATTATTATCCCATTTTACAGATGAGAAAACTTTAATTGAGAGATATTGAGTAACTTTCTCAGGATCACACAGCTAGTATGTGTCAGTGGGAAGATTTGAGCTCAGTGCTTCCTGACTCATTCCAGTGTCCAACACTCTATGCATTATACTCCCTAACTTCTTGGAGACATAATTTCATCATCTATAAAATGAAAGTAATCATATTTAAACTATCGACCTCTAGGGATCATTATACAGAAAGAATTTTGTAAAGCTGAAAGCACTTTATGAATATGAACTAATAGGATTCGTTTTAAATATGGTTGCCTTGTTGACATAACCACTAATGGAAAAGTAAAAAAAAAAAAATTAAAAAACTACCCAGTTTGCTATATTATGTATACACAATACTAAAAATGATTTGGGATTTTTTATTGCCTTTTTAAATCTCAAAAGTCATTTTTAAAAGAATAATAATAATATCCTTTTGAATTTTAAAGTTTCATAATAATTATTTGTTGACTTGGGTTGAATTGCTTTTTTGTCTTTGTTTCAAGTCCTGGCTCAGACTTTTACTTAGCTCTATAATCTTGGACAAGTCATTAAAAAAAAAAAGCATTAAAAATATGCCTTGGAGTTTACATAATGCTTTAAAGTTTGCAAAACAATTTCCATATGCTATCTCACTTGACCCCCCTCAACCTAAGAGTTAAGTAAAATTATTATTTGATTTTATAGATGAGGAAACTGTAACTGAAAGATATTAAGCAACTTCCTCACGATCACCCAAGTAATACCTTGGAAGTGGAAAAACAAAATTAAATTTATGATTACAAAGAGCTGTCAGATTCCTTATGCGATTTGGTCTTCTCAACAGCCCTGTGAGTTCAGTTATCATATGGTTAAGGTCAGAGTTAAGATAAAATTAGATATTAATTGTCAAGTGCTTAGCACAATGTTTGACACAAAGTAAGGACTATATAAATGCTAGTTGTAATTTTACAATTTATGAAACTGAAGCTAGATATGTTAAAGTACTTTGGGAAACATCTTTTGTTGTTGCTATTGAGTCATTTCACTCATGTTGGACTCTTTGTGACCCCTTTTGGGTTGGTTTGTTTGTTTGTTTTTGGCAGATATTGGAGTGGTTTGCCAACTCCTTCAGCTCTTTTACAGATGAGAAACTGAGGCAATTTGGGTTAAGTGACTTGCCCAAGGTCACAGAGCTAGTAAGTGTCTGAGGCCAGATTTACACTCGTGAAGAAGAGTCCTCTTGATTACAAGCCCAATACTATATCCACTGGGCCACCAAGCTGTCTGATACCACACATCTTCTTTATGGTAAAACCAAGATCTATGCCCAGATCCTACGAGTACCATTGCCATACTATGACATTAATTCACTGGTGCTTTTTCTGTCATTTACTAATAACCAGATTCAATAATCTTCTTTTAGCCTATTTTTTTCTGTGTTTCCTAAGTTTCTATTTTGAATAATAGAATAATTAAACTTGTCAAAGTGTAACCCAGAGAACGCTGGGAATTCCCCAAGAACCATAAAGGACCTCTTTGAAGTCAAACTCTTCATAATAATATTCAGATGCTTTAATTTCTAACATGGTGTTTATCAGTAGGTTTAACCCATATAAACAAAAATGCTTAGGATTTTTGAGAATTTTTCAGAATCAAAGGGATCTTAAAACCAAAAAATTTGAGAACCACTGGCATGTCACACCTGATACTGAAACCCTTAATATATCTATGTAATACATACAGTAAGAATGTGAAAATTAGACTGTCATTTCTGTTTTTATTTTTTTATATTTTCTCTCTCCTACAAAATTCATCATCATTACTAATCATCATCATCATAAGAGTTAACATTTATATAGCACTCCGTGCCAAGTGCTTTACAAATATTATCTAATTTAATTCCCACAACTCTCCCGGAAGGCACATACTAATATTTTCTCTATTCTTCAGATGAGAAAAAAAGAGGTAAACAGGTTAATTGATTTGCCTAGAGTTACACACCTTATAAATGTCTGAAGCCAGGTACAAACTCAAGTTTTCCTTATTTCCAGACCCTATACTCTATCCAATGCACTACCTAGCTGCCCAAGTAACTACTTTGATGAAATTTTTTTTGCTTTTTTTTTTTTGAGAGCAATTGGGGTTAAGTGACCTGCCCGAAGTCACACAGCTAGTAAGTGTGTCAAGTGTCTGAGGCCGGATTTGAATTCAGATCTTCCTACCTCCAGGGCCTGTGCTCTATTCACTGCACCACCTAGCCACCCCCTTGATGAAATTTTTCACTAATGTGACCGGTGATTTGATATATTGACCAAATCAGGGAGTTGTTGTAGACTAATAAAGAAAAATCTTGAGAAGCATCATACTGTATTTGATAGAGAGCCAGCTTTAGAATCAGTAAAGCCCACGTTCAAGATCCAGTTCTGACGCATACAGTATGTATGATCCTGGAATGCCACTTAATCTTTCAGTATTCTAGGCAATTCTTTAGAACTAAAATTCTAAAAGTCCTAATCTTCATTATTAGAAAAAGTTTCTTCTAGTGTCCCCTCTACAAAATGACAGCAAGGCTGCACGGTGAAGAGAGCAGTTGGCCTGAAGTCAACAAGACGCAAGTTCAAATTCAGGATCAGTGACCCTAGCTGTGTCACTGTGGGCAAGCCATTTACCCTCTGTCTTGCTGCTTCAGTTTCCTCAACTATACAATGAGGATAATAATGTCGTCTACCTCTCAAAGTTGTTTTGAGGGTGAAATGAGATCTTTGTAAAAACATTTAGCATAGTTTCTGGCACAAAGTAGGTGCTCCACAAATGCTTGTTTCCTTCCTTCCTATAGTAATTAATAAAATCACAGATCTGGTTAAAAAAATAATAAAGACCTAAGAATATTTGAATTATTCAATTGGATGTGTGACTGCCAGTTGGATGAAGAATTGAGCAAATAGCCACAGAGTTTTATGTCTATGTCTTCTAATTATTAAAGGTAGTGTACAACCCCAATGCCTATCTAAACAGTAGTATTGCATAATTGTGTAGCATTGTACAGTAAGCTTTCTAAAAGAAAATTTTTTTAAAGTCTGATTTATAGTGATTCTCCTCATTTTATGGAATAAAAACATTTTGGAAAGATGCAACCATAAAATGAATTTCCATGTTCATCAAGAAAATTCCCTAATTCTACCCCTAGCTTGCTGTGCCATGGTCTGTAAGTCCAGGGAGGAGAAGCTTCAGGAGAAGAACAAGAATTAAGTCTGTTCATAGCTTATACTAATACACCCCAAAGCAGAGCATCGTTCATCCAACAAGTCTATCCCTTATTATTTTTCATGTCCAATCATCTAGAACTCCTCCCAGTCAGTGAAGTGAGATCAGAGGAGTTCCTTATGTGTAAAAAGCTAGAACAAAGTTCTGCCTCCATGGGAAATTTTCTTCCACAAAAAAATCCATGCCCTGTGGTTTCATCCAGTTGAATGGAGGAACACCCATTTGATCAAGGGTTTCCTCTCATGATCTCTCCCTTTCACTACTATTTTCTATCATTTTAATAGCTAATAGAGATTTTTTTCCCCTCAGATATGGGCTTAAATTGATTTCCCATCAAATTGGTAATCTTTTTTTTTCCCTTGGTGTATTTTAGGAACAAGGATTTCTTTCCCTAGTTTTTTATTTTCTGTATGTTTAATGTTTAATCTCTTTTTGTATATTGGATTGATTTATATTATTTCTATCCTTTTTCACTTATTTTATCTGAAGCAAAGTAAATCAAGGATAATATCCCTTTTAAGTATCCCATTACTTCTTTAAAGACAACTATCATATACTATTCTATGTACATGATACATTGAGTTAAGTATGTCCTGCTCCTTCAGTTCATACTTATATAGCATGGTCTCTATTGCCTTCGTTGTTCTACTTGTCCTCTGCACGTGCTCTCATTCATCACTTTCTATCCCAATATGTGGTATGAAAAAGTAAACACAGTCTTCTAAATATAGTTTGACACTAGTAGACTATCACATTTTTTTAACACCATCTCAATGTTGTCTAAGACTTTCTGAGCTTTATTGATTGTCATATCATATTATTGACTTGTTGAGCCTTTTTTTCCCCCTCTGTGAATTGCTGTCTAAGCACGCCTCCTTTATTCTTTTGTAAAGTTGATTTTTTAAATATAAATTTTAAACTCTATGTCCCTAATCAATTTCATTTTATTCAATTTGAACTATGATTCTAAATGGCCAATCTCTTTTCAATATAAACTCTTATCATCCATTATGTTAGTTGTTCCCCAACTTCCTGATATCTGCATATGTGATAAGTACATCTTCTAGGTATGGCTTAATCTAAGACATTAGTAAAGGATGTTGAACAGCACAGAGCCGAAAATAAATCTCTAGGCCTTTCCAATAAAGCACTCCTCCCGCCCTGACATAGAATCATTAATCACTCCTCTTTGGATTTGATCATTCAAACAGGCCTAAAACCACTGAACTGTTATAACATCTGGACCATATCTCTCCATCCTGTCCACAATCATAGCATAAGAGACTTTGGGAAATGCTTAGCTAAAATCCAAGCATAATATAGCCATGGAAGTTTTTTTTGACCTATTAGTCTAGTCATTACTGATCTTTGCTTCCCTGTCTAAATGTTCAACTCCCACTATTTTAAAACTATATCCTTTAATTTTGCTAGAAATAAAAGTCAAACATTCAGACTCCCTTTTCCCCTTTTTGGAAAATGCAAGACAATTGTCTTCATCCGTGTGTCTCTTACTCATCAAAATGTTAAAGAGATCACTTAAAAGAACAAGGTAGCAATTCCATCTTCAAAGTCCTATAGTGTTCTTAGGCTGGTGACTTGGCAGTGATGAGGATATCTTCTTACTTTCCCATCATTTCCCCATCTTCTGTTGTTGTTGTATGTTTGTTTTGTTTTGGCTTCATTTTAACCCTTCATATTTTTTTCCAGATAACACATTATACTTATTGGAAGGGAAAAGAGAAACAACTTCAGCCTTTTCAATGTAACCTGTTAAAAATGTCCACTTGATGAGATTACCTGTAAAGAGGGTAAGGGTTGCTTGAGACCCTAAAATACCAACATGCCAGGTCCTGCAGAAAGATTTTGACTCAAGTCTTCTCTCAGCTAAAGAAAAATAAAGTTTATTGAAAGTTCACCATATGGGGCAGGCTCTTAAGGAGCCTAGGTATCTGTGATGCTTGTATTGGGCAAGCAGGACAGAGTAAGTCTATGCTAGGTCATTCTATGGCACTCTCACACCACATGGAGGGAAGATGGGATTCTATATACAGAAAAGGTGTGAGAGGAATCTAGGAGTTTGGGGAGGGTCTTCAGGAGGAGTCAGATGAGGTCAGACTCCAGTAAAGAGTTTTGGCAGGGTCTTTAGAAGCCAAATGAGGTCAGACTCCATTAATGAATGATTAAGGGTGGGAAGTTGCTGGAGGCTATCTGGAGACCATAGGCAATGGTGGGCCAAGCCAGTTCAAGGGTGGGAACAGGAGGATCAAGGGTGGGAAACCATTGGAACAAAGGAGGGCTAAAGACTTGGGCAGAGCCACAACTTAAGGCCCATGACCTCAGGCAAATGTCTTCCATGGGAAGATTCAAGGAGAGCTCAAAGGGGCTCTCAGAGCCTGCACCTCATCACAATACATACACAGAATTGGTCTTATCTTTTTTGTCTTGAACAACATCAACTTCTGCATGGAATAAATTGAGCTCTAGTATTTTTGACATTGTTTTTTTTATATTCATCCTTCCCTCCATGCCTTTGCTTCCATCTATTATACTTTATTTAAATATATTAACTGGTCCATGAATTCCCTCTCAATCTTTGCACAATATTTTCTTTTCTTTCTCATTGAATGTCTTTATATCTAGGGTACACATCAGCTCTGATCAAAAGGATCTAGTATTTCCAAACATTTCAAGGTTATGTGATAGCCTGTCACTTTGGAGGCCATAATGCTAGCTCAATGTGGTTGAAAGTTTTAGGTCTTTTGAGTTTGTGCTGACTAGTAGTCCAAGGCCATTTCTGGTGTTTTTGGAGAAGATAACCACCAAAAGACTGGATTCATAGTAATAGGACACATGAATAGAGAATTGTTAGGGAAATACAAATGGGTAGTAAAATGTAAAATGCCTAATCATCAATCTGGCAAACTACTTTGTATTCTTCTGAGATTGAGAGATCAGACTCCTAATAGAGTTTAATGGATTAGATTAAGTTATTGAATCCTGTTATATATTCTTTTAGCACATGCTTTGGGTCTCTTGTGTCCATTAGCCTTTCTTTTGCATCTGCAAAATAAATACCTGTGTCATACATAATTGACATTGAGCATTGAATACCTTTTCTCCCTCTGATTTGGGGAGACCTAGACATAAACCAACAACCTAAGTTTTAAGTAATTTGTCCCTGGAGTGCCAGGGTAAGGGTTTAATGAAGTGAGAAGTGTGAGAAAAATGATCCTAACTGCTCTCATAAGAGACCAGATTCTCCCAGAACTGAGCCCATCACCTACCACATTTCCTTTAGGGAGAGGGATTGGGTACAGTGTGCTAGACTCTTGAGTTCAACAGTTGTTTCTTGCTGTTGAAATAACATTAACAGCAGTATGACTCTCAATGAAATCAGGACTGCTTCTTTTAATTGCCTTCTAATTTGCTCCCCGGTTCAGGCTAATTGGAATAATTAACCTGCCGAAATCTGCAAGATCTCAGATAATAATTGATTTTGTCTTGCTTAATCACACCATCAGGAAACAGGCCTATTTCCCTCACTAGCACTTAAGCTAAGTACCAGAACTGTGTGATGTAGTACAAAGAAAATGCATATAAACACAGACACAGACACAGACACACACACACACACACACACACACACACACACACACACACACACACACACACACACACACACAAAACCATACAATTGTCTAGGACACAAGAACCTTTCCAACATGTTAAAGGGCTCATTCTATAATTTTGCAGAACTTAGAAAGATGAATCAGAGACCTCAACTAACACTTACATTTGACTAATTATCTTTTTAAATGATATGCTAAAGTTCACTTATTAATGTTATTATTATGAAAAGTTATTGGTTAAGACCCCACTTATTTATAAATTGTTATAATTGTTATATAGAATAATAGGTTTAGAGGTGGAATGGCCCTCAGATGTCATCCAATTAAGTTATTTCACTTTACAGATGAAGAAACTGAGGCTTCTGAGGGTTTAAATGACTTGCTCATAGTTACATACATAGTAAGCAGCAGAGACTGGATCTGAAGCCCGGTTCTGTGAGGCTAAATCCATAGGACTTTCCAGTCTGCCATGATAGTGTAGTTCATGTTTAAGCTACCAAGGTATCTGGCTCTCTCTTAACATATTTTTGGAATTCTAAGAGAGGATTTTCCCTACAACTCATCACCTGATATCCCAAGGTGTCTAACAGGGACAAAAGGAAATACAATTACCTAGCACTGCTCCTTATTACAGCTCTGGACATTTTCTCTGGCTATCCTCATGCCTGGAATCCCTCCTCTGTTTCAACTAGTTCCTAGCTTCCTTTAAGTCCCAACTAAAATCTTACCTTCTAGAACCCTTCTTAATCCCAACACTTTCCTTCTTCCAATTATTTTATATTTATCCTGTGTGCAATTTCTCCCATATATAATTACTTGCTTGTTTCTCCCCTATTAGATTGTATGCTCCTTGAGGGTAGGGACTGCCTTTTGCCTCTTTTTTGCATCCCCAGTACTTAGCATAGTGCCTGACATATTGCAGGAAGCTAATAAATCAATTAATATTTATTGAATTGAATTTGATTACTATCATTTACATAGTGCTTTACAGTTTACAAAGCATTGTACATGCGTATTCTCATTTCATCCCACAACAACCCAGTGAGGTAGATGCTATTTTAAAGATATGGAAATTGAGACTGAAAGGTTAAGTGAATTGCCCGTTGTCATTCACACTGTCCAGTAAATATTCAAGAGGCAATTCAAGCTCTGGTCTTCCTAGCTCTGTACAACATTCTATACACTGCATAACCTAGGGCAACAACCATCTCCCCACAATCATCTTCTCATCTTCTCCTATTTACAACCACCTTCTTGCCTCCTCTTCTTTACTATAGCTATGGTCAGACTAATTTTCCTTGTCTATATTCTGCATCTCAGATCCATAGAAGATAATTTTTTAAAAAGTCAATGTCCATCAGTTTGTTAGTTTAATAGTGTTAAGTATAATTATAGCACCATTTTCTAGCACAATAAAAGATATGAGACTAGAGTAGCTACAGCACATGATGATCAGAATTGGGCTTAGACAATAATATCTAATCTTTAAATGTATTTCTAAGAGAAAGGTCAATGAGCCAGTTCCAACTCAGTAGTCCATTGTTCAATTTACAATATGAGTTTTATACCTTGGAAATAAGCAAAGGCTATAAATCAGGATTTGATTTCTTGTTTTGTTGAATTTCTAATGGAAGAAAGGAAGGGGAAAAGAAGGAAAGAAAGAAAGGAAGGAAGGAAGGAAAGAAGGAAGAATATAATGTGCTTCAATTTGTATTCTGAATGCATCAGTTCTCTATTTGGAGATGGATTGTATGCTTCATCATGAATTCTTTGGAGTTCCATCAAATATTTCCTAAGTTCCAGCTGTTTAGCTGACAGTGGCCATATTTTCACCCTTCTGATCATGTCTCAGTTCCATTTGGCCTCATCAAGAGTTCATAACCTAACCAGTCTACTCTATTTTGAATCAGCAGCATTTTTCTGTTCATGTACATTATAGAACACAGATATGTTGAATCTGACATCACTTCAAATAAGCATATGTGTGTATTTGCTTTTTTTCTTTCTGATTAGAGAAGTTAAAAAAATAGAATGTATCATGCTTAATAAAAATAAACAAAACAAATAAGTTTCACATATCTATACAATGAAGAACTTTCACACTTCAGGTAGGTAAAGTTACATTATAATTTATTTTTCCATCAGAGTAAATTTTAAAACAGGGGGGAAAAAAGAAAAAGCAAAGACAGACATTGCTGTCAAAGCTCTGTTGTCTGTGCTAATGTGTTTATTTGAGGTAACTATTTTACTATTATGGCTAGAAGGATTTTTTGATCACCTTCACGTAATGCTGTAAGAAAAGGTCATTAAAAGTCTTTTTTTATCCATAGTCACATTTTACATTAAGGGTTAGAATATTTTAAAGAGGTAGTTTTAAATTGGGTGCTTAAGCAAACCAAACCTCCTACTTCATAATTTTGCCCATGAGAGCACTCACTTATTTATTCAACATTATTTGCAGTTCTTAGACTGATGTGTAAAGTGGGACCTGGAGAATTTAAGGAGGGACAGTGTTATTTAGAGTGGGGGTTCTCAAAGTGTGGTCTGTGGACCCCTAGAGGCACCCAAAACCTTTTCAAGGCATTAGTGAGGTAAAAACTATTTTCATAAAAATATTAAGATTTTATGTGCTTATTAAATTACTACTCTCTTTTCCTATTACATATATCTATGAGCCCACACTTTCTTCAGATACTTCAAAAAGATTCAAATAAAAAAGCAGATACTAGAATTCAGTCTTCTGTTTAGCCAGTTATTATTTTGTTCTCTAAAAATATATAAAAGGTACAAATCTTTTCAATATTTCTGGGCAAAATAGTTTTTTTTTAAATAAATAATGCTATCTATATCAACATATAATAAAATTATTATTATTGATTTTAATGGATAAGTAAATATTTAGAATTTATCAGTTTTAATTTCTAACACAGTAACTATCAATCAATATGCTTTTGTGTATCCTCAGTAATTTTTAAGGGTATAAAGAGTCTTGAGACCAAAAGTTTTGACCACTTCCAGTGGTCAAATGGATGATTAAATGGTTAGAAAAGCAGAATGACAAGGAAAGATAAAAGGGTTGTTCATCCCCCCCAAAATAAAAAAAAATGTTAAGGTGTTTACATAGTGACCTAAATTTAACAAGGGCTCATAGCAAAATACCATAGTACAGAATAGGACTAATAATATAGGAATCATAAGGTTATGATGACATCGATGTTCTAGAACAGACAAAAGGCAAGAAATAGGTTTCAAGCAGACAATGGAGATTTAAGTTAGACATACAAATTTACTGACCATCAAGAGTATTCAATATTTAACTATATTACAAAGATAATCTCCATAGGTTTTTACAAATTGGAATACATTTTATTCTGGATGGATTAGGCTAGTCCCTGCTCTTTCTCAGAATGTATGTTCTCTCTGCATATAAGTATCTCTAACACCTGGGAAAGTGGTCAACACAGAACAGACCCTTAAAAATATTTAATGATTGATAATTCAAAGACTAACTGAATATCTATCTATCTATCTATCTATCTATCTATCTATCAGCTATCAATCATCTATCTATCTATCTTTTATCTATCTATCTATCTATCTATCTATCTATCTACTCTCCATCTCTAATATTTTATTTTTCTTTACCAATTCAACCAACCAAAGCATCTTGTTTATCTACTAGGTATCAGACACTCTGCTAACTTGGAGGATATAAATACATTACCTTCCATTCAAGAGTTTTCAGTAGACATTTAGGTCACTCCACTCTGTATCTACTGCTCTGTTTGGTTTTTAAGATGCTCCTTGCAGGTCAAACTCATTCCTTCTCATACCTTCATAATGCTTACTCCAAGCTTGAGAGACAATACCTACCTCAGCCTCTTTTCCATTCTGACTGAAAGGCTAGAGGGTACAGTACCAAAGTCCTCCAGATGCCTTACTTTATAGGTGGCAGAAACTGGATGTTAGGACTCACTCCACACTGCATTTGCTGCTTTGTGTTTTTTTTTTCAAATCCATGGAAGTAGATATCAATCACATGATGTCTGCTCCTTTCCCCCTCCCCACTTTCCTACTTTCTTTTGCTTCTATGTATCAGCATTTGATTCTAAGCTCCTTCATTGCAAGGATTTTCTTTCTTTTTTATCAATTTATTAATTAATTTAATAATTGATCTAATTTATTGATTTCTTTCCTTTTATTAATTACTTATTAAAATTAATTAATTTATCCCCAGAACTTAACACAGTGTCTGGAAAATAGTAGGTGCTTAATAAATTGGTTTTTAGGCGAAATGCATGCAAAGAACTGAAAAACTATTACTTTAAGTGCTAAGCCTTATATAGGATTTACAAACCATAAGGGCTCCAAAAGTTGTGAGCAGGGAAAGGTTATTTCTAGTCTAGGCTAGAAATTAGAAAGTTCTTCACAAAGACTAGACAGCCGTTAGGTTGTACGGTAGATAAAGGTCTGGGTTTAGAGTAAAAAAAAAAATGAGTTCTAATCCATCTTCAGACACTTACTAGTTGTGTGACCCTCGGCAACTCAAACCCAGTTTGCCTCAGTTTTCTCATCTGTAAAATGGGAATAATAATAGATCCTTTTTATAAGGTTGCTGTGAGAATCAGATGAGATAATTATAAATCACTAGGCACATAGTAAGTGCTATATATAATTAGCTATTATATGTAAAGTATAAAGTGCTATGTCATATTAGCTATTATTAAAAAAAAAACCTATCACATAAACTAGGCCTTGAAGCAATAGGTAGGACTTTAGTAGTCAAAGTTAGGAGAAAAGTGGAGGGTAAAGCAATGATGAGAGCAAGAATGGCATGAAAAAACAGCGGGAAAAAATGGAAGCAAAAATGGACAAAATAATTTTGGGCATGGCAATTAGTACAGTTTTAATCATAATAAAAGAATAAATAACATTTATATAACACTTTCAGGTTTGTGTAAAGTATTTTACATGCTTTGTTTTATTTTATTTTCAAAACAACCCTGTGAAGCAGGATTATTGGTGTTAGTACTTCCATTTTATATGTGGTGATTTAGAGGTAAAATAATAGTAATAAACATAATAGCTATCACATATGTAGCACTTCAAGATTTTCAAGGATATATATATATATATAGTACATATATATATAGTAGAAATATATATAATAGATATATAATAGAAATATATATATATATATATATATATATACACACACACACATATATTCATTTAAGACTTAAAGCAACACTGTGACACAGGTGCTATTATTATCCCCATTTTACAGATGAAGAGGAGAAGTTAAGTGGCTCCATGAATAGACTGCCAGATCTAGAATCATGAAGACCTCAGTTCAAATTTGACCTGAAACACTTACTAGCTGTGTGAACCTGGACAAAGTCACTTAACCCTGGTTGTCTCACTTTCTTAATTTGTCAAATGAGCTGGAGAAGGAAATGGCAAACCACTTGGTATCTTTGCTAAGAAAACCCCAAATGGAGCCACAAAGAGACAGACAAAATTGAACAACAAAAAGATGAGGAACCTGAGGATGAAAGAGGCTAGGTGATGCAGCATTCAAACTCAGCTATTCATGTCCACAAGTGAACTACAGTATCCCCCTAACTGCCCTCAATTTGAAAAAAAAAATTAATGGAGGGATGAATGAATAAACGAACAAAAAAGTATTTTAGTGTTTTGTTGCAGTGTGTAGAGTACTGCACCTGGGGTCAGGAAGACTTGAATTCAAATCTGTCCTTATATAATTACTAGCTGTGTGACCCTGGACAAGTCCTGTTTGCCTCAGTTTCTTCATCTGTAAAACAAGCTGGGGAAGAAAATGAGAATGCATTCCAGTATCTCTGCCAAAAAAAAAACAAAAACAAAAACAAATGGGGTCATGAAGAATAGGACAGGATTGTAGCAACTGAACAATAATGACGACATGTACCAAGTAGTGTGCTCATTCCTAGGAATACAAACAAGATGGTGTCTACTCTCAAGCAGTTTACATTTTAATAGGGAAAGACAACACATACAGAAGGATGGCATTCAGGTAGGGTTGTCCAGGAGTGAGAAATCACAGGGATGATGAGTAGAGTCATAGGGTATCTGACTGATAGAATCTATTATACAAATGATCAAAGGGAAGTGACTGATAGACACTTTCCAGGAATGGTAGTGTTGATTTGATTACTAGTCCCAGAACAAGAAGCAGAAGACAGGAGAAGATTGAGGTTGAGGGGGATAAAGACCTACATGGCAACATGGCAAGAAAATAACTAATATTCAGCCTGCTAGATGTAAGGTCATCTAGATGTGGGGAATTCTTACCTATCAGTTAAACAGAGCCCCAGAACAAGAGCTATCAGACAGGATGATCAGCCTGTGATGGTCAAAGTATGAAGCATTGACAATAGCATGGTTAAAAGTAACTAGCATATCTTTGAGGATACCTGATAGAAAACAGCAATGATATTGAGATGAGAAAGATAGATAAACCTTAAGTGTTGGGCTTAAGAGTTTTAATTATATTCTATCCATTATATAGAAGCCTTTAAAGGCTTTTAAATAGGGGAGTGATATGATCAAAGTGTATTTGGGTTTTTTTCCAGGAAGATTAATCGGGTGATGGTATGTAGGTTACAGTGGAAGGGAATGGGTAAGGAAGGAAGGCATAGAAGCCAGTTAGGAAGTTATTACATAGTCAGAGCATGAGGTAACAAGGGCCTGAACAAGGGTGGTGGCAGGGGAATGAAAAGGAAGGGATGGGTACAAGCACAATTGTGAAGGAAGAATTGACAACACTTGGCAATAGACTGAGATGTTGGGGTCAAAGGACAGGGAAGATTCAAAGATGATTCCAGAGTTTTGAGCCTGAATGACTGGGAAATTGGGGGTACCATTGACAGACATAGGGAATCTAGCCAGCAAACACATTTGGTTTTGTGTGAAGTGATCCTTGGGAAATTAGTTATAATGTTTTACAGACTTTCACAGCTTAAAAAGACCTCTCTAGTTCAGGCTCCTGTATCCAGACAGGACTACAAGCAACTCATCCCAAATAAGTGTACATCTATCCCCAGGGAAAAAACTGGTATAGTTATTCTAGCTACTAAGTCCCATATCTAACAACCTTTTCTCCCAGATACCCAACCTGTCTATTCATTTTGCCATGGAAACAATCAAATATGATCAAATGATCCATAGGCAATGATCAGAACCACTGACCATTAATTTGCGTAAGTAAACTTTTCGTATAATTTAACATAATATTCACACAATTTTCCAGGCTTCTCATTGTACTATATCCACAATGTATTCTCATATCATTTATAAACTTGCCTGGAAACTCGGACAATTATACCAAAGGAGATTGAGATTCTATTTCTGGGTTCAACAAACTAATTAAGCCTGTAAATAATAACTTGTTGGTATAAGATAGCCATGGTGACATGACAGCCTAGAAATGTTGTTCCTTTAAGGTACTACAAGAAATGAAGCAGAAGTTCTTGAGATTAATAATATTAGAAGATCTGGGGATTTCTGGATGCAGGGAAGAGTAAGTGTATTATTCATAGATGACATATTCCAGCCACATGCATTCTAACCATCTGAATCCTCTGGTGGCCTTCTACAATTACATACTCTAAGGGCTTATCTTTATTTCTCCACTCCTCACTCATCCAGCCCCACAACAACTGTGTCTAGTCAGCTAAGATATTCAACCATTTGGAATATAGAATTATTCCTGTCCCTTAAAATCATTAGCTTCTTGCCAGGCTCTGGTTGAATGCAAGCAGATCAAAGATAGAGGATATCTCATTTTTGTCCTTGTATCCCCAGAATGTAGCATATTGCCTTGCAGTAAGTAAGTCTCAAATCCTTACTGTATTGGTTTGAGTTAAAGAGAAACAAAGGATGAGGGGAGTTTGTAGTATGGTGAATATTATCTTCATATAATTTGATTATTTTTTCCAAGCACTCAGTCAGTAAAGAAAAGCATGTGACCAATAATAATTGCGTCACATGTAAATCTAGTATGGGGAGGGCAAAGAAATTATCAGTGTCTCATTTTAAAATAAAGAAATAAGTTGACTTGTCAATTTCCATAGAAGTTGCTGAATATGGCATGCAATAATACATTCAAAAATTGATGTTATCTTGGAATTTCCCTCACTAGCTAATGACCACACCAACTAATGGGAGAGGACCGCTATGCTTAATAGTTTGTAAGATGTATTTCCCTGAAAAATGTAAGTTCTTTGAAGACAGGGACCGTTTTTCCTTTACTTTTTGTATACTCAGTAATTAGTACAGTACCTTGTACATAGGAAGTCCTAATGCAGTGTTGGATTAGAGTCCTCACATCATTTCTGCAATTTACAGGAAAATGACATCACAGGAGTCAAACTGATAGGACTACAAATCAAAGTTATTGATCCCTTTGTCCTTGATAATTCTTCCCATTATTTTTTGCTATCTTTCTGTCCTTTATTTTATTCTTCTTCTCCTACCCAACCCTAAAATGCATATCATGGAGGTGACCTGGGTCTTCATGCTGCCTCATGAGAACTCAGGGCCCTGAGTTCCTTAGGAGTAAGTCCTCCATGATTCAAAATTTTCATGATCATTTTCCTTTTTACTAAAACTTATTTATATTCACATTCATTTGATAATAATATCCTGAATTAATAAAGATTTTTTTGGAATTAACTTTGGAAGAGATTAATTCACAAGACAGACTCTTAGAATTTTTACCAGGGTATTTTAATACCTTAAACTAATGGGATGACTAATGCACAGATTTCAAAGATGCCAGCAAGAGAGCCTTTTGGTGGCCTTCACATCATTGTGTCTTCTGCTATCCATTGGGAATAGACTTAACAAGGAGTTCCTTGAAAACAGACCTACTTTTTTGAAAAGATAACGCTGTATATATTGAGGTATGAGGCACACTGGTGTGCAAGTTGGCCCTCTGGGTCTCCATAGCCCACAGATTAGAGACTTTAGTTCCAAGGTTTGTCAATGTAGCACTCCTTCATAACCTTAATTTCATTCAAAGGGCACTTGGATGGAGTGAGAAAAAAAGTGAGCAAAGCCAGGCCAAGAACACTTCAAAAAGTCAGCTGGGATAGATGCTAGGAAGAAAATAAAGCTAGAGACATGAGTGTTTGGCATTATGCCCTTCTGGAGGTGCAGTGGGGGCGGAATGGACAAATCTGGCTTGTAGACTTGAGGTGGACCACCTCTGCTGAGTTCAGCTGACAGAGAAGTTCCTTTGAAAACTGATGAGAAGAAAACCATTCCCACTTTTCATTATGGAAAGCTTAATCTCAGCACTTCTCTTCAGTTCATATAATTCTGTGCCACACAGTGTGTGTGTGTGTGTGTGTGTGTGTGTGTGTGTGTGTGTGTGTGTGTGTGTGTGTGTGTGCATGTGCATCCCAAAGATGTATAAACAAAAGTCTATAAGGCATAATGGGATGTCCTTTCTCAAATCCCCACTTATCAAATTTGTCTAGTGTTATGGAAAATGTTAATAATTTAGACAACTGAAGCATAGCACAGATTAAGAAATCTATTAACAAATGTTGCATTTTTTCCCCCCCTCAACCTGCTCCATGCTTCACTTCCCCCTCAATTCTTCCATTTCTTCTGGACCAAAATTGAGAAGTTTCTTTCTTTTTTTCATTTAAAAAATAAAGTTAAAAGCAAAAGTCAGCTTATTGGCAGGACTCTTCCACAGTTCCAAGGTCTCTTGGTGTGCAACCTCATTCCTCCTTCCCAGAAGCATGTAAAAGTGCAGCAAATCTTGACAGAGTCCAGTGCTCATTTAATAAATGGAGCAAAGATCCCACAGGGCTAGTGGAGGGGGTGGCAAGGGAGCAAGACAGGAAGGGATTGCTACTGTTAGAGAATTAAGAGCTGATGAGGCAGGTTAAAGAATATGTAAAATGTGGAAAAAGATCATTCCTTTCTCTTTTTGCCTATTTCCCCCTCATTTTTCCTTTAGTATCCCTCTTATCTCCTCAGAAGCATCCTTTCCCCCCCCCCCCTTTTTGGGTCCTTGGGTCAATACAAAACACCAATGATTTTGAAATCATAGGTTAAGAGTCTCAGTATGAATGACAAAGTGTGGAACTGATCTCCTTTGGAACCTTACCCAACTATTCCCTGCCCCCCCAACAAAAAAAAGAAAAAAGATAAGGGTAGACTACAAATTAAGCTGACAAAGCTTAAAGGAGTCTGTGTCTCTCAAAATATGCTAGCAAAGTTCTAAAAATACTTCAGAACAATGATGAGTAAAATTAGTAATAATAATAATAATACAATAAACATAAATATATTTATAGTATATATTTATAATAAATATTATCTATACACATATAATATCAATGTAATAAGTAAAAATAAAATAAAATGAAATTATAGAAAAAGGATTAATAGCAATAACCCCCCCCCCCCCCGCCCAGACCAGGACTGAATAAGAAGAGCGCTTCTTTTCTGAACCAGGCAAAGCTGACTGAGAGAACAAATATAATTATCGTTTAGTGTAAAATAGTCCAAAAGGGAATCAGGTGAGGGAAAGATATTTTAGTTTAAGAAAGAAGCTAAGAAACTGAAGAGAACTTTAGAAATGTTAGAAATCATGGATTTCTTATAATTACTGAATACCCTGTGTCCCCTTCTGAAATTCTTTCTCGTTTCTTCCACACAGGACATATCTTAGACCCTCTCCCTCAAGGAGTTTGCAACACAGATGGAGAGACAAGAGTAGCAGAAATGAAGGAGAAACATAGAAAACCACACATTGGCACATTTAGTGCTAAACTGCAAGGTTCTGACTATGAGTTCTCCTGAAAGGACATCAGTGTGAAGTGAGATAATTAGGAAAGGCTTCATAGGAGAGGTAAAATTTTACTGGGACTTTAAAGTCTGAGTGACATCAGATAGGCAGAAAGGGGAGTGGTGGATATTCAGGGGAAGGAGGGAACACAGAAGTGGATAATATGAGCAACATCCTAGAAATCAGAATGACCATTCTGTAACCAGGCAATCACTGACAAGGCTTACTGGTGTAAGAGAGAAGGTATGGTATCATAAGAGAAAAAAAAATTGAATCTGGAAACAGGGGACTAGGTTCAAATCCCACAACCACAACAAAACTATTGAAACAGAATATTGTGAAATTATAAAGAATAAGCTCAGTCTTAAAGAAGAGATATAAGAAGACACATTCCCTGATCTTTTGCAAAGATAATCATCCATAGATATGGAATATTGACTATAATCTTAGATTTTTTTTATATGTCAGCTGTTTTCTCTTGTTTCCCCCCTGTCTTCTCCCTGTTTTCCTTTATTCCTTCTATTTAAAAAATTGGTAAGGAATTGCTCTCTGAAAGGAGGAGGGGAAGGATAAAGGGGATGACAGCCTAGGCTATATAAAAATTACAAGAAATATATCAATAAAATCTATTTTAAAAATAATATAAGAGTAGAACCTGTGGTATGTGGTTTCTCTGAAACCAAAAGAATAGAATAGGAGGGGGTTTATTCAAAGTGAGAGAGAGGAGACTGAAAAAAAAGAGAAACAAGACTTAAAAATAGGATTTGGTAATTAAAAGGTAAACTGTAAGATTTGAGTGAATAGTTTCAGTGGAGTGTTTGGGATAAAAGCTATATGTAAATGGCAAAGTTGTAAGTGATAGGGACATGAAGTTGCATTTTTTTTCCTTCAAGATGTTTTTCAAAGACAGGGAAGACTGAGATAGGGTGATAGCTAGATGACGTTTGTTCTGCGGGGTGGGCTGTCAAAAGAAGGTCTTTGGTTTGTTTTCTTTTGTTTTTAAATTACTGGGAAGACTGGAGAATGTTTGTAGGCATATAAGGAGGTAAAAGTGAAAGTGTGGTATCTGAGAGTCAGTGATTGATAAACCAAAGTCTCAATCATGAGTGAGTGGGAATTAGGGGTTAGTTAGTGGGGTCAGTTTTTAAGATGATTCTAGGGATATGTCCTCTTCCATGGTCAGTGGGATAGAGTGGGAGAAGTTAGTGAGGAATGAACAGAGATTATGGAGCTCAGACACAGACTCCTCAATGAGATGTCATGGGAGTCAAGAAAGGTGAGTAGAGATACATATAGTGATATAGTTATATATGAGGGAAATATGTATGTGTAGGGGAACTGAGTTTTTGTTTTTTGTTTCATGATGACTAATGTGTGCTGAGTCTTTCCCAGGCAATTGCTCAGCTGGTTAGGTGATAGCTTAGGCACACTGCTGCTTCTATGGTCTCATGTGAGTGAGTTCTCTTATAGCTACTGAATACTGGGAGTTATTCTCTGCTACCATTTTCTGGACACATCTCTTCAGGGTGAAGGTTTTTTTTTTTTTCTGATTTCTAGTATGTTGCTCATATTATCCACTTCTGTGTTCCTTCCTTCCCCTGAATATCCACCAGTCCCCTTTCTGCCTATCTGATGTCACTTAGACTTTAAAGTCCAAGTAAAATTTTACCTCTTCTATGTTTAAAAATTAATCCTCCAGGGGGGAAGATATGCTCATGACACATTTAATTAATAATAATAATAATAAATAGCTAACATTTATAAAGAGCCTACTATGTACCAGGTACTGTGCTAAGCACTTTATAAATATTATCTCAAGTGATTTCCTTCAACAACCTTGGAAGATAAGTTTTATTATTATTCTCACATTATAGTTAATAATAATAATAATGACAATAATGATAATAATAATAGCTCACATTTACATAGTACTTACTATGTGCCAGACACTATGCTGAGTGCTTTACAAAACATTTTATTTGATTTTACAAAGCATTTCATCTTTTGTTTGACCCTCACAACAACCTTAGAAATAGGTACTATTATTATCCCCTTTTTACATGGTGTGGGGGGACCCAAAGTAAACGAAGGTTAATGGTCACACAGCTAGTAAGTGTCTGAGGTTAGATTTGAACTGAGATCTTCCTGACTCTAAGCCAGATGCTCTATCACTGAGCCACCTAGCTCACCGCTCTTAAGAGACTCAGTATTTTTAACATTTTCTTCACTTTCTTTAGCCAAGTTAATCAACAAAATGATAAATTAAGCCCTGATTTTTTAGTGTTTGCAGATTTGTGAAGTGTAAAATGCACACACAGAAAATATAACAATCAGCTCTCCTGGGCCTGTAGAGATGGCTCCAGTACATCCCTGATTCTGGTCTACTCTAGTCATTTCATCTTCTCTATACTAGGATAGGGTTTAGGGTCTAGAACCTCTCCCTGTAAGGGTCAGGTGATAGCTCTTTAGTCAAAATCACCATACCCAGTCAATAGAAGCCAGACAGAATGCCCCCAGGCAGATGTTTGGGAAACAGAATGATTCAATTTGATGGAACACAGAGTCCACAGGAAGCAGCTATGTGGTACACTGGAGAGTGCCAGGCCTGGAGTCAATAAGACTCAAATCAGGCCTCAGATACTTACTAGCTGTGTGACCCTGGCTGGACAGGCCACTTAACCATGTTTGCCCCAGTTTCCTCATGTGTAAAATGAGCTGGAGAGGAAAATGGTAAACCACTCAAGTATCATTGAAAAGAAAACTCCCAAAAAGGGTCACAAAGAGCTGGACGCTACTGAAGATGACTGAACAAGAAAAGAGTACATGGAGTAGGAATAAAATGAAATGAGTTTAGAGAATGAAGGTGGCACAAAATTTCCTTTTTGACACCTATATCAGGGTGAATATTAAGGCCCCCTGTTATGGACAATTATTTACTTTATTATTATAGCATAATAATAAATACAAAAATTATGGTATAATTTATTTGAGTATTCCCTAAATCTTCTCAGGTTTAGCATATAAATTAATTTGAGACAGGAAAAGGGATAAGCTAGAGAGGTAAGATTACCATTCTCCACCCACCTCTTCTATATTCCTGTCTTTATTATGCATATATGTCAGCAGTAATGCCCAAACTTTGGTTCTATATTTTTGCCAGGAGAAAAACCTCATTCACTTGTCATGAAAAAAAGGAAAAAAAAAGAAAAACAAACTGATCAAGGGACAGTAGGTGAAGGTGTATTGGTAATGTCATAGTTTAGACTATTGTCACATAGTTAATGTTAGAGCATCATAGATTTAATTTATAATTTGAAATATTTCTTGGCATTTCCTTTAAGAGAAATTGACTCTTTGTAGCTAATTGTCCCTAAAAACCCTGTTTTGAGGATTCAGAAATATGTCAAATTATTAACATGAATCCTAAAACCAGACTAGTACCTCAAGTCCTAAAATGCAATTTTATGTGTCCAAAAGGGAAAACATTTACTGGGGCTTTCCTATTCATTCTAGGAACTCAGAATTATATTCTATATCTCATCTGGGAGATTTTGGCAATAATTTATTTTACCAAATATTTTTTTTTCCTCTAGCACTGCTTCTCTCTAAAGACCTCAGTTATTTACCAATAAGAGGTACATGAGACTAGAACTAAAAACACAGCATTATTTATAGTATCATAGAGAGCTAAAAGGACCATAAAAGTCTGTTAGTCCATCAATATAACTTTAAAGATGAGGAAAATTTGAAAGATACAAGATCTTTTACCCATGCTCAAAGAGTTATTAAGTGATGACGCTGGAATATGAACCAAGGACCTCTCATTCCAGGTCTAATGCACTTCTTACAGAGTCCCTAGATATAATGGATCTGTTCCCCTTAGTAAATTAAAAAAAAAAATCCAGACTTTTGACTCCCCTTATCCAGGTGGGGCCATAGAAAAATTCTTTGAAAAATAAAATTCTTAAGGGAATCTGTCCATTCCCTTTCTTAGGCATTAGTGTCCAGGTATATGATATTGTGGATAAACTAGCAGTCAAGGAAAAAAACAGATACCTTTTTCACTCTCTGGCCATAATAATCCCTGGGATTTGTATAATATTTTAGTGTTACAAAGCATTTGCTCATATGTTATAACACTTCATCCTAACAAAAAAAATCCCGTGGACCTGGCTAACAATCATTATCTTTGTTTCACAAATGAGGAATCTGAGGCTCAGGTAGATTCCTAGCACCTTTCACCTAGGCTATTAAGGATCATCCATTGTGCCACACTGCCTCCAACTCCAGAACCTATGCTGAGTGAATTTCCTGACTCTTTCTGGAGAGTATTTCCTTTTCTCTTTGGGAGAAAGGAGGGAAAATCTCATCCCTGAGGCTATTCATTCCTTTTGGCCTTCAAATCATAATTCTGTAGTTAGAATAACAACTGGGCTGACAGGTAATGAAAATGACCCTAAAATCCATAGCTTCCTAACTGATCTTTCAGCTTCAATTCTCTCTTCCCCCCCCCCCCACCTCTTCTCAGTTAACTAAGTATAATATTCCTAAAGCACATATCACATCCCTTTTCAAAAAACCTCCAGTGGACCCTTTTTTACAATTAGAATAAACTATAAACTCCCCTGTTTGTCATTTAAAACTCTGGCTCCAACCTACCTTTCCAGTCTTATTATATATTACTTCCCTTAATATACTGTATAGTCTAGCCAAGTTGGCCTTCTTACTGTTCCTTGCTTATAGCATTACATCCCCTGTCTCTATGCCTTTGTACAGGCTATCACACCTTCTTGAAACGCACTCATTTCTTAACCTCCATCGCTGAGAACCTCTTTTCCTTTTAAACTCAGCTCACAGGCCACCTTGAGATATTTCCTGATTATTCAAGTTTACTAGTGCCAGTGAACTCCTAAAAATGGACTGATTTTTGCCTTTCTTTGTATCCCCAGTGCTTAGCACAGTGCCTGGCTAATATCCTCCCTGCCACTCCCAAGGTTGCTTCCTAATTCTCGTTTTCTCCATGTTCTCAGGTCACAAGCTTCCCTTCAGTCATATGGCTTAACTCTGAATAAACAACAAACAGCTCTCAAGCACTACTTCTGACAAAGGGTCATAAATTACATTTGGAAGGGACCACAATGACAACCTAATTCAAATCCCTGTCCCCACCCCCAGCCCCAGCAACTCATTTTAGCAGTTATCTACAACTGCTAAAATGTCAAGATTTGAGTCCAGGTTGGCTGATTTCAAATCCAATATTGTTTCTATCGTGTCACAGTGCCTCTGACTCTAGAGCCCATGCTGAGTCAACTAACTCCCTGATTCCTTTTGGATACCATTTCCTTTTTTCTTTGGAGAAAGGAGGGAAATACCTCATCTCTGAGGCTGTTCATTTCTTCTGGTTTTCAAACCATAGGTCTGTGGTTAGAAAAAAAGAACAACTGGTTTGAGAGATAATGGAAATGACCCTAAAATCTAATTAAAGAGAGGGAGACAAAAGAAAAGGTTTTTATCTTAAAGATATAGGGTCGTCTTTTCAACATATATTTCTCCAATCGTCATAACTAAATGAATAAAATCTAGTATAAAATTCATTACGTCTACATTTGGACAGTGGAACAGAGTGTTGCTAACGCAATAATTGGATCCAGACCTTCTTTATATAGGCATGTGCCATGAACCAGATAATAAATCCTGAATCATAATGAGGGTAAAGTTGCTTCTGCCACAGTTTATACCAAAATTTTGATATTTAATATGAAATAGAATGTGTTGTGCTCCCCCTACTGGCTCTGAGTATCTATTAACCAACTTGAATTAAAGGATAACATCATTTGAAGCCACAGGTTTAGTAAATTCTTTTGCTTAGATACAAAGTTTGTATTGTAATAATATATTATTTTCCTAACATATCAGTAAATTTAAAAAAATAGACTTTCTAATTTTTCCAGTTCTCATTTGAAACAAGAAGTCTAGGCATCCTTTCCTATAAAGACTAAGTTGTTATAATAGTTAATCACGTAATGGTTTTAATTTAATTCTCAATTTAATAGAAGAAAAACTAAGTTTCCCAAATTAGGGGGAAAGAGGTAGGGAAGACTGAGTAGGCTTTTTGTTGGTTGGTTGTTATTGAATGAAGTCATACTAAACAGTCTTATAAAACGTCATTTTGGATTTCTCCAAATTCCCATCTAAGCCTTGATATTAGCATAGACCACTCAAGGCATAAGAAAATTACACTGGCAAGATGATCTTTTACAAATGAAAATTATTAAGCATCTTCAATTGGTATTCAAGTTTAGGAAAAGAGTTAAATAAATAACGGAATTCCTATAACTCAATGGCATAAAGAATATGGAGACTGGATGTCCATATTACAAATAATGTGATTCGTGATTGCTGGCATCACATTATCTGATTAACTGAGTCCATACACTGATCATTCAGAAGGGATATGAATAGATACAATTAAATATTTTAATGGTTTATGTTTATATAGTGATCCAAAGTTTGCAAAGTATTCTGCATATTTATTATCTTATCTATACAACACTCTGGGAGGTAGGTTCTATTTTCGTCCCTATTTTTCAGATGAGAAAACTGAGCCAAAATGAGACAAGTGACTTTTTCTACAGCTAGTCAGAGTCTGAGGCAGAGCAGAGATTCAGTCCTTCCATTATGCCATGTAGTTACCTCATTTTCTTGTCTTTTCTTTTTTATTTTAATCAGGATAAATTAGCAAGGGCATGTATGGATTTTAAAAGTTAAATACCTTTGAATTCTAGAGAAAGTACATTATTCTGAAGAAAAAATTAGATTCAATATTGATATTAAAATGGCATCGTTGTTCAATAGTTTTCATCTGCTTCCAACTCTTTGTGAACTCATTTGGCATTTTCCATTGATACTGGAGTGGCTTGCCATTTCCTTGTCCAGCTTATTTTACAGATGAGAAAATTGAGGCTAATAGAGTAAAGTGACTTGCCTAGTGTCACACAGCTACTACGTGTCTGAGGTCAGAGTTGAACTCAGGATGATAAGTATTCTTGACTCCATGCCCAGCACTCTAATCCACTATGATACCTAGCTTCCCAAAATAATATTAATGATCTCTATTATTAAGAACCTCAAATGTGAAGTCTATTTCTTTCTCAATTTTTTAAGCTGGCATGTGTAGTTCATTGCTTAAATCCTGTTCTGATGCCTCTTTGTGGCATAGGAGGTAACCATGAGTTGCAGAAAGCTATACCCAGAGTCACCTTTATGGTGTTAAAAGCCTAGGGAAAATGTCTTTTTGTGGGTTCCTTCTAATTATGAAAAGGTCAGGCTGCACACAGGGAATCTTTCCAGAGAGGAATTGAGAATGATAAGGAACAAGGAATCACAGAGACAATAGTATAATGACAATTTAGAGACAGTAGTATGTAAGTGGCCAGGAATGCATGATGTGAAGTCACCTCTGATCTAGGAAAATACAGAAACACAAATCTAAAATTCTTCTAACAGCTCCAATAAATGTTATTTCCACTGTAGTGTTGAGCATTCTCTGGAACTTGTTGAGCTCCTACTTCCTTTGTATCTTAATAATTTTTGTGCCTATAATGAAAGAATTTCTCCACAGTGCAGGGTCTTCGGAGCCTTGCTGAAGCCTAAGGACTGTACTTGCTACACCTGTGAAGTCCGAACTCTAACAGGTTGTATCAAACTGGAACAACTTCAAGAATAGCCCAAACAATGAGCTCTGTCTGTTGTCTGAAGATGAAACCAGTGGACCTTAGAAAGGCTCCACGCTTTTTTTCAGTCACAGAAACTCTCAACAGAGAGTATGTTAAGGTGTGTGATCTGTGTTAGTGGGGAGAATACCAGCATTGATGAATGTGCAGGTTCATGATGGCAGGAAGAGGAGGAGGATCCACACATTTATGTGTAATTCCTCTCCCATTTCTTTTGCTCTTTTATACAGATGAAATAGGATATAATTTATGAGCTAAGGAAAGAATTGCATGGCTGAGCTGTTTGTGCCTTGGCCTCTTAGGATTTCAATCAAGCCCCTTACACTCTTTTAATGAAGGGTGGTATTTTTTTTTCAACGTAAGGCACTGGGGTGTGTATGTGTGTGTGTGTGTGCGCCCATGTGCGTGTATGTGTGTGTTTGTGTAAGAGAGAGAGAGAGGTGGGTAGGGGAGAAGAGGGAGAAAAAGAGAGGGAGAGGGAGAGAGAGATGGGTGGGTGCTAAGGTTTCACAAAGGTAGCAATTACATGATAACAGAAAGTAGCACGGACTGTGTCTTGTTACCTCTCATTTTGAAGGTGCCAGATCTCCAGCGGACATCATTGTTATTATGGCTTAAGTTGGCTGAGGTCACCGTGGTTCATCTACTTTATACATTGGTAGCCTTCTCCTTATTACTTGCCAAACAAACCTTTTTATTTTTACACACGTTTATGTTGATTTTGTGGTTTCTGAAATTGGATTCTGGCTCCTAGAGGCCTGAGTTTCCACAGCAACTGCAGGCCTTATCTGCTACTGGTTCTTGGCACGCAGACAACCAGGCCTTTCACTCACTTTGAATTTTTTTTTCCCCTAAAAAAAAAAAACATCTTTTTTTTCCCCCTTCATCTTTCCTATTTTTCCTACACCCTGTCATTTAAAAATCACATAATTAATTGCGCACATCCTGTGCCACATGCAATTGCCACAGCTTTGAAGTCCCAATAGATCATTTTATAGAGCCATGGGTGCCATTTTAAGGGGGGAAAAACAACATCTCAGGACCTGGCGCCAGCCTACAGGCTTTGTAGAATTTAGTATATCCTTCTCCAGGTATGATAAAGAAACCTGGACACTTTCTGTTTGTTTTTCCTTATTTCCTTTCCAAGCTAGCCTTTTCAATATATAGGAAAGACCTCAGGATTGAGTTGTTTTTTTTTTCCTCTCCACAGTTAGTTTCCCCTCCCAAAACCAGCATGAACGGCTTCATTTGGTGACAGGGGTGAGGTTTGCTTGCTTTCTTTTAACTTGGAGAGGGGAAAAAAAAGTGGTCTGATTTAGCATCATGTCCATCATGTCATAGCGAGCTGCTACTGACCCCGCAGGGGTGGAATAAACCAAAAAGCAAACAAACAAAAAATAGCAACCCTCCCCAAGCCCCTACGTTGCCAGCCAGGCTTCACTTAGACTCCATAAAGAGCAAACAACAATAAATGATCTCACCAACTTCTTAAAAGTTTTGAAAGGAAAAAAAAGCACGGCCATCATTTGCTTCTGTGAAAAGAAGGCGTCTTTGGGAATAGAGTACCCGAAGTTTCTGAAAAGGACTTACCTGCTCACTTCTCTGTAGTCTGCAGAAGTTATGGGGACTTTTGAGGGAAAAAAGGGGGGAGATCAGTTTGTTTCAGAGTTTTTAAGTACTTTTAATCTTTCCAAAAAGTATGTTTATATGTCATTGTTTGGTTCTATCTTACTTAAAGGAAAATCCTCAGGTCCCTGTCACTCCTTCAATAGTACCTGTGATGTATGGTGACAAGTATTTATTAAGCCCCTACTATGTGTTAGTTATTGTACTGTGGGTAGCACATATTGTCTTCTTTGATTCACATAACAGTCCTCGGAGGTAGATGCTCTTGTTATTCTCACTTTACAGTTGAGGAAACAAGCAAACTGAGGTTAAGAAATTTGCCTGATTTTACACAGCTAGTAAATGCCTGAAGCCAAATTTAAACTCAGGTCTTTTTGACTCCCTCACAGTGCCCTGTACACTCTGGCTCCACCTGGATGCTTTGACTCTGTTCATAAGTAGGATGATTTCTGGATCATTTTGACCTCTCCCAGACAAAAGTCTTCAATCCTAGCTACTCTTTCCTAAGGGTAACATGCTATTTTAGAGCTGATTTAGCAAACACAGTCTGAGGTATGCCATTAATGGCTAATACCAACTGAATAAGCTCTCTCATTTCAGACATTATTTCCATAACAGTTGCCTCCAATGCCTTAACCTAAAGAAAGAAAGTGACATTTTTCTGGAACCATGGTCAAACCAATAAGGAAGAGGGATCTGGTTAGTGAAACCTTTCTAATAATTGTCACATAATACTATTTAGGCATCTAGATGGCTCAGTGGATAGAGCATTAGGTATGAAAACTGAACTCAAATCTGGCCTCAGACACCTACTAGCTGTGTGAACCTTGGTAAGTCTGCCTTAATCTATTCGAGAAGGAAATGACAAACCACTCTAGTATCTTCGCCAAGAGAATCTCATGGACAGTATGATCCAAGAGTTCACAAAGAGTTAGACACAATTGAACAACAATTATTTTGATATCTAAGGCCTTTCCTACCTTATATATTGCGTTATGGACAGGGAGTTAATATTTATTAAAATACATGGAACAGCTTCTGCAATGGGGAAGATAGGAGTTGAAAAAAATAGGTCCCAATGAATAGAGGTTTCTTCTTACTGTTTTTTGGTTCCCTCCTAATTCATTTATCATGGCAGAACACACACATGTTCCCTTAATTCCTGTACCAGGATCATATGCATTTAGAGGTAGCTTACAGATCATCTTTTTTTTTTAATGCATTCTCTTTTTTCTTTAGATGAGAAAGTTGAGCCATTGAGAGGAAAAGTAACTCCTAATAGAAATTAATATAATTAATAAGGAGTATAACTGAGATTCAAATTCAAGTCCATTAATTCCAAATGCTGGTCCTTTTGACCATTCTGCCACATGATATAAGTCATCTTGGGAACTCCCTGAAAAGACTTCCTAGCGTAGGGGGTGTAGTGGACAAGATGATGTTAAAACAAACACCTAATATAGTGGGAGCTATTTAACCACATTGTCTATGCCTCTTGGACAGAACATCCGTTCTAACTCTGAATCTGGAAGGCTGGCTCATGTTTAACAGGGCCCTCAGTTTGTAATGAAGGGTGGGGCTCCTTCTGCTAAGCTTCCAACCTGTGGTTCCAGGGAGGCTAGATATTTAAACTGAAAACTTAGATCCCTAAGCCAAGTAGTACTTTCTGCTTTGATTTGGTGTGTGTGTAATGACTTGCCTTAAGTAGTAAGAACTATTCATCCAGGGATGTAGGAGAGTGTGCAACTCTCTTGAACAGGATTTCCTTGCATGTTATTTAGAGAGGAAAATATTCCTGTTGGAGTATAGTGATCTTTGCATGGATATAGAGGTCTGGGTTTACTTTTTACCCAAGGAAAGAGTTCATAAACTCTGCATTTTTCTGGTTAGCCTATAGTCTTTGGAATGGCGAACTACCATTACAAAGAACCATGAGAACTCTAAAGGTGGAAAACAATGTTTTCTCCAAAATGTCTTTCTCAGCATCAGGATGTTCCCAAGACTACCAGCAGAATTAAATAGTATACCTATTATCACTGGGTGAGGTCCTAAATCAGGAAGGAATTAAAATGGGAGGCAGGGAGTTTTGTTTTTAAAGAAGGGGATAAAAGAAAAATAAAAGGTTGAAGAATTATAGACCTTTACATTTAAAGCTGGAAGGAAACTTAGACTTCATCTAATCTGATCTCCTCATTTTATACATGGGGAAATTGAGTCCCAGGGAGACTAAGCTATTTTGCCCAGCATCACACACATAGTAAATAAGAGAAAATAGGTTTTCAGCCTTGATCTTCTCATTCTAAGGGCTTTCCATTATGCCATGCTGAGTCTACAAGTTTGGATAAGAGGAATAGAGGCTCACAAGTGCCCCACAGTCTGTGCATCCTAACCACATTCTTATCTGGAGGAATCTCCTATAATTTGGGGACAGAATGTTTCTCATCATGGGAAAAGAAAAACAGCTTTTCCTCTAGACTTTGTTCACAGTTACTCATATTTCCAAAAGATGTGATCAGATGGGAATAATTCAGCTTTGAAATGGTTATACATAGGAAGGAAAAATCATGAAAGGCAATTTTCATTTTTCATCAATATTATCAATATCTCTTGTACACTCTGGTAAAATGCCATCGTGACTATATCAGAACAGATACCTTTTACGATTCTTATATTTCTATATAATTCCAGCAATTATTTTCATGCTTCTGAAATACTATATTTTGAAGACATGCTTAATTTCATTCTAGCTATTAACTATGCTAGTGAAATCTTTATTTTATTAAGGATCATCAGAAGGAATCTAGAGTAAAATTATGTGAAAGTAAATGGATCCCTTTGGTTTTTAATGCTTTAAACCCAACTGTTTGAACAAAGCTTGGTTTGATATCTATCAGAGATATTTGAAGAGGATTCTTGCAGTGGGTAGAAGTTTGACTAGACTGACTCCTAAGGTCTTTCCAATTAAGGGTATGCATTTTTAACAAGTGGCATGATGCAAATCTTGGAGTTAGGAAGATCTGAATTCAGATCTGCTGTAGATACTAACCTGGGCCATCCTAAACTCTGTGCCTCAGTTGGTTCCTTTATAAAATGGGGATAATAATAGCACCTACCTCACAAGGATGCCTATGAGGATCAAATGAGCTAACATAGGTTGTATATTTTGTGAACACGAAAGCAACATATAAATGCTATTATTATTTACTGTTATTATAATGATTTTATGAATATTCTAATTCAGATGAGAATTTAATGTCTAAAGCACAGAGATTAAAAAGGAATGGGAGGGAAATAAGAAAATTTATAGAACACAAGTAAAAATATATTTTAAATAATTCAGGCAGTCAAATAATGAGCATTTATTTAGTGCTATGTACCAAGCACAGGGGATGCAAAGAAAGGTAAATAATGGTACATGTTTCATTCATAATATATATAACATAAAACGTTATACATTTTAATGAGATTAAATTAAACCACACACATGTACATATGCTAAACATATGTATGTATATATACAAGTATATGTATAAATATCTGTGTTATAGATCCATACATATACTTCTACATGTACATACATATATTAGTCATTGAAAGAAAGGCTACTAGAGGTAGATGAGATGAATCAGCTTTGGGCAAAATTTGAATATGGTCTTTAAAGTTTATATTTTAAACTCTGTCCTCCTCTATCCCTCAATGTGAGTTTCCTTATCTGTAAAATAGGAATAGATAAGAATATTTGTAATTTTTGTTCTTCATGGATAACTGATAATGTAGTGAGATCAAGGGAAGAAGAGTTGATCCATACTCACATCCCTGCAATGTCAAGAAAAGCTAAAGAAAAAATCCAGCACAGGTAGAATACATGCTCCATAGAATTTATGAGAGGACATGGGCAAGAATTCCATTCATAAATCAATAAACATGTTTTTAAGCACATACTATAATTGCAAGCACTTTGGTGAACACTGGGGTTACAAAAAAAAAAAAAAGCACATTCCTTGCCCTTGAGGAATTCAAAATCTCTTATGGAAGACAACATGTAAACAGATTTTATTCATATAAATACATAGATGGATAAATAGATAATATCTATGTAGATATATGCATATACACGTATGCATATGTTTATGTGTATATAAGATAAATAGGAAATAATTGAGAGAGTGATTCTACTAGAATTAAGAAAGATCAGAAAAGACTTGTTGTAAAAGATGAATTTTTGTTGGGACCTAAAGGAAGCCAGGGAAGGCAGCAAGTGGAAATGAGGAGAGAGAAAATTTCTGGCAGGGCAGACATTATTCCTTCAACAACTAGGAGGTCCGTGTCACTGGAGTGAAGAGTGTGTGGTAGGGAGTAAGGTATAAACAAATTTGAAAGTATGTTGAGGGATAGGTTATGAAGCGATTTGAATTTTAAACAGAATATTTTGTACCTGGAGGCAATAGGGAGCCATTAGAGTTTACTGAGTGTGGGATGGGAGTGGAGGGTGGGGGAAGGAAGTGACATAGTCAGGCATATGCTTGAGGAAAATCACTTTGGTGATTTAATTGAAGATGGATTGGAGTCAGGATGTAATTGAGGTAGGCATATCTACCAATAGGGTATTAAAATATTACAGATATAAAGTGATGAGGGCCTGTACCAAAGAAGTGGCGGTCAGAAAAGAGAAGTGAACATATTTGAGAGATGTTGCAAAAATGAAATTAGTAGGCCTTGGCAACTGATTGGATTTTAGAAGGATAGCTAAGACAGGGAGTCAAGGATATGCCTAGGTTTTGAACCTGAAGGACTGAAAAGATGGTGCCCTCTATAGTAATAAGGGAAGTAGGAAGGGGAGAGGGCTTAGGGGTAAAAGTAAGAGATCTGTTTTGGAAACTGGACATCCAGTTCAAGATGTCTAACAGGTGATTGGAGATGCTATATTATAGGTCAGCAGAGAGGTGAGGGTAGTTAAGCAGATTTGTGAATTATCAGCCCAGAGATGATAATTTAATTCATGGGAGCTAATGCAATGACCAAGCCATGCAATATAGGAAAATAAGAGAAGACAGTGAGGACAGAACCCCAAGGAGCATTGGTGGTTAGATGGCATGATCTGGATGAGGATCTAGTAAATGATACTGAGAAGGAATGATTTGATAAGTAGAGAAGGAGGACCAGAAGAGAGTGATATCCCAAAAATATAGGGAGAAAGGAGAACTAAGAAGGAAAAGGTGATTAATAGCATCAAAGATTGCAGAGAGGTCAAGAAGAATGAGAAATGAAGAGGATAGGCAGGTGTGGAAGGGTTACAGTCTTCAGAGATGAAGAGGATATTCATATCATTGAAATCAGATATCCTTTGCAGCAAAACTGGGCTTATTTTGTTATGAACATAGTGTTTTTCGCAATAATTTGCTATGTGTGAGATACTTTATTTTTCAAGTCAGTGGTCTCTTGTAGGAGAATCCCTCTATATAGAGCACCCTCTGGTGGACTGAAGAAATAATATAATGTGTTTGAATAGGAAATCCAAGGACCTGTTGCAACTCCAAGATATCTGGGAAGAAGGATAAAATTTAAATTAGACAAAAACTAAGAAAAGGAAAAAAAAATGGAAAATGAAAGGAAAAAAAAAACCAAGTTTGTGGTACTTTTTCCCCTTTGAATGAGAGTCCAGTCCCAATTAAGCTTCGAGAGCATATGATGATCTGCCAAAAAGAAATGGGGACTTAGAATTAACTGGAACTCATACCTTCACACTCAGGTGAGAAACTAAAATATTTATGCATAAAAATTCTGCCATGAGTCCTCAAACACATGGGGGAATCTATGAATTTCTCTAGTGCATCTCTGCTCACATACAGAGAAATCCAGAAAGTTTGGACAAAAATATCTCCAAAGCTCCCTGAGATGTATAAGGCACTCTCTATTCCTCCCATATGCACTAGCAAAACCGCAATATATTACAAATGAAGGGCCAAACTTGATGATAAGAAAAGCAGATTATTTCAAAACTAAATCAAAGAAAATTAAAATGTATCCTAAACATTGGTGAGGCCACAAAAAAATGGTATTTGAGAATGATTGAAATCAACTTCTTAATTCCAGACAAAATAATCACTTAAATTTGGTAGAAAAGAAGTGGGAACAGGGAAAAGAATAGGTAATAGAAGAAAGATTTAAGAGAAAAAGAAAAGGGACCAATCCTCCACTATACTTTAGAAGCTCTTAAAATAGTTCATTTGAGTGATATATTTTCTATTACAATTTGAAATACAGCATGCAAATAACTGAACCAGCACTTTGTAACTGGGAACTCGAAAATGATTGGAGTCCAATTATGCCTGTGGTTTCACAATTACACAATTATCAGTTCCAAATACCAGGGGACAGGAGACCAACTCTGAAAAAGGTAGCATTCAGCCCATGGCCCCATTTTTGTTTTTCTTAACTCTGGTGAAGGTATTAAATTGCACACAACACCTTCAATATAAACTATACAGAAGCACACAAAACACACCCTTTCCCAACATCTTTTTCCACCCCATGAACTGTCTGCCCACTGCATTTAGCTCATATGAAGAGAAATAAAACGATTTGGGAAGAAAGAAAATGAAACTCACCTTAATTTTTAATTTCTAGTGGGCTCTGGTCTCAGGATATAGATGTAGCTGAGAGCTGACAGCAACATGAAGAAGAAAGGGAAAGAAAGAAAAAGAGTAGTTTTTATGGTAAAGGGAGAAAAAGAATAATAGTCATCAATGTCATTGGGGCTAGAAGTCTCTAATGGAATGTTCTCAGTATGTGTACTTGGATTTCTGTTATTTAATATTTGCCAATATTTTTATTAAATGTATATTTGGTGTGTACATTAAAGTTGTAGCTGGGAGCAATAGCTAGAGAGGAAACACTGGATAACACAGTCATGGTGCAAAAAGACTTTGACAGGCTAGAAAATAAGGTACAACCTACTAAGAAAAAACTCAGTTAAGACATCTGTGAGGGTGCCATTTTTCCAGTTGCTCAGGTTCACAACCTTAAGTATCATCCTCATTTGCTCTTACCCCACATGTCAAACCTGTTGCCAAAAATTGCCGTTTTAAAATATGCAGCATCTTCTCTCTTCTTATATTGCCACTACCCTGGTATAGGACTTAATCACCTTGCATCTGAATTATTGGAATACTTCTCAACATTATCTCCCTGCCTTGTCTCTCTCCATTTAATTCCATCCTTCATTCAGCTGTAAAACTGACTTTTTCAAAGTGGCAGATCTGACCATGTCAACTACTCTCCTCCATCCAACGAACTCCAGTGACTCCCTGTTATCACCAGGAACAAATATAAAATCAATTGTTTGACACATGAAGCCCCTGACAACCTTGCCTCTTCCTACTTTTCTAGTCTTCTTATATTTTGCTCCTTTCTCTGTTATCTGTAATCTATCAGAACTAGCTTTCTTCCTGTTCCTTGATCATGACACTCCTTATTCTAATTTTATGAGTTTTTACTGGCTCTCCTCTAGTGCTTAAAATGCTCACATTCCCCACCTGTACTTCCTGGATCCCTGACTTCCTCAGCTCAAATTCTATGCCTATAAGGGCTCTTTCCTAGCATCTGTCCTCCCCCATTTCTCATTGCTAGTACCTTCCCTCTAAGATCACATCCCATTTACACCACATATATCTTGATGTAGACACTTATTTGCATCTTTCCTCTCCTCTATTCTCAAATTCTTTGGCCTTTTATTCTAGTCAACACTCATTGCTCATCAAACCCCAACCCTAGATTATTCCCACTATCCACATCCCTTTTGCTACTCATGTGCTTCAGGAATGAATTAGATAAAGTGTCACAATCATGTTAACCTGATCTACAATGAATTTATTTTATCTAGTTTCAATTGCACATCTACTGCACTAAGGTAATATTTTTATTTTTAATTTCTCTTTAATCAACTGGTACAATTTTCTCTTCAAGCCTTCAACAATATAATCAAAGATCTCTACTGAGAATGTATTACCAATGAAAAAATATGCAGAAAACAATCGACAAGAGAAGTAGAAAAACACACAAAGCCAGGGAACTATATGACTAAAAATGTAGTTGAGCTGGTGGTATAACAAAAATAAGGGATGTTAAAAGAACAACTTGAGCAATACATTGACATTCTATGTATCCCCATTGCTTAACCCAGTACTGGGGACCTAGTTAAATTAAAATTTAATTTAGCAATAAAACATATTTAAATAAAATAATGTTAATAGTCTCCTTAATAATGCTATTTAAGATGTGCTAGTTGAATAACAGACCTATTATTCTTTCCATTACTCTATGAGTAATTAAGAATGACTCCTTTAAAAAGATCTGCTCTTGAAAGAGAAGACACATACTGGGTGACTCATATGGAATTGCCTTTCTTCCACTGATTGAATCAGAAGTAGTTGCCTCAAGGTAAAATAATTTTGAACAAATGATGGGAGTATTGACAAGTTATGGCCAAAACTCTTCTTCTTGGCCTCAATATTCAGAATGTTGTTCAATTTCCAGGAAAATCCTTATAACAGAGATCCAAAGACACAAGGCAAATATTTGAGCCTCAAAGGGCTCATTTGACTCTCAGCACTTTCCAGAATAACATGATTAGAAAATAGGAAGTTTCCAACGGTGGGAAAAGAACAGAAACAAAAACACATGGTAAGAGTGAAACCAGGAAATATCTAGAAATAGTTCTTGTATAAAAAGGTTAGTCCTGAGAAGACATAATACTTGCTTAATTCCTTGTACTTAGCAGAAGAATATCTGAAAGTTTTGTCTATATGGATTACCTAGTAGAGTGCTTTAACTAAGCAGACCAGTCAAACCAGATGAACAGTAGGCTAATTCAATAAGCATCTAGGTGGTTCAGTGGATAGAGGTCAGGGCCTGGAGTCAGGACGACTTGAATTCAAATCTGACCTCAGACACTTACTTGCTATGTGACCCTATAACTTGACCTCTGATTCCCTTAATCCACTGGAGAAAGAAAGGGCAAACCATTCTAGTATCCCTGCCAAGAAAACCCCCTGGACAATATTGATGTGATATGGTCCATGGGATCATGAAGAGTCAAAGGTGACTGAACAACAACAACAGCATGATTCAATTAAATCTCTCCTCTGATAGACTGATGTAATTATCTGTGTTGACTGGCCATGCTGATGTTGAGGATAATTACAGATAGACTGGATTCTTGAAAGAAAAATGGCACAAATGGTAAGAGACACTGAAAACATACATTCATTGTTAGTGGTGAAAGATGCCTGTTAATTTGATCAAATTCATTTCCACAAACAATTATTAAATCCCTGCTATGTGCTTGGTATGGAGTATTTAAAAACAAAATAATTCCTACCCTCAAGAAATTTACATCCTATTCACTGGAAAACCCTATTTCTATGCCTTCAAGGTAGATATGGAAGAATTATTCTCTAATATAGATTTCACTTTATATGTTCATCCTATATATAAATCTAGGGAGATAAGTATACATGAATAATCCAACGGCATGTATCTCACTTAGAAAAAAAAAGGATTCTGATTCTGGGCTTTTTTTTCACTGACAAATTGATGATAGTGGCATCATAGATCAATTATTTGAATTTAAGAACAAAGACAATCTATAAAAAATAAAGATTATCATCATTATGAAAGGATTTTATATATTTGTAGAGTCAGATGAAAATCATAGTTAGATCAAACAACTAGTGAGTCATTTATTAAACACAGAGATGAATTCTACTCTGAGATTTGCCCAGTGCTCCCCATTAAATATTAACTGCTCATCAAGATTTTTTCACACTTGAGATGGTACCGGTGGACTTCAAGTGCTTAGTAAGGTGAAATTAGCCTGAAAGTAAAATCAAGTTTCAGTTAATTATGGAATGAATCTTCTGATAAGATGGTAATGACTAATAATAATAATAAATATTTGTATTATACCTATTATGGGGCAGGCACTGTTCTAAGTGATTTACAAATATTATCTCATATGGTTCTTACAACAACCGTGTGAGATAGGTGCTATTATTGTCTCCATTTCACAGTAGAGGAAGCTGAAGCAGACCAAGATTAAGTGACATGCTCAGGGTTTCATAGTTAATAAGTGTCTGAAGCTGGATTTGAACTCAGTTCTTCTTGATTCTAAACACAGTGATTGATTGTATCACCTAGCTGCCTAAGAAACAATTTTTATATTAAATACACTGCTAACTAATATTGATATTTAATTATTGAGTTGGCAACTAAATCGTGGTACTGAAATAATTTATTCTTAGTAGAAGTCCTTACTATCTTTTTTTCTTTTTCCTCCAAGGCTATTTGTGCATTTCCATCTCTGCTAAACCCTCCTCTAGTAATGCTTCTTATTAACACATTCTGGATACATGATGTTTTCCCAAGACAGATATATTTCATATTTGCTCTTCTCAGTAACACCCTTTCTGAACTACTTCTTCAACTTGCACTCATGGGTCACCAGACGGGAGTTGCTACCCATGGATTATAAAACTAACATTACATTGTGGATAGTTCCCCTTACTGCTATTTTTGCTCACAAGCACCCACCAGTGTATTTCCTGTTAACAATCAGCCAGTAGACCTAAATAGTTTTTAGCAAAGACATTTACTAAGATGCTGCTGTAAGAAAAGTTGATACAAAGCAAGTCCTTAAAGAAGTGGGACACATTCTACCACAAGTAAACACAATGTCTATTGGAAGAATGTGTTAAATGAGAAAATTGCTAAGCAAAAAATAAGTCACAGCTCCTGGGTTTTCAGTGTATAGAAACTTCCCTTCTATTTGTAGTCTTTACACATCTCTTCTGGAATTAATAATGAGTGAAATAGTAGTGTTTCTTCTGGTTGTGCCACTCAGCTGGCTCCCCATGTTGGCAAATGTCTTAATTTTTTAGCCAGCATGCTGCTCCAAAATGAAGGGTAATGCCAGGATGTCCTGGAGCCAGATGTAATTTGCTTAGCAGAACTGATTATTAAATTTTCAGTGATTATTTACTCCCTTAGAAACTGACAATTGCTACATATTGGGACACAATTTATTACTTTGTTAATGGTCTACACTTTTAAAGCGTGGTGATAATGCAGATAAAACATTAAAATCTGTATGTGCAAACATTCCTTACTCCCACCCCCAACTCCCTCTCCTCAGGCTATGAGAATCTGGATGTTAAACATTTGCCAGCAAAACCCTGTACTACTCTATAAACATTGCTTGAGCTCAGCAGGAGGGCAGTAGATGTCTCAGGAAATGAAGTCATAACAAGACTGGAGGACTAGTGACTGTAGACTAATGAGTAATTGGTGCTTTAACATTTGCAATGGGCTTGACATCAAATATTTGCAAAATGGTTAGCATAGTGCCTAACACATAGTAGGCACTAAATAAATGTTCACTCCCTCCATCTCTTCTTCATTAATTATTTGATTTGTACCTAATAACACCCCTGGATAATGCTCCTTGAAGCTGAGTCTACCAGAGATAGCCTGGCAACTATTCCATCCATGACTGTCTTTGGTTGCCTGCCTGTGTTCTCAGCTAGATACATTATCTGCTACTGGTTCAATAACTCTGAAGACATGGTCAGTGTAGGGGAGGGAGTCATCTCCTCCTTCTGTAGTACTATGATACAGACAAGAGTAATCCTCCTTGTATCACTCTCAAACCTGGACTCCAAAATGAATTACTTCACTGGTCCAATTAATGGGACTGATTCCCTAAACAATTACAAGATATTTCCTGTATAATAGCCATCATCTGAAGACAAAGGTCCTCTAATCCTCTCAGTTTGATAAAGGAAATGTTAATATATTATTCTGGGCTTGCATAAAATTATTTTTAAAAACTACTTTATACTTTGTTATTACATTTTGGGCCATCTATGATCATATCAACTGAGGTAAGTCAGTGCTAGGTACTCTGATAAGCACTGAGAGTATTAAAAAAAAAAGAGGAAGGCAAAAGATAGTCTTTGTTCTCAGAGTTGACAGTTTAATAGAGGAAACAATATGAAAACAATTATATACTAAGAAGGTATCTTCAGGGTAAATTGTTTGTAATCACCAGAGAGAATTCATTAGCATTTAAGGGAGATCAGGAAAGGCTTCTTGTAGAGGATGGAATTTTAGCTGGGACTTTAAGGAACCCAAGAAAGTCAGGTGATAGACATGAGAAGAGGAAATTCTAGGTATAGAGACAGCATTAGAAAATGCTAGGATTTGAGAGATAGTGTCTCTTATTCTAGAAACAGCAAAGAGGCCAGTGTCACTGATTCAGAGTATGTAGCAGTGAGCAAGGTGTATAAAGACTGAGAACGTAAGGGAGGACCAGGATGTAAAAAGCTTTGAACTTTAAACAGACAATTTTATACTTGATTCTAGAGGTAATAGGGAACCATTGAAGTTGATTGAATTGGGGAAGGGAAGGGTGACATAGTCAGATATATTTTAGGAAGATTAATTTGATAGCTGAATAGAGAATAAACAGAGTCATTCCTTTTTTACTCTCCTCATTCCAATAATACTGGACCCTAGTATAACCCTAGACGTTTTTTTTGTTTTGTTGTTTTTTTTTTTTAAGAAAAAAGATCCCTTTCTTCTATTCTGCCAGTTCTGTCCACACTCTGGAATACCTGTTCCACAACTAACAAATTCCTCTCACCTTAGAACTCTTCTCTCACTTTTCCTTTGGACATTCCTTGAGATCTGTCTCCCTCTGATAGCATTGCTTCTCTAATATTGACCATGACTTTTCTCATATTCCTCACCCATCAAGGAGGAGGAGTCAGAATACTCCTTGTCCCCATGACCATTTCCATACTTCTCTCTGCTTTGACAATTCAGCAACCTCTCCTCATTTGAAGTCCTTGCTATTCAAATCTATTGACCTATCCAGCTCTTGGTGTTCTTTAGTCTCCTGAACTCTCAGTAAAAATAATGCCTATTCCACAGTCTCAATCTGTAGCTGAACTCTTGCACTTATGCTATGGAGTTTAGCATAGGTGTTGATGTTCTACCAAATATGCTAACTTCCTAGTTCATCAATCAGCTCAGTTCCTATGATATAACACTACACTTACTAAGCTATACACAGAGTTAGGCAAATCCTTGCTCTTACTATCACCAGCTTGCAAGGACATGAAATCTGAAATCCTTTGTTCTGATCATAATATTTTATTATTTCATTTTTTCTATGCCTTACTATCCTTAACTGTTTTATTTATTATTACTAATATTTTTTTGTCATGACCTCCATTCTATTCACCTTTGTTCGTTCTCAGACCATCACCCCTTCACTTGCTCTTCCTCATCTCAAACCCTGGGTGAACAAAATCAATCTATACTATCCTAATTCCTCAAATCCCTTGACCTCTTGCCTTATTAACAATCATACCTTGTTAGATTTAACTTCTGGATTACTCCCATCATCTTCCTCCTTCAGTCATATGAATGTACTGTTCATGGTCATAAAACCATGTTGATTGAGTCCTATGCAAATTTATTTATACAACTTCCTTAGTGAAAAAAGGCTATTATTTTGTTTCTCAATAATAAAGTCTTTATCATACTCATGATATCTTTTTTTCTAAATGAGATCTACTGAAACCTCTGTTGTACCTTCTTGTGTCACCCTTTCTTTCAAATGAGGAGCTTATCTTATTCTTTACTAAAAAGGAGGACATTTTCTGAAAGGTTCTTCTCTGCTCTTTATCCCAATTCCTCTCAGGTCATCCCTTACTACTTCATCCTTCATACTGTGATCTATTGGATAAATACACAGTCTTTCTCCTTGTCAAGACAAACTCCTCTAGTTTCACCCTTGAACCTCTTTCCTCTCTCTTCTTCAAAAGAATCCTCTCCAGTGTCGCCCCTCTTCTCTTTCTCTAATATTCAGTCTCTTCCTATCTACTTGTCCCTTCCCTGCTATCAGCAATGACACCCCTGTCTCCACCATCCTTACGAAAAAAAAATCTCATTTAAAACTACCATTCCCACAAACTTCCATCCAATATCTTCCTTCTCTTCTTGCCTAAACACCTTGGAAAAGTCAACTAGAATAGGTACCCTCACTTCCTTTCTTCTTACTTCTAAATCTTCTGCAGTCTGGATTCCATCCTTGTCATTCAACTGGAACAGATCCCTCCAGAGTTACCAATAATCTCTTAATTGATAAATTAAATGGCTTATTCTCACTCATCCTCCTTGTCTTCTATGCAACTTTTGACACAATCACCTTCTTCTCTTGTGCACTATCTCTCATCTGATTGTCTTGGCATTCTTCTTTCTTTGTTTTCCTGCTACTTGTCTTATTTCTCCTCAGTCTATTTGGATTAATCTTCATCCATGTCACATTTACTTAAAATGAGTGTCCTGCAGGGCTTTGTCCTAGGTTCGCCTCTTCCCTTTTATGTACTACGTCACTTGATCAGGTCCCATGAGTTCAATTGTCATTGCTATTTAGATGATTTTCAGATCTGTATAACCATTTCTAGTCTTTCTTATGAACTCCTGTCCTACATCATCTAGTACTTATTTAATATTTACTACTGTGTGTGTGGATGTGTGCATATACTATTTATATCCTGTGGGAATCTTAAACTCTAAGTCAAGTCAACAAGTATTTTTCTAAAACTTACTATGACCCAGACACTATGCCACATGATGAAGATACAAAGAAAAGAAAGCAAAAACAACACACACACACACACACACACACACACACACACACACACACACATGCATACTAACAAACAAAAAAAGTCCCACCAGGAGGTCTCATTCTAGGAGGGGGGCATCCAGAGTCCCAAATAGAACTAATCCTTTTTGTAATTTTTCTTCTTACTTTCAAGCATGTATCTCTGTGTTTTCCTAAAAAACTTCACTCTCACTTAACCTGTATAAATAATTAATTGCTAAACCTTGTCATTTCTACCTTTATAACACACATCTCTTTTCCACATCTGCTCCCCTCTTAACATAACTATTCATCTAATTTAGGCCTTTATTACTTGAAAATCTCTCTGTCAATTAACCTAGAATAATCTCTTCCCTATCCAATCCACACAAATGCTGAAGTCATCTTCCTAAATTGTAGCTATGACTGTCTCCCACCGCACTGCCGCAAACTCAGTCAACTCTACTGACTCTCTTTCACCTCTAGGATCAAATAGAATGTCCTCTGACATTTAAAGAAATTGACAGCTAGCCCCTTTGTATCTTTAGTCTTCTTTCATTTTACTTCTTTTCATACATTCTTCTATCCAGCCATTCAAATCTCTTATTTTACACTCAGGACACTCTTGTGTGTGTACGCTACTCTCTTTTATACTCACTGTTCACCATGTCCAACATATTCTTCTTTTTCACCTCCAATTCTTAGAATTTTTGGCTTCCTTCAAGTCTGTCTCAAAAACCACAATCTTCAAGAGTCCTCTTTAAGTTTTCACAAATGCTAGAAACTGTTTCTTTAAGCTTACCTATTGTGTGTTCTGTATGCATCTTATATGGACTCTGTCTCTGTCTCTCTTTTTCTGTCTCTCTGTGTTTCTATATCTCTGTCTCTTTCTACCTTTCTCTGTCTCTCTCTCCACACACACACACACGCACGCACACACACACAAACACACAGACACACTATTATTTGTTCATTCATTTATTTATTTCTATTTGTTTACTCTGCCATTAGAATGTAAGCTCCTTGAGAGTCAGAACTACTTGGAAACTCATTTCATTTTATTATTTGTTCTTACTGCATGTAATGGCATATTTGTAAGTGCTTAATAAGTGTTGATTAATTGAAATCACACGTCTAATATTTATTACCTATTTTAACCTTAAGCAACTCAATTAGCTTATCTGGCTCTTAAGTTCCTCATCATCAAACAGAGATAGTTTGACTAAATTACCAATAAGGTTCCTTCCCTCTCTACATTTATGATCACGTATACTCTAGGAATTTTAATCTAAAAATGTGTACTTGACTTTATTTAAAATTGTTTTGGTGCCAAAATTTGCACATATGTGAGCCTTAATTTATAAATTGAATTGGAAAAAAATATTCTTTTAAAGAAATAATGCACAGAATAGAATATTTTTCAAAGATTAAAACTGACTGTGGTCCAATCACAATTGTTCAATTGAAAGCACCATATGTGTAGTCAGTATTGTCTGTGGGGCAGGTGGCAGAGTTCTTCATAAGAAAGGTGATGGGGCAGAATTCCTACTATGACTTCCTAGGGATTATTGAGCTGAGCAGAAAGGAGAGAAGGGTGGTTTGTACTTCTTTTTTGTTTTTTATGAAAAGAAGGGAGGGGAAAAGCAATAAAGCAAAAAAGCATTTCCTACAGGTAGCCTTAAATCATTCAGCACAGAGGCCCTTGGAGAGCTACTCGGTTCCTCTTTCCTTTCTAGAATGAGCTTTTTGGCTAAATGTTCCTCATCGAATGCTCAATGTCTTCACCTGGCTCTCTGAGGACTTCTACCCAGACTTGTTCTGGCATGACAACATCCCGGCTTCTTCAGAAATGGGCCTTTATCCATGCATCACTTTCAAAAAATCTTTCAATGGCTCCCTTGTGGCAGCTGCTGACCGTTCTGTTTTGTTTGTGATAATGTGCTAATGCCCTGAGACCTAGCATAAATTTTCTCCCTGTATCATCATTTGTCGAAGTCACAACATGGGGTTAGAAACAAAAAGACAGGGAGAAAAAAAACGAAGAAAGAAGCAAAGTAATGATACAAATAAAATTTGACTTTTCTTTTATTTTACCCTATATAACTCTCTCCCCTTCTGCTTAATCACTAAACCATCTGATTGTACAGAGGAGACTACTAAAATAAACAGCTAAACTCTCACATATCTCACTCTTTGTTCAGAAATATTTTTTCTTCTTTCCTTTCTTTCTTTCCTTTTTTCTTTCTTTTCTTCTTTCTTTCTTTTCCTTTTCTTTCTTCCCTTCTTTCTTTCTTTCCTTTTCTTTCTTTCTTTCCTTCCTTCTTCCTTTTTGCTTCCTTCTTTCTTTCCCTTTCTTTCTTTCCTTTTCTTTCCTTCTTTCTTTCCTTTCCTTTTCTTTCTTTCTTTCTTTCCTTCCTTCTTTCTTTCCTTTTCTTTCTTTCTATCTTTTTTTCTTTCTTTCTTTCTTTCACCTACTATCAATCAGGCACTGTGCAGGACAGCAAAATTAAGTGGTCTGGGCCCTTCACCAGAGAAATATGTTGAAGATGACACCACAGACAACAGCTTCTCCTGGTTCTCTCCATGGAATACTAATAGGACAATGGGACTAGGAAATAAGCAGATAAACAAAAAGTTGATATTCTTAACTCATGGTTTACTTAAGTTGATATTTCGTTGATATGTCCAGGTTTTCATTGTATAACTTGCTTGGTATAAACACATAGACACTTGCAAAATATATTTATTTAGCATAAACTTCACCGTATTTGTGCATATGAAAGGCATAGGCTCTACCTCTAAACTGTTTGCAGTCTAATTTATTCAAGATTTAAAAGCAATTAGGTTGTGCAATAGAAAAAAATATTGGAAGTGATATTAGGAAGACATTTGCTAGTAAAGTGACTCTGCAGAAGTCACTCTACCTCTCTTTGTCTCAATTTCCTCATTTGTAAAGTAGGATGATAATGGCTATTCCCTTCCAGGGTTGTTGTAAAGATCAAATGAGATAATATTTGTAAAGTGCTTAAGAAATCTTAAAGTATTATGTAACTATTATTATTATTTAAGCTTTTTCATGAATAACATGAAGGAAACAAAGGTGAAAGTATAGTTTCGAACATTTGTAATTCCAGGAAATATAGGAACATTGAAGAATTGTGGATTAAGCTAGTGAAGAAACAGAATAAAAGAAATTTCCCTATTCCCTAGGGAATAAAGAAAGGATATGGTGTCTAGTTGACTTGTCTACTGATGATTTTAATATTACGAACAATAAAAGCAAATCCACTTACTTCATAATAGGAAAAATTAGGCTATGTAAAAAAAATTATTTTTTTTACAAGTAAAAGCTGTAAGACACATATACCAAGTGCGTGTATATTTTCTATCTTTAGATATCTTTAAGACTAGCATATAATCCAAGAAAGATAAGTGAGGATACCATTCTAAAGAAGGGGGAAGATGACCTTCAGAATTATGATTCTTACAATCATTTTCCTCATTGATTAATAGACTATTAACATTGGAAAGGACATTTATGATCTAGTCCAACGAGTTCATTTTACAGATGATGAAATTCTACAATAATAATGATTAAGCAATTTCTCCAAGTTCACATAGTAAGGTTAGATAGTATCATGGAAACAATGAATATAAACTTGAACAGATTTTAAGAAATTGTAGAGAAGTGAAGGGCCAGGGGTGTCACTGGTATAATGAAGTCGGCACGTTGCTGAAAAACAGCAACAACTTTACTATATAGAATGTACACACTTTACACGCTTAGCTGGTAGGTGTGCTTGTCATTCCAAAGTGACATGAAGTACCCATAATAACAAAAAAAGAAAACTTGAGACAAAGCCTAAATGGAATTATGTTCCAGACATATTAATAGCATTGGAGTCATGATCTCTAGCACTCACCATATATTTTGAGGTTCTGATCATATATTCCTGACCATCAAGTATGAGTTTTATCTTCATTATCCTGGGAAGTGCAAGAAGAATAGGTGAACACCTGGATGATGCACAGATATGCACAAATGCATATGTGAGTGCCTATGTGTGGGCAAGAAACCTAACTCTAGAAGGCTTCATTTCAAAGATATGTTTGTGACCCTGTCTCAACCCTTTCCTCAAATGAAGGGTTTGGGAGAATAGGGAGGAAATAATTCATTGGTTTGTCTGCTCCCTCAGCTTATCCTGTCTTAAATTGAGTTCTATGAAGTCCCCCAAATTTCTGCCATCTGGGTCAATGCACATTTCCATATTGGCCTTAGAATTGTCTGAAATGATGTCATATTCAATTCAGTTTTTGCTGAGAGAGTAATGTGAAACTGCTATTTAAGGATTTTTCTCTATCCCTTACTTAAGCACTATTGTGTGAGCCACATTACTATGTTGAAAAGCCAGTTTATAAAACATCATTTCTTTATTTAAACCATTAAATGAATGGTTTTGTAACTCCTGTTGGCAACCCAAGGATTCCAATAATGCACAATAGACAGTCCCAAGACCCAAACATAGTTAAATTATGCATTAAACTTCTCCTTTGCAGGAACTTTTGTTAGCTGATCATTCAGTCTATGACTGTTCTGCCTTTAAATGTGATATTGAATTTGAGTTAGTTCCTCCCCACTGAGGAAACACAGTTCCTATTTTCAACTCCTTAAAAAGCCCAGAAGCTTTATCATTGGCACTGAGCATGCAACATCTTAAATCATGGCATGAAATTGAGCCCCTTTCTATAACAGCTTGCCATGCATCAGCTTGGCTGGCACCATTCCTGCCTTTGGCATCATTTTTCAGTGGTCGATGTGCCAATAAGGTTTCACCTCAGGTAACTCTTCAAAAGAAAATCCTAATCAATTTAATATGATGGGAGACATCTTAAAGGGGGGAGAAAAAAACAACAACTCTGAAAGCCTGTTTTAACATGTAGTGGAAAAAAAGCCACGGGGTGTTTCCATCAGAACTCTTGGAAGTCATACAATGGATAGAGGGAAAAAGATCTTAGATGGGGGAGGGAAGGGAGTAAAGAGTGGGAAGTTTGCTTGAATCATTCTTGGCCAAGGTCTGCTTCTAACTAAATGTTCATGGAAAGGGTTTAGAATTTCATACCTCTGTGGACAATTAGCTACACTTAATGTAAGTAACTTCAGAAGAAAAACCTTAGAAAGAATCCTTCCTTTTTTATTCTTTACCTGATCTCCATGACTATGCAATCACACTGATGAAGGGATATGTGTGTGTGTGTGTGTGTGTGTGTGTGTGTGTGTGTGTGTGTGTGTGTGTGTGTGTGTGTGTGTGTGTGTGTGTTTAGGTGAGGCAGAGTGTCTTATTCATTTTGATTTCACCTCTCTCATTAGGTAAAGCACAGAGTCCATAGCAAGATGCTGAATAAGGAAAAAAAAAGTTGGAGAAAAATTTTTAAAAAATATATCTTTGTCATTTATGGCCAGTAACAATATTAAAATTGTTTTTCAAAGAGGTAAACCTAAACATAAGAAAAATTTGAAAGAAGAAATTTCACCTGTAATCACTTCAGTCTTGTCTCTACTAATTAATTCCCAGCTGTGTGTATACTGTTAGAAAAGAATTAGTAAATTATTCTTCTTTTCATCACTAAAAATATAGAGCAAGTAGGTGTCATCTGATAAATGGCATACTTGTAAAACTCAACAGAGAAAAATGATGGTTTTCTGATGCAGAGGTCAAAACAGAGACAGCTGGTCAACTGACAGCCACAGATGGGTGAATAGTTTATCTACTGTATAGTAGATAGTCCCTTGCCTCTAGCCTAACCAAAACTCTCTAGACATTGATAGGAGACTCTCCATATAATTTCATCTATGCCATGTGGGCAGTTTCAAGCTTGTGATTTATTCTTTCGTTTTCCTTGGAAGGACAAAAGTTAGGTGAAACACAAGTTATTCTAATAGGCCAAGTAAGCCTCACGTGATATTTAAGATTTGGTATGTGTTGGAAAGAGTGCTTTGGAGATAAAAGAACTGTCTCCTTAAGATTGTGTTCTGATCTTCTTATACTTCTAAATAATAACACATAAACTTGTCAATAGAGAATGCAGTGAACTTCTGTCAACCTTCTTGGCCTTCCCCAGGAAGTTTACAGAGATATTCTTTCTTCCTATTCTTATTGGGACTCTTCTCTCCTAAACTGTGTTGAACTCTACTTTTGTCTGACTCCCTCAGACCTGTAGTAACCAGAACAATATGCTACAAATCTGTAATTGATTTTTTCAAGTTCTCTTTTCCATCTATACCATTGGCTGAGTGCTATGATTGAGTCAGCCTTACTTTTCTGGATTCCTAATAAGAGCAGTAAGCCAGTTCATATGAAGAACTAGGCAACATTTTCAGTCTTGTTTCTTTTTTGAAATCATTTAGCTTATGGAATAAAAAATCAGAAGTCATGGATTGTAAAATTGTGTCATGTCCCTTCTAGGGCAACTAGGTGCATGGTGGATAAAGAGCTGGGCCTGGAATTAGGAAGACTCATCTTCCTGAGTTTAAATCTGGTCTCTTAAGTTTAGCACTGTGACCCTAGGCAAATTCCTTAACCTTTTTTGCCTCAGTTTTCTCATCTACAAAATGAGCTGAGAAGGCAATTGGCAAACTCTTCAGTATCTTTGCCAAGAAAATAATGGGCTTGATTGAAGCTCCAGGGGCAGAACCAAGACCGTGGAGAAGAAACAGGAATTTGCTTGAGCTCCCATTCCAACCACCTCTAACACCTGTAAAAAATGACTCAAAACAAATTTTAGAGGGAAGAAGGAAGAGAATCTGAAACTCAAAGTTTTAAAAGCAAATATTAAAAAAGTGTTTCTACCTGCAACCAGGAAATAAGATCTATAAGTAATGGGGTATAGAAATCCATCTTGCCCTATGAGAAAGTAAGTGGAAAGGGGGTAATGGGGAGATAGGAGGGGATAGAAGAGAAGGAAGACTCGGGGAAGGGGTAATCAGTATGCTTGCCATCTTAGGGTGGGGACTAGGGGAGAGATGGGAAATGGGATTTTCCCCCTTTCTCTTCTCTCCCCCAGTAGGCAATGTGTAGCAAAACAACCATTCCAATAAGAGATACCGTGCATAGTAGAGAGCATTCCAGTCACAGAATCAAAGTGATCAATGGAGAAGAGCAGGCCTACATAACAGCAGAGTGTCCAACACTACAGACTTGCTACGCGGGAAACCACATGAAAACAATGTGCAATGACACCAACACTGTAGAACAGATTCTTTCCATCAATGCCTCTCTTCAGGCATATTGTATATTTTGTCTATTCTTTCAACTTATGCTGTATTTTTTTGTGCACAAACCTATATCCCACGTTTCTGGGGGAAAAGATGTTGTAGCTTCCAATCTATGTGATTTCAGTAAATATTTTTGCTTTCCTTTTTTATTATTTGAAGGGGTGAAGGCAGGGCAATTGAGCTTAAGTGACTTGCCCAAGGTCACACAGTTAAGAGTCTGAGGCTGAATTTGAACTCAGGTCCTCCTGACTCCAGGGCCAGTGCTCTAGTCACTGCACTACCTAGCTTCACCTTGTTTTGCTTTTTAAAGTCACCAAGAGTACTGCCCTACAGTTTCTTCAAGGTGATTACAAAGTTTCTTCACACCACCAAAAGAAGTAAAGAGATGTACCTACCTCTTTAAATTTTCTGAATGGAGTGAAGGAACCTTCCCTGCACCCTGGTGGTGGGTAGGCAGCCCCTGCCTCTCCTCCTCCTGAGTCATCATGATTTTCTTTCACTGAGGATTAAGTCTGTCAGAAAGCTGCTCCACTGCCATGACATTCAAATACACCAGAAGAGTCTTGTGCAGTAATGCAGTAAGATACTTGTGGAACCCAAAATGGTCATTCACTGGCTCAAATCATCTTCACATCCTTCCCAATGTGGAATCACTCCAGAAAGTGTGTGCTGACATAATTAGAGAACTCAAAGAAAGGAATATGAAAGTGAAGAAATTTCTTTGAATGACAACTAAGACACCTTGAATTAACAATATAAAAGCTCCTTGTGGTGAAGGTTCCCAGACCTGGGATAGGTTCCAGATGAGAATCCCCAAATACCTTATTGATTTACAAAGTCCTTTTGCAGTCGTTAAACAGATCACTTCCATCGGCATTGAACTAGGTATAGACGTTGAAGTCAACATTGCAGATGGCATAATCAATCATCTCTTTAAATAAAAGAATTGCAACAACGACAAATAATAATAATAAATAAGAAAACAAACAAATAGATTTCCTTTACAGTGACCCATCTATACTTAGGAAGGGGTGAACCATTTAGGTTCAAATAAGTCACAGCAGAGCAACTGGGTGGCAGAGTGTAAGAGCAAACACCCTAAACCAGGATGGCTGCTAGGACAGTTTCTTTGATCTGCTTTTCTAAGGGAAAGCAACTCAAAAGGGGTTAACAATCTTACTTTAATCATATATACATATACACACATACATACATATGCATACATACACTTATACATATATACACATACATATGTGTATGTGTATATACGTATACACACACACACACATAATCATTCACTTAGCTTAGACAGAGAAAATAACACAACTAAAAAAACCAACATTACATACATACATAGTTAGTTACCATAGAAAGAAGCACCAACATCTGGGTTTTCAAAGATGGGGGACTCAACAGTTGCCCAGAGTCTCATCTGGTCAGATCACACAACTCTTTCTGTAACTGAGCCCCAAAGCAAAACCTCACCTCAGAGTATATATAGCCTTCTTCAGGGTCGGAGGGCATCACCACCTTCCTGACCCACTGCCTAATTACAAACTAACAAAAGGTGAAAAACAAGCCTCCCCATATCAAGCCCCTCTTGTTGGGTTCCACTTGAGGCCCCTTAAGGGTCCGGGAAGATCCTCAAATTCTCATACCATTACACACAGTGGATAGAAAGTTGGGCCTGGAATCAGGAAGACCTGTGTTTAAATCTGGCCAGGGAGTCTTACTATCTGTGTGACGTGGGCAAGTCACTTTTGTTTGCCTCAGTTTACTCTTCTGTTAAATGAACAAGAGAAGGAAATAACAAACCACTCTAGCATCTTTCCCAAGAAAATCCCAAATGGGTCCACAAAGAGTCAGAAACAACTGAAGTGACTGAACCAAGGTCATGCAAAAATTCAAACTCATTATTTATAAATGAATCAATGATTATATTGTTCATTTTTCTATTTTAAGTCATTTACAGTTATGAATGAAGCATCTGAAAACTAAGAGGGGCAAAATTTTAATATCTCTTCTTCTCTATTACCTGCTCTTTACATTCTGTAATTTCATTAAGTGGATTGGACAGGGGTAGGGAGGAGGGTAGTGGTGGCGGCAGTTGATCATGACCTCCTACGCCAGAGTGGAAATAATGCTCCTTCATGCTTCTGGATTATATTCCTAATACGATTTGCATGGAGAACTTTTCATTTAATAGTCCATCTGTTCTTACTGCTTATTCCCTCCTGGAAGTCAGACTTAGTGAAGGATGACTCTCCAAAGGTTCATAAGTTTGATTTGCATAAGCATTCAAAGTTGGGATCTTCATCAGAATCTCTTTGGTCTGGAAATCATGTTAGAAATGTCATGAGACTGGGGGCCCAGGGGAAATTTCTGGGAATTCCTTTATTTCAACCCAACTAGAAATGAAGTCAAAAGTAATCTTTCTTATCTCTTGCTTGTCATGATTTGTATTTTTACCCATTTGATTTTGTGGAAACTAAAATTATATCATCTTTTATTAAAAATCCGTTTGACTTATTTATGTGCTTGAGTTGACCAAATGCTTCATGCTGGTCTTAGGTAAAGTTTCAGATTTATTTTAATTTTGTTTAGGTGAAACTGATGGCAATTTTTTTGGAGAAAATAATAGTAATACTCTTAGCATTGGGCATGCAGAAATCAAGCCCCAAACAACTGGCTGATGTCCACAATTGGAAAGAACAATTTAAATTGTTGGAAGTATTTATCTTCAGTCTTATTTAGAACTGTCCAGATATATGATTGAAAATATAACCTTCCTTGTGCAAAATTCAAACATATTTGTAGAAGCTATTGAATAAACATAATTATCTTTACTTTTGGTTGCTAATGGTTTATACTCATGACAGTGTTTGATTCCTAAATAAACAATTAACTTTCTAAATAAGCATACACATAAACAGAAAACTAATTCATTAATTACCAAGTGTTTGAATAATGGGCCACAGTATATATTCTATAGAAGTCCTGCTTATTGCCCAATTAACCAAATAAATGCTTGAAATCACTCTGAATGTGATCTAGTGGGTTTTAAACAGGAATTTAGGCATTCCAAGAGTATCATTACCAATGACTGGTATGAGCTTCAATAAGTCATTCAAGTACTTCTTTTCTTCAGTTTTATTTTCTGTTAACTGAGACTAAAAAGAGAAACTAGCCTGACTGTCCATCTTGAGGAACTCTGAAAAAAAAATATGGTTGTTCAGGTCAGAGTTTATTGCTTTTGGCCAATGGCCATTGAAAAGAGCAGATATAGTGTGATGTTCAGGAAAAATTAGAGGGAATAAGTTTCTTAGCATGAAAACATTTAGCATTTCAAAGATACTTTAACAAAAGGAATGTAAATTTAATTGTAATTTCTAAAATAACTTTACATCTCATCTCTGAAGCAGGGAATACAACTTGTTTTTTAGGAATTTCACCAATATAGAAGATTCACAGAAATTTGAAGTACTAATTGTTACCTTTTAAATGAAATAAATATTTGATCCTCATGTACTATTTGATTTTCTTTTAACAACCGAGGAATAAAATTTAAAATTATAGAAATGTCCTCCAGGCCTCCCTGGCAAGGAGCCTCTCTTTTTCCCTAAATCAAGTTGTGTCCATAATCAAATGATTCCCTATCCAGTGTAACTTCAGAATTAGGGTGGAGATAGGAGGGGGTGGGATTATGGTTTCCCAGCCCTGTGATTCGCCTGTCCTCATTTTCTTTAATTTTTGAAACAACTTTTTATTGATATCTTCTGTTTTTATTTCACCTATATTTCCCAATGTATACTAATTCTGTTCTCCTCCCCAGAAAGGCAGTCCCTTCTTATAAGAAAGAATGAAAAAGGAACAAATGAAGTTCAGCTAAACTAACATAATCCCAAAGCCTAATATTATTTGCTGTTTTCTACACCTTTACTTCCCCATATCTTCACAGAAGGAAAGGAGAGGTTCAATACTTGTTTAGCAGAAACTCTGAATGGATGCTGCCTCAGTCAAACTGAAACATGTTAAAGACCTTAGCTCAGTGGTTCTCAACCTTCCTAATGCTGTGACCCTTAAAGACTCATATGTGAATGTATCTGCATGTGGGCGGACCCACCTGTAGACGGACAGAGGAGCTGTCTCAGTTCCTAAGACCATCAGAAATATGTTTTCTGATGATCTTAGGCGACCCCTGTGACCTCTGTAAAAGGGTAGTTAGACCCCCAAAGGGGTTACGACCCACAGGTTAAAAAACGCTGCACTTAGCTTAAAAAGTCCAGGGTCTTCCACTTCATCCAGAGACATCTCTAATTGTCCTAATCTATGTCTCACCACTGGATCCAGATAGCTCTTGGTGACTTTGTACAGCCCTCATTCATGCAAATGCAATTCACTTGCATGTTATGGTATCACTCCCCTGGTGTCATCGTCCTCTTCAAAAAGAACAAATGATGATGGCAGCAACAATGAGTGATCTTAGTTTCCCAAGGAGGAAGTACCTGTCTTATAGCAAGAGATGAAAGGAAGCAGGTAACAACTTGGAATGGCCCTGAGAACATTCTCATATGATTACAGATAAAAGGATATGAGATTAACTTAGTCAAATAAATTAACTAAATGTACTCAATTGCATGTTACTATAGCAAATTAAGTAATAATAATACTAAACTTCCCAGATAAGATACTAATTGCAGCTTCCTGAAACTGATTTACTTTAATATTCCTATGCATCCATTGTGGGGTAGCAGTTATAGGTCAAAACATAGTAGATTAGAAGATTTAAATGCTTTCTGAAGATTCTTACCTATGCCTTTATGTAGAATAATAAGTATACCTAGCCTTTATACTTTGTAATAACAGGCAAATTAGGCCTAGGAGTACAAAATGAAAGAGGACAGACACTAATAGTGTTTTTTCAATATAACTCTGATCATAGCAAAAAACACTAAAAAGTGACTTCACAGATGAACATCACCAGATGGTCAATATAAAAACCAAATTGATGATATATATTACTGCCAAAGATGGAGAAGTTCTGTACAGTCAGTTAAAACAAGACCTGGAGCTGAATATGGCTCAGATCATGAGCTTCTTATTGTAAATTTCAGACTTTAATTGGAGAAAGGAAAAGAAATCATCAGACCCTTTAAATATGAACAAAATAGCATCACTTAGAAATAAGAAATGGAGGTGTTTGATAGATTTAAGGGATTAAATCTGGACAATAGAGTGCCTAAGAAACTATGGATAGAGGTTCATAACATTGTATAGGAGTCAGAAAAAAATTACAAAGAAAAAGAAGAGCAAGAAAGCAAAAGTGCTATATGAAGAAGTTTTTTATAAATAGCTGAGGAAAAAAGGAAAACAAAAGGAAAAGGAGAAACAGAAAGATAAAATCCAACTGAATACAGCATTAAATATATTCGCGGGCTCAAAGATCATTGTAGACAGTGACTGCAGTCATGGAATTAAAAGACACTTGGTCCTTGAAAACCAAGCTATGGCAAATCTGGACAGCATACTAAAAAGATGAGAAGAACCTTTGCTAACAAAGGTCTATATAGTCAAAGCTATGTTTTTGTTTTTGTTTTTTTCCCAGTAGCAACATATGACTGTGAGAGTTGGACTCTAAGGAAAGGTGAACATAGCAAAATTAATGCTTTAAAACTGTGGTGCTGGAGAAGACTTTTGGGAGTCCCTTAGAGGGCAAAGATATCAAATCAATCAATACTTAAAGAAATTAATTCAGATAATTGACCAGAAGGTCAAAAGCTTAAATACTTCAACCACATAATGGGAAGGTTGGACTCATTGGAAAGGATCCCAGTGTTAGGAAAGATTGAGGCAAAAGGAAAAGGGGACAGCAGAGGATGAGATGGATAGATAGTGTCATGAAAACAATGAACATGAACTAGGACAGACTTTGGGAAATGGAGGATAGAAGGGCCTGCAATACTATGGTCCATGGGATCACAAAAAATCAGGTAAGGCTGAACAACAAAAAGCATTTATATAGTGTGATGTAGTATTTAGTACCTTCAGTGTGACAACTGGGAGTCAGAAACTAATTCAGAAAAGGATAATCTCAATGAAGTTCAATTTATTTATGTACCCTTTCCTCTCTCCATTACTGATCTTTTCCATTAACAGTCTTCCTATTGAGTGCTTTGTACTGTGGGAGAAGTAAGTCTGATGGCAATTAGGGATGCACGATATATGCTTTAGTAAACACTTGAATTTTGGATAAGAGAGAAGACGTATTTGTGTGACTTTCAATCATAGCAATCAAATATTTGCTGAGGTTCTCCTTATCCCCAGATTCACTAGGTCAATAAAATCAAAATACCTTCCAACCTTTATTTTACATTTTTAAGAAAAAGAGGAAACTATGAATTTCAAGGCATTGTGGGGTTCAGTTCCCCACTTCTCACTGTCATTGGAAGAATGAATTCCCTGAGAGCAATTATAAAATTATAAGTGCTTGAGTAACCCTGAAGTGTTAGAGATCCTAATTCTGTTGATTGTTTTTTTGTTGTTTTTTGGAGGGGGAAAGGCAGGGCAATTGGGGTTAAGTGACTTGCCCAAGGTCACACGGCTAGTAAGTGTTAAGTGTCCGAGGCCTCTTTGGAACTTAGGTCCTCATGATTCCAGGGCTGGTGCTCTATTCACTGTGCCACCTAGCCATCCTGAAAGAATTTTTAAAAGATGTTATCTGCAGTGAACACCATGAAGCAAGACATTTTCCCATAATATCTGACAGTATGCAGATTTTTCAGGACCTATGCCCAACAATGTATTCTTCAGCCATTGCCTTAGTAAAGACCATATGAAGAAAGGTGGAGCTATCTAGGAATACTTTTAAGAAGACTCATCAAATATTCCTATGCCAAAGAGACTTGAGGAAACTATTGATGGTTTGTGGAAAAACTTTGGAAAATTACATTGATATCTGGCAGGTATGTACCATAGAAAACTTGAAGACCATATCACTTAGTTAAAAGCAAAAAATATAAAACACGTGGCATAGGATTTAGAAAATAAAAGTATGCCAAAAATTCTTGATACCCATGATTAACAAGTAAAAGTCAAAAGTTTAAGATTATACAAGGAGTCAGAGGAAAAAAAAAAGAACAAAGTAAATAATCAATTCAATAAAATATAGTATAAAAAGGTTTAAGAAACAAGAAAATTAAAGGAAAAAAGATCCCCCAAAGAAGGGGATAGAAATTTTTTGCCTTCCCTGCTTTACTGTCTATACTAGTACTCTTCTGAAAATAGTTTTATTATGCAACAGAAGATAAGCTTATATCCTGATATTCAATTATATAAAGCAGTTTTTTTTACTAATATATCATAGTCTTCAGAATATTAAATATAAAAATAGCAGACTTTTTTATGTTGTGTCTATTGGAGCTTCACCAAAACAAACAAAACAAAGAATAGAAATATGATGAGAGGAGTAATAACGGCCATTTATATAGAGCTTTAAGTTTGGCAGCACACTTTAAATATGTTATCTCACTTGATTCTCACAAAAACCTTATGAGACAAGTGATTTTTTTATTATCATACCCATTTGCTGGTTGAAGTATGGCATCTCCAGCAAATATCAGAGAAGGATCAAAACCAAGATCTTGCTGTCTTCAAGTCCAGGACTCCATGTGCTACATATTGCTGAACAAAAGGTACTTTTCCCTCATGTATAAAACATATGAGATTATTAAGATATAATGGGCATCTGTACAATAATATATGGAGAATACGGAGCAAAGAAACCCCTTTAAGTTTCTCAAATTTTCCTGATAAATTTCCTGATGAATGGAAAAATCTGTTCCTGTAAAAAGTGTGATGATAGAAAAATAACTCCCGGTCTGACTGAAGAGAAGTATTCTTTTATTAGTAGAGGAGTAAATGAAGAAAATTGAACTCTGCTCCTATTCAAGGGGGAAAATAACTGATAATAAAAAGTAAATAATTTAGTGAAAGAGCCATTTATTTCCTGCTTTATTTCCTTTACATGAATAATACTTTGAGAGATCTGGTGTAATGAGGAAGAGTTTGGGGTCTCTGGTAATACTGACATTGATTTTCTTTCTTAAAGACCTTTCTTCTATCTGTTTTATTTTTCTCTGTACTCATCAGTATGTCCAATGGTTAATGTGGACATTTAAGGTCCCAGAGTTATCTATAACCACAGTTAGAAATAGTGAGGAAAGGGGTGGCTAGATGGTAAAGTAGGTGGAGAACCAGCCCTGGAGTTGGGATGACCTGAGTTCAGATTCAGCTTCAGTCACTTAACACTTACTGGCCGTGTGACCTTGGGCAAGTCACTTGACCCCAGTTGCCCTTCCTTCCCCCATTAAAAAAAAAAAAAGAAATAGTGAGGAAATTCAGAAGTTCTTTCAGAAAGACCTAAAACTTGGGAAAGGAATCATCATTGGGAGTTGGATATGGGAGTGCTTTCCTTATGCAGATGCCATCTCTAGTGAGAATACATTTTTGTACCTTATGAAGAAAGTAGGAGTATGTGTCAACTTAGCATAACTAACTCCATTTTGTTTTTACTCCAATTTATGATTGACTTATTTTGAGTGATTTGCTTTTCGATACCAATACTAGTACTTCCATGGTATGATACGTTAAGTAAAATTTGTGTATTCTAAAACAACTTGTAAACATATATGGACTCTGATAAGAGAGACCACCAATGTGAAAAAATATCAAGAACTTCGTAAGCAATTTATGTAGCAAAACAAAATACCATTTGAATTGTGGGGTAAACGACTTTGACATATAGCTAGAATCATTAAAAAAGAGGCCTTAGCCATCAACCTGTTCTAGGTCAAGCCTGGCACTGGTTGCACAGTTGAAACTGGAACAAGTCAGTGTTCCCTTGAGGGTAGTGGTAATTGATTGCCAGAGACTTGTCAGATGATCACCACACATGATTTCTGACTGGCCAGAGAGGGAACCTGGTAATGAGTGTTCTATGGAAACCCAACTCCTGCTGTTTCTCACAATTTACTATCAGTAGTCTTTACTCTAGCAGTTTTTGCAGTCCTGTGTAAACTTAACCCTTTGCTATCTCTCACATGAGTCTAGTATGAAAGAAGCTTATTGGAAATTGGAGGACTTGGGGGGGTGGTTTATTCTTAGAGGAGGATATTGTTTTCATCATATTAAGTAATGAGGCTTGATTATATGCAATGAAAAGTCTAAGTCTACTTAGTATTTCTATCATCCCACTAGTTAGCATGTGTAACTCAGTTGTAAGTCAAGTGTACCTGATGTTATGCCATCACAACTAGAGGCGAGGTTGTGTTTGAATCAGCTCTATGAACTCAGGAGAGTAGATGGTTAAAATTCAACGTGAACTCTTATACCTCTGCAATCAGCAAATGCTATAAATCATGGCTTGATTGATTGTTTTGTGTATTGTCTAGACTTGAGTAAGACATAGAGAAAATGTTAATAATGTGGATTAAACTTAAAAATGAGTCAAAAGAATTTTTTTCTTCCAAAGAGCTGGTTGTAAAACATTTAACAGCATACCACTACCTAGTGGGAAGCCAAAAGAGATTTTTAAAGTGTCTAAGTCTTTGAATAATCTTTCTGATACAAAACAGTCTCAGTTTGAAGGCTGAAAGTTTGATGTCTCACGTAACTGAACCCAGAGAAGTTTTGAATGGGAGTTAATAAATAAATGTTTGGGGGAGGAAGGGAAGAACAGTCAATGAATAGATGAGAGAGAAGGGAAAGAGAGAGAGAGAGAAGGAGAGAGGGAGGGAGGGAAGGAGGAAGGGAGAGGGGGAGAGAGAGAGAGAAAGAGAGAGAGAGACAGAGAGACAGAGAGACAAACAGAGAGACATAGAGACAGAGGGAGAGAGGGAGAGGGAAAGAGGGAGAGAGAGAAGGGAGGAAGGAGAGGGAGGCAGGGAGGGAGAGGGATAGAGAGAGAGAGAGGGAGAGAGGGAGAAAAAGAGAGACAGAGAGAGAGAGAAGGAAAGAGAGAGAGAGAGAGAGAGGGAGGGAGAGAAGAAGGGAGGGAGGGAGTGCTAACCCATTTATGAAGCACTTACTATGTTGTAGTCACTTTACCAAGTGCTGGGGACAGAAATAAAAGCAATCGATATAATTCTGGTGTTCAAAGAGTTTACATTCTAATGGAAGAAGACATTGTATGAAGAATTAGAAGGAGGGAAGAAGGTAACTGAACCCAGATAATGAAGACAAGGAGTAGACATACATAGAATTCAAGCATGAGTGAGGAGAAGCATGACTGTGGTCTTTCCTAGAACGGTGTTTCTAGGGAGAAAGTCAAAAGGAGAAAAGGGTCTCACAGTCCTAGATTCGAATCCCATCTCTGATGCAGTTGTATGACCACTGACAAATCACTTAAACACCATGAACCTCAATTTCTTCTTCTGTAAAATGGCCATAAAAATTCATGCTATCTCACACGGTTGCTGTGAGATTCAAGTGAAGCAATATTTGTAAAGTGAATTGTAAAACCTAATATGTGATGTAAATATCAGTTACTATTAAAAACCCTTTCTTCCTTTTATGATGTAGGCAACAACTTGCAATTTTATTGCATTCTATGTTATTTAACCTCAGTGGTGGTTAGCTAAGAGGATATACCCTGGAAGAACTAACAGCAGGGAAAAACAAAAGCAAAAACAGAAACAAAAAAACTACCTAACCCTGAATTAGGGGGAAAAAATTCTGAAGCATGACAGACTTGGCTAAGGGATAGATTTTCATCCCCAAATGGAGAAACATTAAGAAAAAATTCTGCCCCTGTAAAATGGATTCATAAAACCCAGAGTTCAAATGGAGCTCTCAATCTTGACCCAAGTTCCTGTTAACAGTTAAGATAAGGGAGGAAAAAAAATAAAGCAGTAATTCTTTTATCCCACTGGCCACATGCAGGCCACCCAATGATTTTAGCAGATGTGAATAAAAACAGATATACCTGCAATTAGAGTAAGATACAAAATTGAGCGTAACTGAGCACAGAGCAGTTGTTTCCATAAATGTTAATGCCATAATAGTCTGGATTATTCAGTCCGCTGTTGCTGAAATAACATTCGTTTGCTGTCAGCGCTCCTGTGTAAAAACAAATTAGCCAGATGATTAATGAATATCAAAAACAGCATGTGGATTCTCTGGGCTGATGGCTCACCCAGTGTGAAATCTGTAGGCCCACGTGTCAGCCAGACGATTTCTGTACCAAAATGGTGTCCTTGGGGGCTGGAGGAGCCTTTGGAAAGATGTTTCTGATTGCAGCTCTTGCTTTTCACACTCGTACTCCTTGTTAGAGACCTCTGATGTTTCACAAGAGATGGAAGCCAGAATCCAGGCTGTTCAGGAGAAAAGAGCAATGCCAGCCTGAGACAGATGAACAGATATATAGGTTCAGAGGCTTCAGAAATGAGAAGCTCCTTAGCGATCAGAGAGTTCAATAGAATCAGTTTACAAAGGAGCAAACTGAAGCTGTAGAGGTAAAATCATTTCCCCAACATCATGGTTACCGAGTAAGCAAGATAGGATACAAACTGAGACCTTCTGACCTCATGCATAACCCCATTTCCACTAACTACACCCAATTCAATCTAGAGAAGGAGATCTTAATCTTTTTTTTTTTTTGTATTGTGGATCATATTAGCAGTATGGTGAAACCTGTTGACATCTTCTCAGAATGGTGTTTTTAAAGGTCTAAAATAAAATAAATAGAATCCTTAAATATTAAATGAAATAATATTAACTAAATATTAAATAAAATTATCTTTTTAAAAATTCATGACCCCATATTAAAAACCCCTGTTCTATAGTAATTCTATTCAGAACTAAAAAAACCTCAAATAACTGGCATATAATTCCATGAATTGCTAGTATTTTGGTCTATATACCACTTTGGTAGGGCCTCAAATACCATTTCAACAACTTCAATTTCCCTGTGAATGGTAGCAGAGCCAAGCATTACTCTTTCCCAGTGTTTGATACTACAGTAATTATAGAATTTTCAGTGGTCAAATTCATCATTCATAGAGAAGGGCTTTGCATGGCTCCATTCTCTTTTCTTCCTCTAATATCTGGGAATCCCATCAAATTACAGTTTGGACACTTTGTCTAACAATGTAAAAAGGAAATCAAGTTTCAAGGAGTGAAATGTAAGATGAGAATTAAAGACCCATACGTTGAAAATGACAATTTTTCAAAATGCAAGATTATACTAACCTAAGATAATTTGTCATTCCCCTCTGGACGTGGAGTTGATTTAGCAGTAGTCTAACAACTGGTAGAATACAAGAACTGGAGTAAGTAAAGTCTAGATTCACATCCTGACTGAAAATTTTTCATTAAAGGAAAGTTAGTACAATTCTCTGGACTTATTGAGACTATTAAGCAGAAGTGGGGACCTTTTGGTCTTGGGGTCATATGTGACCTTCTAGGTCCTTGTTTGTGGCCTTTTGACTAAGTCCAAGTCTTACAGAACAAATCTTTTTGTTAAGGAGATTTTTTCTGTGAGGTTTGGATTCAGTCAAAGGGCTACACTTGAAGAACTAGGAGGTCACATGTGGCCTTGAGGAGGTAGCTTCCCCACCCCTATGGATTCCCCAGAATTCCCCTAATCCTGAACTAATTTTTCAAGGAAAAATGTGTTTACTAAGTTCATTATAACCTTTGGGGTTAAATGATAGAAAAATACAAAACTGAAAAAAAATTCTTGTAGCATAAAGGGAAGAGAGGACTTTAAATAATATAATACTCATATAGTATATTATGGGGCTTCCTCCGCTGACAGCTACAGAAGACTAAGAAAGTTCTCTATGCCAAAGTCTTTAGTGTCATCAAAGGCTCCACATCGGTATCTCGTCTAATTTCATTAAAAGAAAGAACACTAGAAAAGGTCCTTTGCTTTCTCATCGCACTCTGGTCCACTGGGCCTTTCCATCTCACTTGCAGCTAAAACTTCCTATATGTGTATCTCCTATTAGAATATGAAGTCCTCTAGAGTATGGCCTTTCTTATTTGTTCAGTGTTATAGTAAGCACTTAATAAATGCTTTTCATTCATTCATTCATTTATTTATAGGTTGTGGGCTATGGCACAGCTATAAAATATTTAGGTCCTTGACATATGGAGATAACTAAATAATTAGCTGCCAGACTTAAATGGCAAGACATTAAGTTGTTTTATCCTTGAGACTCTATTGTCCTAAGAGCCAAAGCAAGTTCTGTTTTTTACTTTTTATCATGGACTTAAGAAACATTAACAAACACGAATATCTCTAAATACAAAGAACAGGCATAGTTATATTTATATAGTAATATATGAAATTATACTATTATGTGGTTTTAAAAGTGCATTAAGTTTAACATGATATTAACAAATCATTGACCTGGTTATCTGCTTCTACTTCTGAACTTTATTCAGTTCTGTTCTTTATGATCGGATATTCTTTTCTTCTTTTTCTTCTATCAAACGATCCCCATACAAGTTCCCCACTGGGGGGAAAAAAAAAAGACTTGCTTCCTTGTAACAAATTAGTAATCAAGAAAAGTAAATTTACATATCTGCTAAGCTCTTTGGACCTCTTCATCTTGCCCCAGAATGTTCTTCATCCTGAAAAGTCACATCAATCCTTGGACTCACAACTCATCAATACTCTGTCCCAGGAAACTCTATTTAAGACACATTACCAGGACAGCTACATCTTCATTTCCCACCAGGTTGAATGTACTCTTTTAGACATCTCCATCATGCCCCAGCACCAGGTAGCTTCCCTCCCCCCACCAAATCCCTTCTTAGCTTCCTTTTAGTTATCATCTTCTTCCATTAGATAATTAGCTCCTGGAAGATAGGGACTGTCTTTTTCACATTTGTATTCCCACTGCTTAACATGGCTCTTGGCATATAATAGGTGCTTAATAAATGTAATGTTTTTGACTGATTAACTATGTATGACATTAATATATACATGAAATTGAGTTGCAGAATGAAATACATAAATATCTATTTCATCAGAAAGAATATATGTATATATATATATATATATATATATATATTTCATCAGAATGATATATATGCATACCTGTATACACACACAAATATATTTCATTCTGCAAATCTAGTTCATCACTTCTCTAAGAGACAGTAAGCATATTTCATGAAAGGCTTCAGAAGTTGTGATTGGATATTTCTTTGGTTAGAACTATTAAGTCTTTTATAGTTGTTTTCCTCTACAATGTAGTTGTACAGATTATTCTCCAGGTTCCGTTCACTTAAATCTGCGGTGATTCACAAAATTATTCCCAGATTTTTCTAAATCTGTTACCTTTAGAACTTCTTATGGTACAATAACATTCTATTTCATTTACATACTATATTTGTTGATCATTCTCCAATTGAAGGATATCCATTTTGTTTTATGTTCTCCCTTCCCCCATCCCTTCCCCTACCCTTCCCTTCTCTCCTCTTTACTCCCATTCTCTTTTCTCTTCTCTTCTCTTCTCTTCTCTTCTCTGCTCTTCTCTTCCTCCTCTTCAACCTCCTCCTCCTCCTTCTCTTCCTCCTCCTTCTTTTTCTTCTTTTCTCTCTTTGTCTTTGTCTTTGTCTCTGTCTCTATGTCTCTCTCTGTCTCTCTCTCTGTCTGTCTCTCTCTGTCTCTCTGTCTCTGTCTCTCTCTCTGTCTCTCTGATTCTGTCTCTGCTCTGTCTCTCTGTCTCTTTCTCTCTCTCCCCCTTACCAGCACAGCTTTATTTGCTTTAGATTGACCATGCATACCAGTTCCCTGCTTCACTGCTTTGGGGATAATGAAATTCTCTACTAACTTGGAGACTTTGGGGATAGGTGATGAAATATTTCCAATCTTGGTCACTATATAGGAAAACCTGATGATTCAGTGGACCTTTACCAAAAAAAAAGTGCGATTCTACCTCTGACTCTCTCTTGTTTTGACTCTCCAATTGGAATCATACAATTCTAGGATTTCCTTTGAAATCCAGAGGAGATGTGTATAGTGACTGTTCCTAAGAGGCAGTTAGAGTTAGGGCTAGACATACCATGAATTGAATAGCTCTATTAATCTGTATCCTCAAATGGAATTAAATGAAATCTGTGCTTCAGAAGTCTCTGACAAGACGATCCCTAACCTGAGGAAGAGCAAATTCCTTGATCTGGTTTAACAGAAGACAGCCAGTATGAATTGTAGAATCAAGGCAAAATGTAAAATTCCTGTTCAGTTGTCTTGGATAACACTTTGTTTTGGTGTTTCTAAGTCTGAACATTTTTACTGAATAAAATAGTTCTTATCACCACTTGGTTAGCCTCTTTCAGTTCAGAGTTTAACAATAGCTACACATTAATGAATTCAGTTTTGAGTCCTTTTGTGGCCTTTCTTTTGTGATTAATATTTATTTTGTGTGGAGGAAATAAATTCCTGTTCCATACCTTATCTACATTGTACTACCAATATCTTTCTAATTCCTCACCCAAGACCAAAGATATGATTTAAACCTCAATTTTCAGTAAACCTTTCTTTAATGTCCTGGGATTGGTTGCAAGTGTGTTTGTAAAGAACCTAAAGAATATGAAAAAAAGACCCAGGGAGTCCTTAATGTAGAGAGAGATAATGCAATATGAAAAGTCATTGGACATAGCAGCAGGATCTAATACTATGAATATGTATTTGTATATTATATAAATATATATACATGCATGTGAATAAATGTATGTTATTTTATATACACACACACATACATATGCACATATATACCTGTGCATTCATTTATATTCACATGCTAAGATAGAGATAGGGATAGAGATAGAGATAGAGATAAAGATAGAGATAGAGATAGAGTGATAGAGATAGAAAGTGTCATAAATAGACTGTCAGGTCTGGAATCAGGAAGACCTGACTTCAAAATTGGCTTCAGACACTTACTTACTGGGCAAGTCACTTAACCTTAGTTTCCTCATCTGTAAAATGAGTTGCAGAAAAAAAATTGCTTCAATATCTCTTCCAAGAAACCCCAAATTAGGTAAGGAAGAGTCAGACATGACAGAAATGACTGAACAACAATACATTTATGCTTCAAAAGCAGGAACTGTAACTTTTCTATCCTCTAGCCATGTTGACATGATGACAAGAATTTGTATGTTTCTAAATATTTATATGGCATCCACTTGGCAACATGTGCACACACTTTTTGGTTATTGACTGGACTCTAGTTCAGATTTTTTGTTTTTGTTAGCATAAAATTGTCCATCTTTTATTTCCTGCAATACCAAATCAAGCATCTCAGTAGGGTCTGCCAGTGTTAATTTTAGTGAAAGGAAACAATGATTCTATTTCATGGAATGACAATTGCACCAATAGATTGTATATCAAGGAATTCTAATAAACTTTGGACTTTTTTGCCTTTATTTAATTAGACTAATTATAGCTCAAAAGATTTAAAGGTCTTTGATTATATGCTTTACGATTTACAACTGGTAGGAATTTTAAAGAGCCTTTGGCCCCAAACCGTCACTCTACAGATGAGGAACCTAAAAACCAAAATTGATTAACCTATCCAATGTGCCACAGTCAGTGTGAGCTGAAGACCTAGGACAAAAAGCCAGGTCTTTTGATTAAAAAGACCAGTGTTCTGACCATTATATACAACTACCCCTAGGCTTCACTTCTTTTCTCTCTCTTCCATACTAATAGCACTCCCTTCTACCTGAGCATTTTGAAAATAAGTGGAATCTAATGAGAGTGTTTCTTTCCTTCAGATCTGGTGATAAGAGCACATTTCACTGGATTCAATTTTTCCTACTTCACGAGAATAATGTAAGAGAGCTCCCTCCTTTCCTGGCCACTGTTCCTCTGAAGGGTTTCTTCAGTGCTCTTGCAATGTTGTTTGGGCTGAAATCACAGTTGTGTCACCAGTGAAAGCAAATAAAAAGCACGTGTGTATTTTCTCTGCTAATGAAATATCCCAAATGCTTAGACTGCTTTTCACCACAATGTGTCTCCACCAACAAGACAGAAAATATGCATGGGTTCTGTCATTTCTTTGACACTTTCTTCTTTATTGTATTTTCTTTTCTAAACAACTACCTTTTACTACTTCCTAGATCACATACCTGAACGGAATTAGAGTGAAATCTAACCACAGAGAACTGGCATCTGTAATCAAAATATACCTCCAGAGGTTCTGTGTTTGTTTTTCTAACCATATATATGTGGTCTGAAGCATTGTGGGTATTTTTTAACCTTTAAGTGTATAATACTCATCTCAATTTCTTTCTGGAAAAACACTTTGAGTACTTATGAATGTCATCTATGTAGAGGGAGCAAGACAATAGTGTATTTTTTTTTGAGGTAGATCTTGTCTGCTCCTATGAATACAATGAATGAACATTGGTAAGGACAATAGTTAAAGTAAACAATAGACAATTAAGTGTAGGTAGTGATGTAATTATCAAGTAGATTGCCTTGCTGTTATTATCAGCTGAGTCATGGGCAGTGGCTATATTCTACTCTCTCTCTATTTCTCAAGGCCATAGAAGAAAAAAGATATTCTGCAAGAATTGAGACACTTAGTCCTTTATCTCTTTATACTCTGTTCATTCATTTCTCAAGCGTTTAAGACATTTCTTCAGTTTTATGACATTTATAGTTTGTATGTATGGATATTGGATATAGATATAGATTAGATATATAGATATCAAATCTTTAACTATATAGATATCTATATAAATAAATAGATCTAGAAATTTATATCTAACTCTGTCTATACAGATATATCTATATATGCATTTGTACATACATATATGTATGTGTCTATATAAATCTCTCTACATTATGTTATGTTACATTACATTATATATGATGCTATTTTATATTGCTCTGTGTGTATACCTCTGGTCTCTGCTAATCTGCTACTAAATTGTAGGCTCCTTGAGGGAAAAGATATATTCATGTTTTTACCTTTTTAATCATATTTATCATGCTTTGCACATGGTAGATGCTCAGTTAGTGTCCACTAAATGAAGAAATGATTGAACAAAATTGTCACCTTACCAGTGCTGAACTGGCAGTCCTTGGTATTGAACTGTAATGGTATAGATTTGGGGTCTCTAAAGTGGTATATGTACTTTTCATGGGATGTATGAGACAACCCTTGGTTTTGAGTATCTCAGGATGAACTAATCAGAAAATAAATGGCGTCACATCCTCACCACATGACAAGTCTCAAACATAAACCCGCTACCCCTTCTCCTGCTGCCATCATATGATGTGGCAAGCAGAGCAGGAATGTATTGTTGTTTTGGAGGTTTTTTCCCCTAAAATTGGTTGTGCTGTTGATTTGAATGTCCCAGCCACATTTATAGCCTTGCCTAACAGCCAATCCCTGTTATATTCTCATTGAGTAGAGCCACCCAGTCAGCCACCTGTATTCTGGGTCTGGTTTGAGATTGAGGTGGACTTGGCTTCTTTTCTTTTCTTTTTTCTTTTTGGCATATCCATGGCTGCAGGGATTAGCCATGGGAGAGACAGCTCGTGGTCAGATAACTACTGGTAACATTGGAAGGAATGTTCCCTTAGCGCTCCTTCCAAATTTTGGACAATTCATTCCTGTCAACAGCATCTTCCTTTACACAGTCTATTCTCTTTCCCTATAACTACTGTTCACTTAGACAGTTGTAAGGGCTAGGGAGAGGATGAGATCCATAAGAGAAGAAGGCTGGGAAGTAATGAACATCATTTCAAAAGACAGGAATAAAGAACTAACCACAAAAAATCAATTCCATTCAATTCAAATGCTTGCTGGAATGAATTGGCCAATAATCCCCTCCCCTTTGGTAATAGCAGCTGGTTCAGAAAGGATGACTTTCTGGAGTAAATTAATATTGACAGATGTTTCATTTGTAAACAAATGAAATAGAGTTAGGAAGTTTAGAAAAAAAAAGTGTGAATCTGAGTGTGTGCGTGTGTGTGTGACCAGAAGATCAGTTGAATGTCAGTTGCATGGAAATGCCACCAGAGTAGTAACAGGATTAGTCCTTCTCATAGGGAAAGTGCTTAAGACACCATTCTCACCACTGCTTAAAGTTCTCAGGACTGAAGGAATATAATTATAAACGCCCTCTCCCTTCAAAAAGTCTTTTTAAGAGAAAAAAAAAAGAAAATAAATAGTTACTGCTTCTGGTCAACTATGTTGAACAATGTTATGGGGTCAGCCCCTGGCCATGGATGATTAAGGCTAAAGGACTTGTTTTTTGAGATGACAGAAATTCCTCATATTGCCTTCGGAGGTAAGAATGCTCATTCCTCAGTGGAAGTATACAAGACTTCCCTAGACTTTCTCTTTTCTTTTTCTTTTTTTTTTAAAATAATTAATCTATTTAATTTTAGTTTTCAACATTCACTTCCCTAAGATTTTGACCTTTAAATTTTCTTCTTCTCCCTTTCCTTCCTCCTCCCCAAGATGGCATGCAATCTGTTTAAATATATTTTCACACTAGTCATGGTGTAAAGAAGGATTAGAACTAATGGGAGGAATAATGAGAAAGAAGAAACAAAATAAAACAAAACAAAACAACAAATGAAAAGAAGAGCAAATAGTATGCGTCCATCTGCATTCAGATTCTGAAAACTCTGGACATGGATGGCTTTTTCCCTTGTGAGTCTTTTGAAGTCACCTTCAATCCTTACATTGCTGAGAAGAACTAAGTCTATCAAAGTCAGTCAACACACAATGTGGCTGTTATTTTGTATAATTTTCTCCTGCTTCCACTCACTTCGCTCAGCATCAGTTCATATCAGTTTTTTCCAGGTTTTTCTAAAGTCTGCCTGTTCATCATTTCTTATAACACAATAGTAAAAAATATTTTTGTACATGTAGGTCCTTTTCTCATTTTTATGAACTCTTTGGCATACAGACCTAGAAGTGGTAATGCTGAGTCAAAGTGTATGCGCAGTTTTATAGCCTTTTGGACATAGTTCCAAATTACTCTCCAGAAGGGTTGGATCAGTTCACAACTCCACCAACAAAGTGTTACTATTCTAATTTTTTCCACATCTTCTTCAACGTTCTTCATTTTCCTGTTTTGTCCAGTTAGCTTATCTGATAAGTGTGATGTGGTACCTCAGAGTTATTTTGATTTGTATTTCTCTAATCAGTAGTGATTTAGAGCATTTTTTTTTTTTGCTTTTTGGAGGGGGGAAGACAGGACAATTGGGGTTAAGTGACTTGCCCAAGGTCACACAGCTAATAAGTGTTCAGCGTCTGAGGCTGGATTTGTGCTCAGGTCCTCTTGACTCCAGAGCCTGTGCTCTATTCACTGGGACACCTAGCCACCTTTAACAGTAATTAATTTAGCTAAAATAATTACTGTTACACCATCGTGAGAGCACTTCTTTATATGACTATACATAGCTTTAATTTCTTCCTTTAAAAACTGCCTGTTCATATCCTTTGACTATTTATCAATTGGGGAGTGACTTATATTCTGGGATATATATCCCAGAAGCTGGAGTTTTTGAGTTTATCAAACAGAAGATTAGTATAGTCATTGACTACTGTGTCTTATGTAAGCTATTCCAGTGATCCACTACTCTATTTCTTAGTCAGTACCAAGTAGTTTTGATGATTACTGCTGTATAGCAAAATTTATGATCTAATATGGCTAGGCTGTTTTCCCTTGCATTTCTTTTCATTAATTCCTTTGATATTCTCAACCATTTGTTCTTCCAGATGAATTTTGTTAATACTTTTTCTATAAAATAATTTTTGGTAGGTTGATTGGTATGACACTGAATAAGTAAATTAATTTAAATAGAATTGCCATTTTCATCGTATTACTTGGTCAACCCATGAGAAACTGCTAATTTCAAAGTTATTTAGGTCTGGTTTTTGTATGAAAAGTATTTTGTAATTGTGTTCATATAGTTCCTGGGCTTGTTTGGCAGGTAGACTCCCAAATAATTTATAATGTTTAGAGTAACTTTAAATGGAATTTCTCTTTCTGTTTTTTGCTGTTGGGTTTTGTTAGTAATATAAGGAAATGCTGATGATTTATGAAGGTAATTTAATATCCTGAAACTTTGCTAAATATATTGTTTCAAGCATTTTTTCACTTGATTCCAGATTCTCAAAGTATATTATCATATCATCTGCAAAGAGTGATAGCATTGTTTCTTCTTTGCCTGTTCTAATTCCTTCAATTTCTTTTTCTTCTCATATTGCTAAAGCTAACATGTCTAGTACCATATTGAATAATAGTAGTGATAATGGACATCCTTGTTTCACCCCTGATCTTATTGGAAATGCTTCTAGCTTATTCACATGACATATATTGCTCACTGATGGTTTTAGAAAACATCTTTTTAATTAAAAAAAGTCCTATTTTTCACATTTTTATTCACTCAAGGACATTTAAATTGTCACGGGCAACTAAATGACCTGCTATTTCCACAAATGATTTGAATGGTAACAAACACTGAAAAAACATTAATTTGATGCAGGAATACCACTACTAGATCTGTATCCCAAAGATATACATATACACATATATGTATATATACACATACATATATAATATACATACAAATACACATATATACACACATATGTACATGCACACATATATAGATAATTATGAAAATACCCTATTTGTTCAAAATATTTATTGCAGCTTTTTTTGTGGTGGCCAAGAATAGAAAATTGAGGGAATGTCCATCAGTTGGGGAATGACTGGAGAAATTGTGATGTGTTTCTGATGGGATATTATTTTCCTGTAAAAATGACAAGCAAGATGATTACAGGAAAACCTAGAATTAATTACATAAATGGAAAGTGAAGTGAGTAGAACCAGAACATTGTATACATAACAGCAATATACTATGAAGAACTGTGAATGACTTTAGCTATTCCTAGCAAACTAAGAAAATCCTAAAGGACTGATGATGAAAAATGCTCTCTGCCTCCAGAGAAAGAACTGATGTTGTCTGAATATGGACATACAATCTTCCTTCCTTCCTTCCTTCCTTCCTTCCTTCCTTCCTTCCTTCCTTCCTTCCTTCACCTTTATTCTTTATTGCTTTCTATTTTTTGAGTCTTCTTGTACAAAATGACTAATATGTAATTTTTTTTAATTGCACATGAATAACCTATATTGGAGACGGGAGGGGAAGGGACTTTAAAAAAAATAAACAAAATAACTGAACGCTAAAAGAATTGTTTTAATATATAATTGGGGGAAAATAAAATATTATTTTAAATAGTTTCTTCATGTCTTATGGGTTCCTAGCTTTTGTATTTTATACAGTGGTAGGTGAAATAAACGGTGTCTATACCTAATACTTAGTGTATATTGATTGTTTATGAAGGAATTGAGAATTCTATCATCAAAATTTGGACAAATTCTGAAATGAACTTTACTTTGGTCAGGCCCTTAAGGACTGTAAGTCCTCTCATGATCCTAGAGTCTTTGCTGGTTGTCAGGGGAAGGACTGGGCCACAGGGTACATAAGTAAAAACTGGATTTCCCTCTGTGTTAAATTGTCAGTTAAGAAAGAAAAGTCCAGGAAAATGTCAATGCATTTTTGCTAAGATGTATTCACAACCTACATATTGGAGAGGCATTGTGGGGTTGGTGGGAAAAGCATTGAATTGAAAAAAAAATCTGACATCATGAAATATAATTATGATGAATCCACCTTATCAGTTTCCTCATCTGTACATTGGATTTTATGCCACTACTTCCCCCCCCCCTTTTGTTTTAAGCTTTTATGCTTTTACAAAGACTGCCGACCATGACTGAAATTTATTCATTCCTCACCTTGCCCCCTTTCAGGCTTAGCTCAAGCACTGCTTCTTACTGAATGTCATTTTTTTTATGACCACAGTCTATACTACACCAAATTACTTTGTATTTGCTTCATATATAATGTATGTTGTATTATCTGTTTGTACAATTCATTGGAATGTAAGCTCCTTGAGGGCAAAGACAGTTAGAATTTTTTTTCCCTTCAGCAATTAGCTTATCACCTGCCATATAATAGATAACTAATTAGTGATAGGCAGATTTAGTAGTAGCAAGCACAGTAACCATGCTTATTGAATGAAGGAATGAATGAAAGAAATAAAATAAGGAAGGAAGGAAGAAAGAAAGAAAGAATGCTCCCTATGGCAAAGGACTTTTTGTGTGGCCTGGGTATCTCACTAGTCTGCTATCCTGCTAGCAGGCTATCTTGCCCAAGACCTGTTAAATTAACAAATGAAAGATTAACATTACAGTGGTTCAGTTAATAGCATTGCTAGAGAAATAGAGTCTGGCCCTTTCTGTGTCAAGAAAACACCTTGTCAGTCTTTCTGGGAATAAGAAGGGAAATAGAAATCTTAGGATTAGTTGCGACTTGATTTGCCCATCCTTGCTGGCGATGTTAACACTTCTGTTTTGGAAATTTGAATATCTTGTCACATTACCAGCTCACCAAAAAGTGGACTGAAACATAGCATAAGCTTCTCATCAATATTGGTTATTGGTTCAGGTCTTGCTTGACTTTGTAATAACAGAATGATGAAAAACTGTTTCGATAATCTCTCTAATTACACAGGTTGGAATGTTGTTTCTTTATGTTTTCCTTTTAAATTTATTTTTTTTTTTTAGCATTTATGGGGTTATATATACTTACATATAGTATGTATATGGACTGCACATATAGCATAACCCTTGCCCTAAAAAATTCACATAGTGCCAAAATCTACATTTTCATTTGGTGAACTAGTTAAATCTATTCATAATCTGGAGTCTGAATCAAATTTCAGAGCCGACTAGACTGCCTTGGCTCCTGGTTTTTGTTGTTTGACCTGTCTCTGACTGAATTTAGCTATGATGTTACATTGTGAGTTCTTAGAAAAAGGTTAATAATGACAGCCTGTTTTCTTTTGCCACTGAAGGGTATATGTGTAGGATCCAGCGTTTCTGTGTAGTGGTCCACTTGGAACCACATACTGGAGCATTTTTGGAAAGGAACTGTTGTTTCTTTAACCATTCCAACCCCTAAACGCTCTCTCTAATGGCTCTAACACTACATAAAATTCAGGGACTCTGCAGTGAGCAGAATTCAGACAGTGCTGTCAGAAAGCAAGTGAGGAGGCATTCGAGGACCTAGTGAATGGGTAATAAAAACATATGGGATTTTTCTGTTTGTTTTATGCTGGGAAATCCCCATGGAGGTTAAGTGAAGACAGACTGATCAGTTGAAGTTCAAGGGGGACCCACATATCTAGTCTGAGGGTAATCCTATGTTCATAGGATTATATTAGATGTTAGGGTGGAAGGGAGAAGGCACAGAAGCAGTAAGAAAGAACAAAGAGTTTAATAAACATATAATGTCTTTAAAAGTTATAAAAATATAATGAATTTAGAGATGCTATTGTGTCAACTGTACAAAGATTTAAAGTTCAAAATAGAAAATATATTTAGGTTCTTCATTTGACTACCTTCATAGAAGTGTGGTATTATTGTTACTTTATTATAAAAACTGCTGATGGCCTTTGTGAATATAGATTAAAATGGAAATTCTGGCAATGGTGGAGACAGGAAAAGTTTCACCAAAGCTAAGGTTCCTTGAGCAACACTACAGGAATAACAAAGAAAAAAAGAAAAAAAAAGATTGTGAATAAAAGAATGAGCAAGACTGAAGAGAACTTCTTCATCAGGAGACCACTAGAGGTCTGTAGATATATTGGTTAGGGGGCAGTGGAAATAGGACACGAGCACTGACTAGTAATGGACAGGATCTGATTATATGCCTTGATCCAGCTCCAGGTCTTAGGCCAGGACTGTCAAAGAAAGGCAAATGGGATTGAAATCAGATACTTACATCCAGAAGTGTAGCAACAGAGGACCATCTGTACTTCAGTGGAGAAGAATCCTTCACCCCTTACACTGTTATCAAACTTCAAGAGATATAAAGTATTTAAACCATAGAAGGGAACCCTAACTCTAGTACAAAGTCCCACTGCAGAGCTAAGGCTGAAGACATGAATAAAGGAAAAAAAATGCAAAAATAAATAAAGAAATATCTTAAGAGAATCTCAAGAGAAATTTTTAAAAAAATAACTACATTGATTTTATGCAGAACCCTATTAAAAAGATGAAGATTAGATACAAGGACTCAAACAGTAGATAGGATAAATAAAGGTAAAGTGAATTACAATGTAAGGAATGAAATTATAAAAACTGCGAATGATAATGGGCAACTTGTAGCAGAAGATTGAAAAGCTTACCAAAATAATGAAACACCATGAGAAGTAAAATGAAGCAAACAGAAGACAATGATTCAATGATAAGAGAAATGGTAGAACGAAATCAAAAGATTGAAAAATTATAAGGTCACATAGCATATCTATTATCAAAAATAACTAATCTGGAAAAGAAGTATGCAGAAAAATAATTTGAGCAATGTTAGAATCCCTAAAGACAACAACAACAAATTCCCATATTTCAAGAAATCACAAAAGAAAATTATTCAGAACTATTACTGTCAGAGAGAAAAATAAAAATAGAAAGGCTATTCAGGTCTCCTTCTGAAGAAGTGATCACACTCAGAAATATCACAGGAAAAGTTCAAACCTCCCAGTTCAAAGAAAAATACAATACTACAAGCAACTAAGAATTAAGAGATCAAGTATCGGCATCTCAGGATCACACAAGTTGTCAAGTCAACAAGAATTTATTCATTATCTACAATATATCAGGCACTGTGTCTAACACAGGAAAAACAAACAAAAAAGATAAAAATATCCTCTGTCCTCAAAGAGCTTGAATTCTAATATGGGCAAGAGCATGCATACTCACATATGTGTGTGTGAGTGTATAGATAGATGTCAATAGATAGAACACACACACACACACACACATATATATATGTACAGAGAGAGATGCTACATATAAAATAAATTATAGATAATCACACACATTCCATATGATGTTGGCTATGGTCACGCTGAAATTAAATGCATGGGAAACAAGAAACAGTAAGGATTTTAGTAAAAATAAATTAGACATTTAGTCAGTTATTTTTGTTATTGTTGTGCTCATATTATTTTTTCTATTGCCAATTACTTTTCAAAGACTTAATCATCATCCACATTATTATTAGTAAAATCCATATTCTGAATACTTGATTCCTACTTCTAGCCTATAATTCACAAAACAAGCCTTAGGAAAATAACTATAACTTGAAGGTTGGAGCCTGTAGAATTAAAATATTGGAGGTAGGCCTGGTTATTTGGTGGTTTTTTTTGTATCCCATCCACTCCCATGACACTGTGCATATATGTCACATAAATGATTGCTATATTGTTGCTCCTTAGACACTTAGGTGGCATAGTAGAGTATAGAACCTGAAGTCCAGAAGACCTTAATTAAAATCTGGCCTCAGATATTAATAGTTGCATGACCCTGGGCAAGTTAAGTAACTGTTACCTGCCTCAATGTTCTCTTCTATGGGTAGATAATAAAAGCACCTACCTCTCAGGGCTGTTGTGAGGATAAAATGAATTAACATGTGTAAGGCACTTGGCAATCCTTAAAGGACTATACTTATGCTAGCTGTAAATAATAACAACGTGTATTTATATTAGACTGCATAGTTTTCGAAGAACCGTTACATATATTATCTCCTTTTTATATGAAAACTAGAAAATCTCTCTGAACTCCTTTGTGAATCTAAGCTTTTGAGGGACTTCATCTTTAATTCAGACAAGCAAATGACCCCATTCAGTGACATCCAATGTATTAACACACGGTTAGGGAAAGTGAAGAATAGCAGATTTTAGGAATTATGGCCATAGACACACCTTGAGGAGATCCACTTCATTAAACACATTTGATAATCCCTTTGACATATGTCCTACCAACGCAAGGAAGCTTGAAAAGAATTTCTGATTTTTTTCTGACCTTCTGAGGATCATCATTTGTCTCATTACAAACAACCATAGAAATCCCATTGAAGAAAATTTATGAAGTAACAGGAGAGTAAACTGGTTATCCTTTCCTGGAAGAAAAAAATCAAAGAAAGGGGAAAAAGAAAGAAAAAAAAGAGAGAAAAGGAAAAATAAAAAGAAAGAAAGGAAGGAAGAAAAAGGAAAAAAGGCCACTTGTAACAAGAAAAGTCTAGGAAACAGACAAGGCATAGCCCCCCTCTACTTTAGGTTATATCCCTGACTTTAAGGCTTGGAAAATTTTTGTCTTATGATTTTAAAAACATTTCCCTTCTTCATTATTTTTATAAGGGGCCAACCATACCATCTCCCCACCACCACCCCAAGTTTCTCAACTAAGCTTTTTACAACCTCCCCATGCCATTTCCCTCCTTCCCTGTCCTGCTTGCTTTTCTTCATCTTAAATGGCAAATGCATTGGTGTGAATCCTCTGGCAATGCCAAGTCCTGAAACCTAGTTAAAGGTTATAAAAACTCCTCCTTGCCAATAAAATCAAGACTATTTCTCTCTAATTAACTCTCCTATTCTCCTCTCTCTCTCTCTCTCTCTCTCTCTCTCTCTCTGTCTCTCTCTCTCTCTCTCTCTCTCTCTTCTTTTCAGTCACAAATTCATAGCCCTATCCTTCTGATATCTTGTGGACCTATGATAGTTTATCCTTTTCTCTTTGATTTTATCCCTATATTGAAACCTTTTGTTTCTCTATTATTGTCACTCTGATCTAAAAAGAATACACTAAGAATTTCCCACTCTATGGGAAACACACCACTTATTTCTAGGAAATACCAATTAGGAAAACTGGTCTTTGTAAGACAACACTGGTCATCAGGCTAACTTAATTAGCAATAATGATAACAAAAATAATTATAATAACAGACATTTATATAGCTCTTCAATATTTGCAAAGCACTTTACATATATTATATATTTGAGTAATACAACAACTCTACAAGTAGAACTATAAATACCATTTTGTCATTTTACAGATGAGATGAGATGACCCTTGTCACATACTTAATAGGTATCATAGGCAACACTCAGGGAGGTCTTCTTGGCTCTCACTCCAGCATTTTACTGACTGTTGCTTATAGCCTCATTAATTGATTATGCAGTCAAACTTTAATGAAGGAGAAACAAACAAACAAACAAAAGAACCACAATTACTCCTGCCCTCAAACTAGTCATCTTCATTTTCATAACTCCTTTCTTCCCATAATCAAGAATAATAATAAAAAATAGTAGTTATTCTGATTGACTTAGCAATGACAGTTTTGTAACCATAACATTATCATGGAAATCAAGCAACATTGTTTTTTGTATTTGAGACTGTGCATTCTGTTACCAGACAAATAAGACAGTTGAACTTTGCAACAAGGAAGTCATCAACTTGAGATAGAATGTAAATATTATTTTTTTAATGTGAGATTCAGTACCTTGAAGTTTAACGAGGAAACTACCACTTTAAATCGGCTACATTGACTAAAAGAGCATGGTGATACAAGTGGAGAATGTGAAGGGCAATGCATTCATCCACATCCACCATATGTTTCTTAAGAAATATATTAGGTGATACTTTTAACTGATAATTTTGGTACTTGGGGTAATTGGCACAAAAATGAGTCTTTATCAACTTTGTAATGGATAGGAAATAATTAAGAGAAATTCAATTGAGAAACAGAAATATTTCATTGCTCTACCAGCTCACAAACGGTATAATTAACAATGCATAAAATATAGAAATGTCTCATTCCAACTATTCTTGCCGGCATGGGGGCTAAAAAATTGTCTCCATGCTCTTGAAGGAATGCATGTGCTATTAGCATATAACAAATACAACATCTATATCCATTAAAAGTCATTACTTGAAATGTTTGCAACTTCTAAAATTTAATTTAATTTTCACTTCTAAATTCTCTGACTCCTCTGTCCCCATGTCCAAACTCTGACAAGTGAAGAAAACAAAATGCATTACAAATATATGTGGGAATGGAATATAGATCCTCACATTGGACTTGAGAAGGAAAGAAGGAAAGAAAGGAAGAAAGGAAGAAAGGAAGAAAGAAAGAAAGAAAGAAAGAAAGAAAGAAAGAAAGAAAGAAAGAAAGAAAGAAAAGAAGGAAGAAAGGAAGGGAAAGGAAAGAAGAAACAATGAAAGAAAGGAAAATATGTTTTGGTCTACAATCTGAATCCATCAGTTCTTTGTCTGGACTGAGATACGTATTTTTTTTATTGTTAATCTCTTGGAATTGGGCGTGGTCATAGTGTTGTTTAGAGTTACTAAATCTTTCAAAGTTGATTATCTTTCCAAAATTACAGCATCAAATACTGTGCATGAGCACACACTACACATACATGCATGTATACATATATGTATTACATATGTATATATAGTAATATACACACACATACTTCTATCTCTTCTATACTGTATGTTTATATATGTATGTGTACATATACACATATCTCTATATCTATATCTATATGTATATCTGGTTCATAGCATATATTCCTTCCTGCCCCCTGAAAAGTGCAGAATATGGCATTAAGGGCATGTCAAAAATCAAGAAACAAACTTAATGGATGAATAAATGACAAAAAAAGAGACTGATCATAAAATGTTACTATGGTGAGACACTCAAAACACAAAGATAGAAGAAGGGAATGAACTGAAAATACTTACAAGTTAAACATCAAAGAAAAATGCAGGTTTCGCATAAGCCCTTTCCCAAATATTAGAAGAAATAATGAAAATTTAAAATAAAATATTTTTAAATCCAAATAAGAACTATAGAATAAAGACATGAAAAAGAAATTGTAAGCTTGTTAAAAAAGAATTAACAGTTTGATAAAAGAGGTACAAAAACTTACTGAGGGAAATCAAGTCTTCAAAATTAGAATCTTTTAAGGAATAGCTAAGACTTCTTTTTTTTTTT